>VZRL01000323.1:586395-609564 GCA_013397895.1 Origma solitaria | reverse complement strand
AGATAGATAGATAGATAGATAGATAGATAGATAGATAGATAGATAGATAGATAGATAGATAGATAGATAGACAGATAGATAGATAGCCGATAGATATCCGTCCTTTTGCCGTTGAGCTCTGTGCAGCCGGAGCTTGCAGCCACAGCTCCAGGCAGGCTCAGCCCCGCACTGTGCCCCGGGCCGGGCGCTCCCGCCGCGCGGGGGCAGCAGCAGCCGCTCCCAGCCGCTCCCAGCCGCTCCCAGCCGCTCCCAGCCGCTGCCCGCCGGGAATGCCGCACTCCCGCGGCTCTGGCGGAGCTGCCCCTGCTCTGAATCACAGAATCGGAATGGTTTGCCTTGGAAGGAACCTTTCATGGTCTGGGACCCCTTCCGCTAGAGCAGGGTGCTCAAAACCCCATCCAGCCTGGCGTTTGAAGTTTCCAGGGATGAGGCATTGTGATAAATACATATTATAGTGTTGGCTTTTCGCAAATATTTATTGTGTGTATGGTTTTATTCTTTTTATATAGAAGTAGCCTTATTATAAAGGTAGAGGTATATAACCAATGTTTTAATTTCTGTTCTTAACTGGATTTTGATATAGTACTGAAATAACTAATAGAGTTAGTTTAAAAGGCATCCACCATCTCTCTGGCCAACCTGTGCCATTTCTCAACCCTCATTGCAAAAAACCCTTCCTTATACCTAATCTAAACTGACCTTCCTACAGTTTAAAACCAATCCCCCCTGTCCTATCCCGACAGGCCGTGCTGAAAGGTTCTTTCAGCATCCCGTCTTTCTTGTGAGCCCCCTTTAGGTGCTGGCAGGGGCTCTGAGGTGTCCCTTTTGTCATCCATGTGCTCTGTGGGGGCCCTTGGCTGTGCTTTGCTGGGAATCGGTGTGAGTGTGGCTGGGATTTAGCTCCAGTCACTGATAAGGGCAGTGCTATGTACAACTGGCAGGGCGTTAAGGTGGATTAGGGCTTCATTTAGGGGTGTTAGAGTGGATTAGGGTTTGATTTAGGGTTGTTAAAGTAGATTAGGGTTTGTTGTAGCAGGCCCCAGATTTAAGGATGCCACACTGCTCCTGCCGGGTGGTAAAATAGGTCCCTGCTACCTCTGTCCTCTGGGATCTCCAAATGGATCTGTGGGAACTTAGTTGTATTTTCTCTCATATTTTTTGCTTGATTTCATCCTGAATATTTCATTTGAATATCTGATGTAGTTCAATTATCCTAGCTGTTAACACACTAACTAAGGCAGATTTTAACAGCCGTTTCATTACTTTAATTTCCTTGGTCTTTTTTTCTTGGCAATAGGAAAGTCTCATTTCCAATTTACTGCTGTGAACAAAGCAGTACATGGCAAAGATGTATTTCCTTTTCACACTCTATGTTGGTTTTGGCTGTGTTTCAGGTCTGACCTCTCCCTATACACCAAATGTTTGTGCCCTGTTGTGGTTGGTGCTGGACAAGCAGATTTTCTTTTTTCTCCTTTTCAAGGGGAAAATTCTTGAAAAAAATCCTTATCCTTGGTTCAGAACAGGAGGCATTTAAGTCTACTGGTATCGATTTGATTAAGAAAACACCACATTTTTCATTTTTTGTTGTTTTTTCTCTGTTGGGATATTCTGAAACACTGGGAAATTGCACAATCCGAATGACTGCTTAACTCAAAATTGCAACAACTTGCAATTGCAACAGCCTTTGGGGTGAGCTCATGCCTGTCTGCTGAAATAGAATATTCACTGATAGAATATTTATGTGTTTAAAGAAAAAAGCCTACAATGCATACCTTAAAGGCATGACTTATGTTTCAATCTCATAAACAGATGGGGAAAACCATAGGGTTTGTTTTGTTTCTCAGCATAGGAAAGCCATATTCACCTCTCAGCTTTGGGTACACAGTTTGTGGCAGAGAAATGGCATTTCAGGACTGATTTAATCTCTCCGTATTTCATAGTCACTTCCACAAGGCACACAGGGGACCTCAGCATTTCACAGTGACAACAGAACCGAGCTGTGGACCTGCCTGTGCAAATCTCCCCAGGGAACAGCAGGTAAATGTTTAGGGGCTGCAGCAGTCCCCAACCCAGGGAGAAGAAGGAAATGTGACCAGTGGGCCACATATGAACCACTTCTTTAATGGAAGCTCTAACAGAAGCTGGAACAACTGGGATGAAAACTGATACAACTCTCCCAGGAGGTCAGTGGTCTCATTAGGTACATATTTAACAGGAATAAATTCCAGTGCTGAGCCAAACCACAGCATCAGAGGTGAAATCAAAGTCCCCAGGGATACCCAGTGCCCTATGAGCACTACATTAATCACTCACCTACCTTTGGTATTGACATTCATTTCCCCATGAAAGGGTTTTTGTTTACCTGGGATAATGTGTCATTCTTCCCTGGGGAGCTGGAGTTTTAGCCAGGTGCAAGTCATAGCAGAGCTTTGCCAAATGCCCCACTGCACCACAGCGGGTGGCACAGGGAAAGCTGCAGCTCCTGGGTGAAAGAGGATAAGCCGTGGTGGCATTCACCAGCACAGCCATGCTGACAGCAGGGTAAGACTGGGGTGCTGATGTTTGACCCAGCCTGCTGAGGGCTTGAGATGGAGCACAGCAGCCAAAATATCAATTCCCCCCTTTCAAATGTTCTCAGGGGTGCTAGCTTGGCATTATGTGTGTCCTGCAATGGAACGCACACCCATTAGCATATTCCTCCAGAATTAATCAGACAACTGGGACATGATTCTCCATAAGCAGGAAGTAAAGCCTCATTTCCTGTAAATCTGTGTCCTGTATTACTAGATTCCACTGCAAAAAAAAAAAAAAAATCTGCTCCCCACAGCGAGCAGAGAGTGTGTGATGTGATGACATGCACACTAATGAGCAGGCTGAAAGGCAGCTGCCGAGTGGGATGGCAGATGGCCACACTCACAGGCTTTCTACCCTGCCTGTCTGGGGTCAAGTGGGAGAAGGAGTTTTCAGGAGACACATAGAAACTTCTCTTCAGCTCTAAAACACGTCATTCAGGGGTGGTTGGATGTGGCATTGGAGCTTAAAGTGGTAGAACGTGCAGCACAGCATTCCCATAGGAATGCAGGATGGCTGGGCTGGGCTGGACTGGGCTGGGCTGACTGCTGTCTCACCTGGCTCCACAGAACCTCCACCTTCTGCATCTCCTAAACATCCTTGGCAAATCTGGAGCTACAGATGTCATTATTCCTGAACAGGCTCCTGTCACTTGGAGCCTGAGCTGTTTCCAGGTTTTGCCTTTCCAGGGTTACAAAGGAATACATGCCGGGCTTAGAAAATGCGTAAATACGGAAACCAGAAGTGGGGAAATTTCTTTGTAAGAGTGAAAGAGCTGATGGGCTCCCTCTTCCTGCAGTTCCTCTAACATACCCTGGGATGGTCATTCACCCTGGCATTAAGGCAATGCAGAGAAGGCCATGGGCTCTTTCTCTTCACCTGCTGATTTCATGGTGCACATGCTGTGTGCTGGATTTGGAGAGACAAACTTCCCCGAGTTGTTGGTGCTGCTGGCTGGAGGCATCTTGCATTCCTCTGTCCCAGTCCCCTATCTCCACTCTATGTGTGCTGGCTCCAGTGCTCAGGGAAATGATCCAGCTAAAAAATCAAGGAAAAAAGGAAAAACATGGAGTTTAAGCCTGGATGAATCCATCAGTGTGGCTGACAGCACGGCCACTCGATATCAAGTGTCTCCACGAGAGAAGGCGCTGCTTTCTCCTTGAGCAGCAGCTATTGAAAAACATTCCATGGGCACTCCTGCTTCCCTCCCACCCTGACTGCTGTGTCCCAACCCAGCAGTGCCCTGCTCTCCTGTTGTGTGGTTTCAGCCAAGGCTGAGCTGGCTGGAAGCTCCTGGTGAGCTAAATTAATTCCTGCCCCAGCACCCTGGGTGGCTGTGTGTCCACAAGGGTGGTGAGAAGGACATCCGTCTCTTTCCTTAACACTACAATGGATTTGTGCCCAATTAAAATGACTATTAACTGTGGCCTTCATTAGTAGGACTGACAATGGAAACTTTTAATCAAGTGTTTGGCTTGCGGAAGAGGCGGAGGAGGGAAAGGATCACTTCTCCACTTACCACGGATAAGTTACGATAAAAAAACCCAACCTAAAATAAAATTCCCCGTGAGTAATTTGAGTGCAATACAGCTGGATTTTAAAATTCATGATTTAGGCGTGGGAGGCAGAAAATGTATTTTAAATCCTTGCTTTCTCCGCCCAGCCAGATAAGTTTAGCAAGGATCAGGTTAAAGTGGTGAATGTTTTCCTTGTTAGCTGGAGTGTTTCTGCCAGAACTGGATTTTTATGTCCCACTTATAAGGGGGCTGGAGCAGGGGAAGGGTGCTGTAATGGAAGTGCTGACACCACTTCAGTGCAGGGCAGCCCTGCTAATGGTGCCCACAGAGCTGGAGGAGCTCACTTGGCAGCTCATATGGGGCTAAGCCTGACAGAAAGAGTCTTTGGAAATAACTTACTGCTCCAAAAATAAACGCAAAAAGCCCAACCTTCTTCACACTGAATGGGTGGCAAAATTGCTCTCAGCTTTATGGGAGTCCCAGGATACTGTCCAGGGCTTCCCCAGCCAGCGCTGCTATGGGATGGGGTTAATTGCTTGAGGTGTGGTGGGAATTGTTGGGTGTGATTTAATAACACTCTACATCTAAAAAAGGAGGGAGGAAAAACCAGCTAAGCCAGAACAGCCCTGGCCTTGCCGAGGGTGGAGGCTGAGTAGGGTGCAAGGGTAAAGGTGTCTTATCTATGCTGTGTTCTTCTGTCCCCAAGGAGAAGCCACTGGCTACCAAATGTCCTCCCACAGCCCACCCATCCAGGCCTGTCCCAGGCTGCTGAGGTCCCACTCTTGGCTTCCTCACACATTTTTCATGACTGTGATCCCTTTTGCTTGTGTGGAGTAGAAATCTGTCCCCAGAGAGGAGGAACAAAGGCTGGGTGCCTAAAGCTGTGGGCTTCAGGGAGTTTCTGGTGATGTTCTTGGAGGAGCTGCCTTTCTCTTTTCTCCTGCTGAACTGCCTTTTTTCTTTTCTCCTGTTTGAATGCACACTGTGCCACAAACCACAGTGCAGAGTAAATCCACTGCAGGTGTGGGCAGCAATCGCCCTGCTCCACACAGCACAGACCCAGGAGAGCTGGTGCCACAGAAAAGTTGCTGTTTAACACCATGTGAACGTGCTTCAGCTGGGGGCACCACCATTTATCTGATTTTTCAAGAAACCAAGTCCAAAACTGAGTTTAAAGCAGTCAGCTGTTTGTAAAGGGAAGAACTGCGCAAAAATCAGGAAGTTCTCATGGCTGCTGAAGCAGAAACGCTCGTTCAAACCACAAAATTTATGGGAAATAAAGGGAAATTTAAGGGAGCCTGGGCCTTTCAACAAGAAATTGTTCTTTTTACGTAGTAAGTCTTTTCAGCAGGGAGGTAACACTTTGCCAGCAGGACTCCGAGCACTGGGATGCTCAGGAGGTGGGACAGCAGTGGGGCTATCACAAGAGCTGGAAAAATGAATTCAAAATGTGTATTTCAAGCATACTTCCATAGTTTGGAAAAGCATAGGGGTTATTTGAAAAGCAGGCTGTGAAGAGATGTTTTAAACTCCAAGCATGTTAAGGTGAAAAGCCCCAACACAGGGGGCAAGGCCCCCGGCATGGCGCAGCACATCCTCACTGCCTTGCCCTCCCTTTCTGTGGAAAACGTGTTTATTTAGCGGTGGCCAGTGCTGTGTTTATTCATTCCCCTGTGACAACAGTGTCCACTGTGTGGAAACCCAGGTTGCATTAGCAAAGCTAACAAAGCCTGGGCATCTTTGCATTCCCTCGCTTTCTGTGTTGACTGAGATGAAATCCTTTTGCTTTCTTTGTCTCAGAGCACAGCCTTGGAAATGCAGTAGAGAATTCTCTCGACTCCCTGCAGTCAAGCAGAGGTTGCCACATGGACAGGTCCATGCCTGACCACCAGTTCAGGTTTGGTTCCTCTATGCCACCAGATGTCTTCATGTAACCCCAGCCTCGGACCAAGATTAGCTTTCACCGGAATGCAGGTTTGCAGCTATTCCAGGGAGGCTCTGCAGGAAGCCTTGTGTGCTGCTGGAGGGTTGCATTTCATTTCTCTGTACAGCTTGTAAAAGACTTCTTGGAAACCAGATCTTTGCATTTTACTTGAGTTCACTTATCTGCCAAAAGCTGTTTCAAGTTACTCTTTCTGAGCCATATTAAATGAATCCTTAGGTAAGAAGGAAACAGCAACAAGCACTGTGTATCTTTGTCGAGAACTCACCACTGCTAATTACGTTTTCCCCTTATAAGGTTTAATATCGAGGACTACAAAATGAGGTCAACCTCTATTAAGCATAATGACTTTCCCTGTGCAGCTTGCAATGAAAACAGCTTCACAACAAAGGTTTCTATTTAACGGAGAGGAAATTTCTATTACAAAGTAGTCCCCTAACTTGGGTGCAGGGGCTTTGTTTTCATTTGCTGGTGACAAAAAAGTAAAAGATTTGGGTTGAGGCTTTAACCAGTGCTTATCTGAGAAAAAACAGGCAAGTTAATACATGAAGATAGAGAAGAACAAAAGCGTTGCTGCTGCAGGAGATGACTAGAACAAGTCTGGCATGCAACATCTGTGATCCCTGAGCCACACCAGGGCCACCAGGAGCTGCATGCAGTGAGCAGAAAGGTAAAAACAAGACGAGCAGGTCTGCCTTGCTCTTTTTGCTGCAGCCTGGACACAGTTCCCCATAGGTGCCCCAAAGAACAGGCAGTGTGGTCTGCTCCTGCAGGAGATGAATTTAAAATTGTATGGGATAGAGAAGCTACTTTTGAAGACTGGGAAGAACCGTCTGGTGCTGTGCCCTCTTGCTGGGCAGCTCCTGTGCCCCGGGGGCAGATCCTGCCCTGCCCACCCAGTAAGTCTGCATATCTCTGATTTTCAGAGGCGCAGTGGCTTGAACAGGCTGTTTGGTGCTCCTGTAGCTATCTGTGTAGCTTTTTGGCTTGGTATTAAAAGCTAAGTAAGCACAATGCTGTCTTAATAACTAAATTCTCTTCCATACCAGAAACTGGAGGAAAACATGGCCACAATTTTTTAAAATTGCTGTTTTCGTGGCAGCAGTTTAACCACTGGCAAAGTTTGCTCTTTCTTTAAAGGTATTTTTTTAAACTCCTGCAGCCTTGCAGGCAGGAATGTGCCAGGCAGTTGTTAAAACACTGCGCCTGCCAAGCGCAGGAGGGTTATTTTGGCACCGGCTCGCAGCCTGCACGAACTGCGCCGCGCTAAGGTTGGCATGTTAGAGCCGCGTCGAGAGCAGCTCGAGAACGGCAGCCGGGGTTGTTCAGCTCTGCTCCCCCCGTTCCCTCGCAAATCAGCTCGCTGCTTCCCACTCCTGATGGCCGCAGCCGGCTGGAATAGCATGCAAACGATAGTTCATTGTATTAATGCCCCGGCGCTCGGTGACGCACTGCAGCCTCCGCGCAGGAGCCACAGCCTGACCCTGGGGCGCGCTGCGAAGCGGGATGCGGATCAACCTTCTCCGCCAGCGGAGGTTCTCGCCCTTTAAGAAAAAGCCTGCAGTAATTTTCCATTACCCTGCGCGGTCCTGTCTACGTGGCAGGAATTGTTTGTGGAGGCTGGAGCATCACGGGTGAGGCGCAAGCTCCAATCCGGCTGCCGTTGCTTGGCTACGCGCTCGGCATGCCGGCGGCACGCCAGGCTCCTGGGAAGCACCTTTGTTCCCGAGAAGGGATTGGAGTTGTGTTTCCATGCCCAAAGCTGGGGACAAATGCTGCTTTTCTCAAGCAGCCTGGCAGAACTGGGCTTTCCAAACAGCACGAGCCAGCCAAAATGCTCAGGAGTAATAATAATAATAATAATAAGATGCGTGGAGTTCATCTCTTTGTGACGGTTTCTCTTCCTTTGCACAAGGAAGTATCTTGTAATGAGCTCGTGATGTTTGTTTGCTGTTGCACTGATCATAACAGTCACTTAATCAAGGCTGAAATACTGTCAGCAAAATCCTCCCCCGCTCTTGTTCTTTCCATCTAATAAACCAGGTGGATCGCTGTTGTTCAGCAACTTGATAAGCAGATTATTTTTTTTTAATGTAAGCTCTGGAGTCCTGACAGGAGAGTTGTCTGAAATGCCTAAAATATTTCAAATGCCGCCAGCAGAATCTGCAGCAGCAGGAGGAGCAGGTCTGTGTGCTGTCCCTGCTTGCTGGGGCTTAACTTCAAGTGTGGCAGCAGCGTTAACGCAACAGGCATTTCCATGATGGCTGGAGTATGGCTTCAGCTCCAGGAGAGCTTATTTTATCTGTGTGAGGCTTGGCACCGTCCTCAACAAGAGTTCTGTGTTCCTGCTAGCAGCCCATGGTGCCAAGGTCTCTCCCAACATCAGCAGCCAAGCCTACAGTGGTAATTGTCACACAAACAAGTGTCCCACCCTCCATGTTCCCCCCCTCCCCGCCCCGTTTACGTAATGCTGCCACTTCCCTTCTGCAGCAGCTCCAGGGACCCTCAGGACTTGCTCCCCATGAGAAATGAATGAACATGTCATTTTGGGGTGTCTGCCTACCACTGGAGACGTGAGAATTGAAAATTTTGGTATGAAGTGGAACACGCTAAGCGTCAGCTTTAATTCTGCTTCATGGAGTATGAAGCCAGAGGGGAATTTTGTGCTGGCGTTCCAGTATCCTGCATTTCACAGATGAACAAACCCCACCCAGCAGAGCCCTGGCACAGCTCCACAGGGGACCACATCCCCAGCCCCATTCCCTGGGGAGCTCCACGTGGATCGTGGCTTTGAGGCATCTCCCTTGGGCACAGGCATAGCCTGCCCTGCAGCCCTGTCACCCTGACACGTGTGTCTCCTAACCACAACCTCTCTGAGGTTTACAGTTTAGAGATGTTGGTTTCCTGCAGTTTCTCTCTCAGATTAGCAACGTTCTCTGCTTTCTGGGCTCCTTTTTGGTCCTGTTTCCTCACACCCAGCATTTCCACCACCTCCTCCTCACCCCCGCTGCTGAGGGCTCTGTTGCTACCACCCAGCAGCTCAGTTGATGCCCAGACCATCTGGGGACCTGCACAGCATTCCCCACCTCCGGGGGAGCCGTGCAGGAAAGGTGGAGCAGGGCATGTTCAGCGGCTTGGGTACATGCCATCCATCACCTGGAATATGCCTGTCCTCCATCACTGAACTGTGCCTTGTCTGATGGGAACGACTGAGTAGACATTTAGGAGGGTGAGTTTCCACATCCCTAGGTCAAATTTTCCCATATGGGTAACTTGATGATTAGAAACAGCACCTTATCCATGCTACACACTGCTCAGCTCTCTGCTCAGAGAACTTTTTGACTTGTTTTATCTGTCCTTGGATTGCTTTTTGTTTGTTTGTTTGGGTTTTTTTAAGTAAACTACTGCCTCAGCATTAAAAAAAATGTGGTACCTAAGAAAATATGGGTTTGACTCTTGAAAACTGGTTGTTAGTAGCAGCCCTTTTCCTTTTCAGTGTGTTTTCAGGGGTGAAAAACAGCACTTGGGAACTGTTTATTTTTCAAGAAGGCACATTAAAACAGAGAGGTGCACAAAAGAGGGTCCCTTCCCAAAATACATCTGCTCTGTGCTGTGTCTGCTGTAACACACCACCACAGCCGCCTTTGCTTGGGATTTGCTCCCCACAGGAAAATGCAGAGGATCCTAAGTGCCAAGAGGAGGGTTTGCCTCCCTTGTTTGCGCAGTTTGGAATGTGAGTGAGTCACTGCCTTGTTTGAGGAATGAAACCTTCCATCCCAGCGCCTTATGCCTTTGTTTGCTTTTAGAACTGCAGTGTTGTTGAAGGTAACCCGCTCTCCTGTGGCGTCTCTGGGGCTTAGGTTTAACATCTGGTTTTACGTTTTGTATTCCCTTCTCAAAAGCACAGAGATGGGACTACATCTTCCCATATGTGCTCCAAAATCCATAGGATCCCGAAGACCTTAGGAAATCAGAGCAGGCAACCCCCCAAGTGGGTCCCCAGGGAGAGAGGCTGGTTTCCAGCACGACCAGTGCAGCGAGGTGTGGCTCTTGAACAGCAAAGTCCCTAATTAAGAGAGGCAATTTCCAAAGACAAAATTAGAACAGTCTTTGAGGTAATTTTGTTTCAGGAAGGCAAGAAAAGCAGAGAAAGAAAAAATGTGCTAGAAAGACATAAAACCCAGAGCACAGTTTTCTAACTTTTCTAGCTTTCAGCGATTTAAGCTTAGGGACCTGTGGCCATTTTTTGAATGAATTATCTGATTTCAAAGGTTTTAAAATGCCTTAAATTATATTCCTAGTTTAGAAAATGAACTTTATGGGGACGCTGGAGTTTCAGTTCTTTCTTTTATGTTTTGCAGACTGAAAAAAAAAAAAGACTCTTCATACATAATTGTGCCATTTTCCTCGACTGCAATTTGACATCTAAACCTGATCTTTTTTCCATATATAATAGATGGCATCATTCTTGGGTTGGGTTTTTTCTTTTTTTACACTCTAAGTCTGCCAGTTATTCCCAAAAGCGCAGTATTTATATTTATTCCATAGCAAGCATGTGACTGGTGTGACTGCATAATTATATCAAAATGAATTTGAGTTCCTTTTGTTGCTAAATGTTCCAGGGCTACAGATACGTTCTGAATGTGTAATAAGCTCCGGGTATTGAGATTACAAGAGAAACTATCTGAAAAATCCTACGGATTAAGGTCATGCATGAGATATTTAATTCTCCCTCCTGTGAGGTTTGATTGCAAGATAGTCTGCTCCCACTGACTTCTTAAAATGAGAAAACTTGAAAAAATTAACTAGATTCTGTCAAATTTGCTTTGCTGCTAGTGGAGCTGGAGGTGTTGAAGAAATAGGGAACTGTGAGGAAAGGAAGAAGCAGAGACCAGGAGGGTCAAAATCCCTGCTGGCTCACAGCTTGGAAATGAGGAAAGACACCAAGACGACTTTATTTTTCTGCCACAATTTAATCCACTATAGAATTCGCAATATCAGAAGGGGCAGCTCTTCCCTCTGTTGCTGTGACTGCAGCAGTGTCTCAAGGCTGCGGTTGGGACCAAGGCTCTGCTGTCTGGGCCAAAGAATGTGTCCTTGTGAGTAAAGGATACAAAGTGAGGATGGGAGAAATGTGGGGAGCAGAATGGAGGTCAAGGGGGGAGCACCTCAGTCCTACGGAAATTCAGTCATATCTCTTCCCCCCACCTCTTTCCCAAGACGTGTGTAAGATCAGGCAATAAAGCACATAGTCTTGATGGAAGGTAGAACTGGGTAAAACTTTCTGGGTGACAGCCAGTCCCCAAGACCATTGCTCTCCTCCACATCTGCCAGGAGGTGAATTCAATGAATTCTTTTGGTTTTTTCTATAGCTGGTCCTTCCGCATTCCCCCCCCCCGCCTCCATAAACTGCTGAAAATCATCTGATAGGAATAATTTCTAGTAACTGATTCCGTCATACAAAGGGGGTGTATCCTTAGAGAGAACAAACCACCCTGGGTTTAAGTTAAATATGGATCAGCTGCATAGACTCCCTCTCCAAAAAGGGTGTGGATGTAACAATTTCACCCTGTTGCAGACATGATTAGTCGCTTGTGTCCTTCATGCTGTCTGTAACTAGGGCATCGCTGCTGCCTCACTGTCTGTCCCAAGGGACCTGGGTGGTTTTTGTGCAAAAGCGATTGGGCTGAGGAAGGGGTGGAGAAATGCAGCTCTCAGCCCAGGATATATTTAGTGAATGCAGCTGTGGGAGGCAGTAGGAACAAGAGAGCTCTTGTATTGCCTGTGCTCTGACAGCTCACATGCCTAAATAATCTGCTAGTTTCTTACCCATATGTTTCCTCCCCTCCGGTCCCCAGTGTTTTAAATTTGAATGTACAGTTATACTTTAACTTAGAATCTTTCTGGGAGTTTAAATGTGAGATGTGTTCCAGTGTCAGCCTTGCTACAGCCCTTCAGGCAGGGCAACCCGTAACTGTCACAGGCACTGGACTTTCTCCATGGTGAGTAAGGAAATTCGACTTCATCTTTTAGGGAGGGTAGTGATGTTCAAATACGCCTTTCATGTGCACTGCAGAGCTTACTTAGGCTGGGAGCAGACCTGCAGTGCTGATTCGGCCCCTCCCAAGCAAATAAACTCTGCCAGGGCTGCTGAGCTGGGGTGCAGAGCCTGGTTTTGGCACCCTGGGCACTTCATTGAGCTGTACAGACTCTGCTGGTTCTCCTGGCATCCCTGAGAGTCTGATCCAATATTTGCTGGTACGTCATGGGATAAAAAAAGGAGGACAGAAATAGGTTTACTGACCCGCTGGGTCAAGCGGGAGCAGGTTACTGTTGCTGTGCAGGAGGACTAATTTGTCTGTCTGTTCTCTCTGGCCATGCTCAGGCTTGCCCCTAGAGAAAAAGACTGAGGCTGAGAATTCCCTGTGTGCCTTCTTGCCTGGCTTGTTCAGTGGCACACAACAACAAGCCACGAGCTGGCCTGCCTCAGGCTTTAAAGGTTTATGATAACTTAAACTTCAGAATATTAAAAAACCCTATTTTTTTGTCTTGTTCCGATGTGGTTAAGGGGTTGAACAAACAAGATTGGTGCAGGGTAGTGATATCTGGATGATGGAGACGTCACATTTAGAGGGAAACAGACTCTGCCATTTTGTAGAGCTTGTCCCACCTTACGGTGTTTTGCCACCCACAGCAGCATTGCTGGGAGATGCTGCAGTGACACAATCTGATCTTCGGCAGAGCAGCACTCTGATCCTTCCCACCCTGCCATGGACAGCATGGATTTGCTGTTCCTGTGGCAGGGACCTGATACCCCTATGGGAAATGCAGCTCCTGTGGGCAGCTTTTATGGTTCCACCACAGGCTGGCACTGATCCTCAAACACATCCAGCCTCTGTTAAAACTGTGTGCTGCTGTACGTGTTCTGGATAGAGTTGTGGCCCCTTTACATGCTGTGATCTAAGGGAGTTTCAGCGGCCAGTTTGTCTATCGAAAGTATTTATTATTACAGTGTAAAAAAATGCATCTGTGAAAAAATTTGTATGAACTGGATGCCCTGGGAGCCCACACAGTCTTTTCTGTCCTGAATCCCGCGGATTCCGTGCCCGGGACTGGCTTGGTTTCAGCAGTTAAATGGTTAAGCGGAGCACTAATTGGCTCTGAGCGCTCCAGCCCTTTACAACAGATTATTGGCATGCTGGTAGGAGCAGTTCCCTTCCTTCCCTTCCCCCTTCATTATAAAAACATGTACTGTAGAGAAACCAAATACCACATGGCGCCCTGCGCCGAGCCCGTCACCGCTCCTGCTCCGTGTTCAGCACAAAAAGTCCTTTTATATTTGGGAAGCGGAGGGAGAAAATTCTGGAAAGGCAAGATCGTGGCGATAGCGGCTGAATCGCCACATTTATTGACAGTGTGCCGGGGCTGGAGCCCACAGACCCACACGGCCGCGGCCGCGTGGGGAGCAGGCCCGGGGGGGCTCCCAAGGCGGAGGGGAAAGGAGAACGCTCCCCGTCAGGTTTCGGCTTTTCGGAGGGCTCTCGGGAGCTACCGAGGGGCCGAATGTAAAGAGAGAAAAATTAAAGCTTTAAGGGGAAAAAAAAAAAAAGACAAGAAGTTGCATTTCTGTTTTCCCGAGGAGCCGTGGGCGTTCGGAGGGAGCTGTCTGCAGAGGCAGGCGCCATTTCGTGAGGCGGCATTAATGCAGCGGGAGGAGACATGTTGTGTTCGTGCAATTTGGGTTTTAAGGGTTTTCTCCTTGGTTGGAAGCAAGAGGCTTATTCATCCTGCCTTCACTCTCCTTCAGTCCCAAGGCTTTCATTCTTTTAAACTAGAGCGAAAAAAGTAATGACAAGCGAGGAAAACCAGGGAAAAGGGGAAAAGTTCTCCTGAGGGGATCAGAGTGTGCAAGCAAAATCAGGTGTCTCTCCAGGAGACAAAAAAATCTTAGAGGTGTAACATGGTTCCAAAAATGCCATGAAGGGCATAGGGAGGATAACCAGGATGGCAGCCCAGGTGTGTAGGGAAAATGTGGTACACCAGGTGTGTTTTAAATAAAGGATTTTTTTTCTGCTATGAGAAAAGGTCTGACTGGTCTGTGCACACACAAAACCTGCCCTTTGGGATTTACACGAGCTGACTTGACTTCCAGGTATTGAGATATTAGTTTTGATCTAAAAGCCCAGACTATTGCTGGTGCTGCAGAACTGCTCTTTTGATCAAAGGAGAAAATAGGGATTGTGGCAGGAGTGAGCTCCTTCAGTGCAGAATTCCTGGAGCAAGCTGCAGCATTTTTGTTAAGGGCCTTCGGTATGGGAGTTGACTTTTTACCACTCCGGGACCTTTCACTTGCAAAATGCATTATAAGGCTCATTTGTTTAACAAGTCTCTGCGAACTGGAAGAGGGAGAATTAATGCTGGCATTTGGGAATACAAGTGATAGTGCTGCATTTGATTTTGGTTTCATGTAATTATTTTCTGGTTTCAGAGTCAGGAAAAGCTGCTCATTTATATTTCATGTAGCTGTATTTTTTTTTCCTGGCTTCTTAAGGAGGCAGAGCTCATGAAATTGTGCTGTTAGAGGCCTGGAGCTTTTGATCTGATGTTCAGTTTCAACAAATTTCTGTTCTAGATGTTCTGCACTTTAGGGGAGACTGCACGTTATAGAGATAAATCAGTGCGTCTGCTAAAGGAAGAACTACAAAATGAGTGCAAAGGGTCTCTGTTCACTTTCCTTGGTGACCCAACAATCAGCATCTCGTTGCCAGCTGACCAGTCCATAATGTGTAGCTCGGAAATGTCGCAGCCTCTGCTGGAATATGGCAGGGGATTGGGAATGCTGCAGCGCACTTGGGTGTGGGGCTGCTGACTCGAAGGAAAGCAGCCATCGTTATTTCAGCTGCTCACAAAAGACCTGAACACTTGCAGCCACGGTATTCAAATCCCAACTAGGTTTGCAAAGAGTATTAGTCATATTTAAGACTCTTCCACATTACGTGCAGTTGTTTGCAAGGCCTTTGATCTCCTGGCTCTGGGTCTAAAGGTTCCTTTTCAAGCTTGTCACCTGCAGAGATTTCTCTGAGACAGTGATTCCTTCATTACAGAAAAGCCTCATTGCCACCTCAAGACCATTATTTTCTTGATTTCCCTTTTTTACTCTGCTAAGCTTACATTCCATCTGCAGTTCAAACATAACTTGGGTGCACTGCCCAGATCACCAGCAATAGATGTAGTGAAGTGGGCTCTAGTGTGACATTAATGCACAGCTTTGCTTTGTTTGTCTAAAACTGTGCATTTTAAAATGATAATATAAAGCATAAAATAGTTTCTAGTTATGAAAATTACTTTTCCAGCATATACTAATGTGCCTTTTGGAACCTCTTAATTAGGTTTTCTCCTAAACTTAATTCCATATTATTAACAACACTTGACTAAACTTCAACATTCCAATTTTGGTTCCAATTTTCATTCTGTTCAGTGTATGTGTGTGTATATATATATGTATATACAAGAAGATAATCCTATATTAATCTTTTGAACAGAACAGTTTTCGTTTGTGCAGCAAAGTCCTGTGCCTGAATGTTCATTATCAGCACCTGATATGCTAGCCTGGAGCACAATAGCCTAATAATTGGAGTTTAAGGAGGAGAAAAAAAAAGCCAGTTATTAAAGTCACAGTGTTTCATTTTCATGCGTGTTATGATTGTAAATTATTCAAGCATTTGCCTTTAGCTCCTACACGTACGAACTTATGCGCCCCACACATTTTTTCCCCGAAAGTGCTGTATGGTTTCCTTTGTCTTACACACTAGGTCGGATTATTCAAAAGTACTGTTTAATACCAGTAGCATGTGTGGCTCGTTACAAGAAAATCTGAGATAGTTTCTCAATTAAAAGCATTTTTTAAACCTATTTGCTTCTACTTATGTCTAACATTTGGTCTCTTCATAGTCAATATTCTGTTTTATGGAAAAGTTTTTAAGATGTATTGAAGGAGAGGAATAAGAGGTGAAGTACCTAGCACAGGTTTGGTTTTTTTTTTTTTTTTGCTATTTTTGATAAGAATAGGAAAGAAAAAGAAATGTGGAAAATACAAGAAATGGTGACGCAATTATATCTGTATGTGCAAAGCTACAGCATGCTTGCTCTTACTCTTGAAATTTAGATCTCTGCTTCAGGTTCTCTTTCCCTTCTACAGACTGGAATAGTTCATTTCAGTTGCATTTTCCAAGTACTAACATAAATGTTCATCCCTAAATTCACTTCAATTGCTTCCAAGTCCTTAGGATAACATTTGGTTTAGACACCAAGAAAAACCTGGAGTGATTCCACAGGCCTAAATGTAATTACTCAGTCCTGAATTAAAGGCACAAGCACATAACTTATGTCCCATGTGTTTGGAGTAACAAGAAGATATCAAAATCTCTGCTTTTGTCATTAAAGTAAATGTTTCTAGACTTAAGACACAATTGTTCAGAGAGGTGATAGATTCTTGTTAGATGCATGGTTAAATCTTAGTAAGTCTTGTTTTGGGCACACAAGATCCCTTGTTGGGATCTTCCTCTGGGTGAAATGGCAATGAAGATGGCAGTCAGATTTTTCAGGTGGTGATCAAGCACTGTGCGTGTCTCAGCCAGGACGTCTTGTGTTTCCTCTGCTGGTTTAATTGCACAAAAAGCCATTGACCTAATTTTGTGACAGGACTGTACCAACAGTATTTTCTAGGGCTGCTCTTGTTTTCTCACAGCTCATCACCTAATACAAAACTTTGACCATTAAAATAAAAGTGTACTGTGAATGGTTTTAAGCTGAGACAATATTGTCACTCTTAACGGCTTGATCAGAGAGAGAGGGAGTATTTGTTTCAGTGTGAAAATCCCTTGTCTGCAACAGTTAAAGCTGGTAGTTCCTGAGTTTAGGTGCCTGACGTGCCCAGAGCTGCTCTAGTCCCTGGGCTTCTGAGCTCTCTGAGCTGGGTAAAGCTCTAGCAGGAGCCAGTTTCTAATGAATTGACTGTAGGAAGAAAATATAAAAGCTCGTGGGAAACATCAGCCTGACACAGGAGCTATTTCTGTTCAGGTGACGTTCTAATCCAAGTGTCAGTGCATCACTACAGCAAAAATTGATTGGACTCCACATCTAACAAGTATTGACAAATATGAAGAAGTTTGTTTTGAGCTGCTAACATAAGGGGTCTTTTATTTATATGGTGCGTTACAACAGGGTGATTCAGTGCTTTGTCAGACTGTCTATAAAATAAGTATATGCTTGTAAGATTTCAGAAAAAAAAGGTACCATTTCTTTTCCCTGCATGTGGCAATTTACTGAATAATGCATCATTTTGTCAACTTTTATATAGCAATCAATAAATGCCCTACGGTGCTACCTGCACACGGGAGACAAGAATGAAGATCATTATGGAAACAGGCTTGAAACTTGCTTGAAATAAAAATCCCAGTTCTATACTTGTGGTTTTGGAGGTCTGGGCTGTTTTTCTTTTCATTCTAGAGTAGCTGTAATTTATCTTGTTCAATGTGAGTGAAATTCCTCATATTTGCAAGGCTGGTATGAAACCCTTTGCCTCCAAAACTCCAAGGAGATTTACCAAGAACATATAGTTGTTGTTATACTCATCATCTAAACTTTCCAAAGTCTCCACTAGAACTCAAATGGAGATTTAGTAAAAATAAAAATTAGAGCTTATAGTTGGGAATTTTTTTTTGGTCCTCAATTTTGACGCATATTTGTGCTAAGCCTGTTTTCCCTTTTCTGATTGTATTCCTCAAGCACTTAAGCAATCAAGCTTTACTGGCTTATGTTTGCAGCAAATAAGTTTCAAGGATGGGCAGGTAAATGCCTTTGGAAAATGAGCTTTAAATGTGCACAAGGAAGTAATCATGCTAGAATTTCAAATTATCTGAACTTACAAAAAATTATTAATTTCATTGTCTCTATCTTCTAAAAATAAAATTTTGCAGCTACATTTAAAATCCAAATATTCTGAAGATGTGGCTTAGAAGTTATAAAATGTTCTGACTCTTTATGTAATAATTCCATAACATACTGGAAAATGGGAGAACAGTATATATTTTGAAACGTAAGATTGGGTAAGGCTCCCTTAATCATGCCATTGCTTTTTTTTTTTTTTTTAGCAGACTCTTGATAAAACAATGACCACAAAACGCTCCTATTACTCTGTAGACTGTATTTACAGCCAGAATGGTGGCAAAGAACACTGCTTGCAGCTCCAACCACAATGTCTAATCCTTGTAATGGTTCCAGTCCTGCAAGTTTCCAAGCAGGGAACTTCATCAGTGTGGAGCAGTTCAAGTGTATAAGGCAGGTCACAGCACCTGCCTTGGCGTGCTATACTTCTGACAGTACAGTCCCTGGGAAGGTGCACTTTAGTTTCTCACTTGCTTTCAAAGGTGATCTCAGCAATAAGCAAAGTTGCATCATTATTTTTCATCTAAGGAGAGGCATGATACCTTGTTAACACCTTTATAAATTCTAGTGTCTAAAGCAGGGACAGGCAAAATGGTGAATATTTTTTCTACCATGTCCAAGTCCTCTTAAAAAAGTTTTCCAAGCCAAGCAGAGTAGTTTGTTACCTAAAAGGTGACCTTGAAAAAACAGATCATTGCATACAAGAAGCAGGGTCTAAAAAAGGGGTAAAGAAACAGATTTGTTGTTCCAAGCTCCAGTGGTTTACTTTAAGAAGCAATTAAACATATATTATCCAATCACCCACATTATTCAAGTCTGAAACAGTCTGGAGTTTTAAACTCTCGTAAGATTTCATCAAAATAAGGACTACTGTATCTTTTTGACTTTTCTTACACCTCTAAGGCTGCCATTTAAGGCAATAGCTGTGTGTTAGACATTGACCAAATACAGCATAAATACCTTGACTGAGATGGTCTCTATTTCAGTTAAGATGGCAACAAGGGATAGTTTGAAGACGATCTGTAATAATAATGAAGAACTCCCAGTTTCAAACCTCCTTAAGAAAAGTGTATTTGATTTCCCAAGAAAAATGCATGTATATTCCCCAGTGAATTTAATATAAAGCATAATAATTAATCCTCTCACTAGACAACAGTTGCTGTCTGTTATTTGCTTTATTGTATACAGGAACTCATGCAAAACTGAAACAGCGAGGTGTGACAGTTAAGGAGCTCTTAGATCTAAAATTTGAGCTCAGGCCACAAGATCACATGTACAGTAACAGTACTGATTCTTTGATGCATTGTGACCAACAAGTTAAAAATTTGCTTAGGAGAAACCATTAAATCCCACAAAATATGTTGAATCCACTTCTGACTTCCATTTCGTCCTTATACTTTTTATTAACTAATTTTTCTTTGAAAGCAGGAATAGAAAGAACTGAATCTTGATTAAAACTGCTATATTTTGAATAAATTGAAAAAACACTGGGGTTTGGCTTAGATGGAAAGATTTTTTTCTTTACCATATGTTTATGACACTGATCAGAATTTGTTTCTAATTATTCATGGTAATAAATCTTTTTCTTGCTGCTCACAAGGTTCATCATTCTGAACATGAGCCCCGTAAAAGTGCCAGCAAACCCCCCATATTAACATAATCTCAGTTTTCGGTGTTAAATCCTAGGAACAAAAAGGGCATATGTAAAAGTTCTCTCTATGTGTGTAGATGTGTTTGCAATTATTCATTACCGGCTGGAGCAAAAGTCTGGATTTCAATTCCAGTTCCAGACTCGGAGCAGAATGAACAGCACGAGTTCATTCCTAAAACTGAGTTTTATCCTTGCTGCTGCTGGGTTTATTGCTTGTCTCGTGACAGCAGCAAGAAGCTTTAGCTGGGATCAATACACCATAACCATCTTCACCAGTCACACAGGGAATGGGGTTCCGTGCTTAGAAGGTGAATTTGTATCTACCTGAGCAGTTACTGTGAATGTAATAGTGAATTACTGAGGAAGGAAACAGAGCGGGGAAAAAACGTAGATTGTTTGTTTGACCAACATGTTACAGGTTACATACAAAACCTGAAAATAGAGTCCCGGCTTGATTCAGAACAAAGTGACAAGTTCTATAATCACCCAGCTTACAGGAAGTTAAATGCCTCCCCGAAACAGCTCGCTGTGCTCAAAGGGCATTTGATATCCTGTTTGCATATTCTCTGTCCAAGTAATACAAACTATTCTGTTTGGCTTAGGGCCTAGGAAATTGGCATTGATTCTGAAAAGTGAGAGTTTTGGTTGAAGAAAGGTTTGGTGACAGTGCACATCTCTCAGTCTTGTTCAGACTCCTGTTTTCTGCTTCAGAAGGCAGATACAATACCTAACCACTTTGTCCAATATTTTCCTTTTTGTGTCTCCAAAGATCTGTGAGCTACACTGTATTACAAAGAATAGACTGCTTCACCAATCTTTTGGTGTCCTCTGGTACCAAGGGCAGGTGGGGAAGGGACACTGGCCTGTGAGATCACAGGGTGCCTTTTTATGTTGTCCCTAAAGGATAATAACATGGGGCTGGGGGAAGGAAGAAAGGTTCTAGAATAAAATGGAGTACCAGAAAGTCAGGTTCTGTGCCTCCATCTGGAATTCCAGCCACAGACACAATCTCAGAAAATAGTTCTCAAATTAGTAATGGAAACATTAACTTGGCCCATTATTATCAGAAGTGTGGTTCATAAAACATGGCTGAAATATTTAGTCTAATGATAGACAAAGGAAAAAAGTGTGTCATCTGAAAGAGATGAACTGAACTTTATAGAGGAAATTGCAGTGTAGAAATGCTGAATTTAGAAGGAAAAAAATTGGGTAACTGCAGAGGCAGTAGGAATGAGAATTTTGTTCCACTGTTTCATTAGGAAGAAGAATGCAAACAGACTGATCCTGGTAAGGAACAGCAAAGCTGTGTGAGAGAAGCCACAGCTCTGCAGAGAGTGACTGTACATGTGCTTACCTCCATACAACTTGCTTGGGGCCAAGGAACAGAGAATGTCATGGATACTTGTGTGAGGTTTTTTGGAGCTGCTTCAGGTCTTGGTGCCCAGGAAGCAGAATAGCAGCACTATATACATTTAATAAGTATATTAGACTTTGAGTAATTTTTTTGGTTACATGTAGCAGCAATAGAGTAAGGGACTTCAAAAACATTTGTCTGTAATTGTACAAAGGTAACTTTTTTTAAGAGGAACAGTCTATTATACTGGACAGTCTGGTATAGTTAGAGAAAATCAGATAACAGTCTGAGCACACAGGTTAGGTCTTGTTCAGTTACAGTTCAGTCTTAAACTCTCCTGGCTGGAATCACACTAGTCTTACAAAGCACAATTATGTCTTGAATGCTTGATCGCTTTTCTCCCTTTCATGTGGTTATTGCAAGTGATCACACATATATTTTTCTAGAAACATACTTGTGTTCTGGGAAGAAACAATTGAAAGGCTGGAAATTGTACATGGAATTTCTAATCTTGGTCCTTGCTGTGAAGTTTTACCATGTAGGGTCAGCTGAAAATGTTGACATAAGTGCTGTTGCTGCACCCTGCTTTCATCTAGATCCTGCCTCATCCTTCCCCCTTTTTTCACTGCTGGTGGTTTTCCAAGGACAGCCTCTGGGTTCTGTCCATGTAAGCACCTTTATGTACAGTTACATGTGAGCAGTTCTACTAAGAGCAAGAGGATTGGCCTTTGCAGGAATCTGAATAGGACTGACGTTACAGAACAGGGTTTCTGCTCTCCGTAGTCTCCGTAGACCAGAACTTCAATAATTCTTGTGAGAGGAAAAAAAAAAAGGTCTTTTGCCCTTCTTCAGTGAGAAGCTGCATCAGCTCTTTTGTGCCACCACTGATTCCTTGACTGGAGGCTCCCATGCTGTGGCACCTTTATGTGGGTCACCACCATCCCTTCTCTGAAGATATTAAAACCTCATCCCACTACCTACAAGTAGTAGATATCTCCTGCTATCATATACACAAGGTCGAGGTCAGCTTTTCTCTGTATTTTGAAAGGAAATACAACTCTTGGCTCGAAACCATAGGGATTGATTCTTTTCAGCTGGCCACTTCCTTGTGGCTTTTCCAGGACTCAGCTCAGGAGAGAGATGCCAAAGTCCAACTGTATGATTTCAAGTGCCAGACTGGATCCTGAGGCCTTCCATAATAATTTGAAGTATTGTTAATTCTGTCATAACTACCCAGGTTCATTACTATGAGAAAGGAAGACCTAGGCAATTTCTTTCTGCTTTTAATGGAGTCACCTGGGCAAATGAAAGGTGAAAGGTGTGCATATAATTCAAAGTGACTGCTGAAGTATGTAATTCTGTCATGTTTGCTGAGTGTGCTCTCACAGAGGGACACCATAACTGGGGTTGGGGACAGCATTCATGGCAGTGACCAGGAATGTGAGGGATGCCCTTCCATCTTGCTGATACATGAAATAGTTTCCATGGCTGTAATCAAAACAGGAGACAGTGTCCTGGTGAATTTGGCACACCGCACAGTTTCTATGGTATTGGCTAAAAAAAGCAGGATATCTAGTTTTATTTGGGTGTCTGCGCTGTTTCTGAGCGGCAGTAACGAGGGATTGATGTGGCAGACGAGCAGGTGACAGGGTTGTGCTGGCTCTGTGCTCCAGCCGGGCTCCGGAGCTGAGGGTGCACAACACAGCGGTGTGTATCCGATCGGAATAGAGAGGTTCCTGGCCCCACTCTCCGTGGGGAGCCTGGCGGGTGAGCTGCCCCTGCCCGGCGCATGCCAAGGGCTGATAACAGAGGTGATGCTCGTAGAATGGCGGCAAACGGGGCCGTGAGATGCGGGGCGCCAGCAGCCAACTCCGGGGCTGGACCCCGCTGCGTGTCAGTGCAGGCAGGCGGAGGCACGAGGAGGTCTCTGGAGCGGGGCCATGCCTGCGGCGGGGCAGCACAGGTAGGACGGCCCGGCCAGGTGCGGCTCGGAGGCGGCAGCAGCCGCTCCCGCTCTCGCTCCCGCCTCCCCCTGAGGGGCGGCTGCTGCGGCCGGCGCGCGAGGAGGCGGCGGGAGCCAATTGGGAGTGGCTGAGGCGGCGAGCGCGGGCCAATGGGAGGCCGCGGCGGCAGAGCGCGCGGGGCCCGGGGCGGGGAGAGGCCAATGGGGAAAGGCGCGCGGCGCGCG
>VZRL01000323.1:565981-586138 GCA_013397895.1 Origma solitaria | reverse complement strand
GTCGGGCAGTAATGGCGCCGGGCTGCGGAGCGCTGCCCGCGCCGCTCCCTCGCCGGGCGGGCGCGGGGCCGCCCTTGGCCGCGGGCAGGGTGAGCCGGGAGCAGCGCCCCGTCCTCGGGGTCCCGGGTGCCTGCCAGCGGGCTGCTCTTCGCCGGGTAAGTGCCGGAGTCTCCGGGCTCCTCATTGTCCTTTGTCCTTGGGAGGAAAAACAAAATGTCCTTGGAGCCGGGAGGGGGAGGGGGCGCTGCCTCTCCCTGCCCCCCCTCCCCCCGCCGCTCTCTGAGGGGACCTGCGGGGACCCTCGGGGACCCCCGCCCGTGCCCGAGACCGGGCTGGGCTGAGGGGGAGCGGCGGGACAAGGGGAGCCCCGGTGACCCTCGGTGGCTGCGGGCGCTCCCCTCCTTGCCTTGCAGCACTCGGGGGTTCCACACGCCCCGTCCCCGATGCAGCACCGAGGGGAGCAGCGGTGGTTTTTGGCTCCCCTGTGCAGCACCGAGCACAGGGGTGGCTGCAGACCGGTTCCCCCAGCGCAGCGTGCAAGGGGGGGTATCTGCAAGCCAGCCTGGAACTCCAATGCAGCAGTGGAGGGAGGGGGGAGAGGTGAAGGCTGTACGACATCATCACTGAAATGTTTAGCCCCGTGTCGGTGTAAAGAGCGTTTGTTGCCCGTCGCTGCTCGGATGGGGATATGTTTTCGTAGTTTCTAAGAACAAAGACGCCATGTCCTTTTCTCTTAAAAATAAAACTTGGAGTGGTTTTTTTGTGGGGTGTTGGCTTTTAACTCTTTGTAAACCGGTAAGAGAGAAGCAGGCTGCGGATGCGACAGATCGGTACTTTATGAAACAATAGAGAGAAATTGACTTCACTGGAGAAACAGCAATTCAGGTGCAGAACTTTAAAGGAAAACTCTTAGGAATTACGTGCAAATTTGATTTTGCAATTAAAACGGTAATATAGAAACTTAAAAGCTTGAGAAAAACAAAGCTCAGTCATGCCAAGTCGACAGTTTAAAGTTGGCAAAATACTGCAGTCGTGATTTAGACGACACTACAAAAAGAAAAAAGAGTTACTTAAATACGGATTACACGATAAGGAAATGGATGAGTTTGTGTCTGACATGGAAAGCTTTTAAAAACATTTATTGGGGGTCAGGTTTGTTTTTCGTATTCAGGTTATAGGTTTTTCAGAGACTTCACAGTTACTCTTTACGAAACATTTTATCGTTGTTTCAGTGTTCTGATAATTTAGAAGTTGTACAACACCTATTGCAAGACTTTCTAAAAATGCAAGTTTAAATGTAATGTCTGACGTTTGTTTTGGATTGACTCGCATTCAGCAATTATCAATTTAAGGGTAAAATTGTAATTCTAAATGCATAAAAAGCCTCTGTGGTAGAGCAAGAGGTAAATCCTAAGAACTTCAGTTTTAATTGGAGGTTGTGTATAGCCATATTTGTTGGATTTTAATGGTGTACGCTTGTGCAAGGTTATAAAACTCGGTGCAGGTTTTAAATACTGCAGTTGGAGGTAAATCTACATTTTTCGGTACTTCCTCTGCAAATATGAAACTGTCACTGCAACAATTGAAGTTAGCCTTTTTTTTGGAAATAGAAATACAAGTTTCAGCAACTATTGGACTTCTGTCACCTTCATGCATAGTGTTCGGTATCTGTATTTTAGATTTGGATTATGGTGGTTTTATAACCCCAGCAACAGTTCTGCAGTGTAGAACAGGTTCTGGCATACACACTTTGCCCTAAAGAAAGTTCTAGCTTTAGGTGGGTGTCTGCTGGATTTCTCTTTTCTTAAGTATATTAGACGATAATTTTTTAAATAGCTTTGACTGCTGTCTTTCAACAGCTGAAAGTAAAATAGCAGGTAATTGTCCAGAAAATAAGTTGCTTGAATTTGCAACATGTTTTATTTAATGGTTCTGCGGCATTTTTTTATATTTAAGGTGTAGGAGTTTGAATTCATATCTTTTTAGTCTAGCATTAAAATGTTTTTTTTAAATTGTGTATTTACGGAATGATTCCACACTTCTAGAATATGAAGTAGTGGTGGTGAAAAATTTAACTGCTGTAAAAAAAAAAAAAGGTTATAGCTTTTCACAAAAGGCAAGAAAAGTTGGCTAGAGGTGGTGCAAATATGGTATTCCTTGTGTTAAAGACCGTAGTTTGAGATATGATTAAAGGTTAAAGAAGCTGAAGGCTTTAAAACTGTATTCTGAAGGGCAAAAATGGTTTTTGTGGGAGATGAAGTAACTTAGGACTTAAAATTCAGAGAAGCTGATGACAGAAGCCATTTTAAAATAACTTTGCTATCACTAGAGGTTTTATTTGATTTTGCATAGCCTACTTCTAAAGACATTAATGTGGAAGAAAAAGTAAAAGGGTTGAGGGATATTGTATGATAAATTACTCAGTTAAAAAAAGTCTTAAATTGGCATTTGAGCTTTAAGTCTTTCAAAATTAAAGTAATGGGAGACATAAAAGCAGACTGCAGTTATTCATGAAAAACACAGATCATGTATGTTGTGTGTCAGTCACTCATCTCCAGGGGGTTTTTCTTCAGCCAAGAATGTACATGTACAGCCACCCGTACTTTTATTTTTAGAGTTCAGTTCTAAAGATACAGTTACTGCTATCATAAGATTTTCCCAACTTAATAATTACCTAAAGATCGATAAATTTCAGGCATATGACTTGGTTTTGTTTTCTAAGGCAAAATACTGAAAATTTCCATACTTTGTTTTTTCAGGCAGAATTTCGTGAACAAAACCTTATTTCCTGACTCGCTTCCAGAGGATTCGTTCATGCCATATATTTCTTAGGTAAGAGTGGTTGTATCTTGTGTTAATATGTTCATTTCCTTGTTATTTTTTTGAAACTGGAATTTGCCTTTTTGGTACTGTGCAGTTGGGAAGGAAAAAAATACCTCTTTTATATGGAGGGGACAGATTTTATAAATTGTCTGGACTTCCGAGAAGCTTTTCTTTGCAGTTACAGGTAGATTGTCTTCAAATAATGTCATATTTGTGTGTTGCTTGGGTATAAATTTTAGTTTACTAAGACTATTTAATAAGTGGATTTTTTGTTTTTATAATATATGAATATAGATATGTATGCATTACATTTGGTGGAAAAGGAAAAGTGTTTGCATTTAAACGGAACTTCTGTATGTCCCGTTTCACCAGTCAAAACCTACATTAAACTTTGCAGATGGTTTAGGTTTTGTACTTAATGAGTTTGTATCATTAATGTTTGGGGATGTTGTAGAATTTGTATGTGAAAATAGTAACTTGAGACTTCAGGGATTCATAGAGAAGGTGATCTCTGGGGCCTGTTCCTTGTTTTTGGGGAGCCGGAGGCTAATGCTTAACAACGATAGAATATTGATTTTGTACCGTCAGGAAAACTTGCATTTATTCAAAGACACCTTCATATGTGTTTTCAGAAAGTTTGTCAGTCAAGAATGTTAGGACTTAAAGAGCTGCCTGTACTGTGTTTTCAGACAAACCTGGTTTTGTTGTTTTTTTTCCTTTAAAGGCTTTTACTGGATATTGTTCTTCCAAAGATTCAGATGACTGGTTGGGCAAAAGACCTTGGGCAAAATCCTGTACTGTGCGTGCCAGGTATGTTACACTGTGTTGTGGGTTTTTGTTTGTTTTGTGTTTTTCATTTTTTAATTATCCTGGATTTTTTTTTTTTCAAAATAAACATTAAACATTTAAGCTTCAGTGTTTTACCTTGTTGAATTTATTTTCTTTCGAGGTTAGTGTATTTGGAAGCTGTTAGTTTGTTCATACTACAGCAATGTTAATGTCTCCTATATCTTTGAAGACTTCTATGGTCACTCGCAAATACAACTTTTTAGCAATCTGCCATGATCATGTTGACATGTGGTAGAACCAAAGGATTGACATCTCCTAAGGACATTGTCTAATCAAACTTCAGAAATGCTTTTCCTTACTTCAGGGTGTTGGTTAATGAACCAAGGCAAGGGACACTCAAAAGTTTTTCCTTCTCAAGAAATTGTTTATCCAATAAACTTAAAAAATCTCTTTTTGGTGTAGATTTTACTCTAAAAGCCTAAAGCAGCACCCAGTTGTTAAGAGGTATCTTGCTCTCCTCCTTGCAGTATAAATAAAGCAGCTTTTTAATGTTTATTATTTGTTTTTACACTTAAGATTCTGCACTTATGATCAGAGTAACATGCTGCCTTTGAGTCAGGCTTTCACCACTCTATAATTAAAAGTTGGAGATCCTGTTTGCCTGTCTTAACTGGTTCCTTTTCGCAGCTTCCCATGCTCATGTACTTCAGTGCATACTCAAGACCTCAAAGCATGAGGCGTCTTCATGAAGACACATGTATTGGGATTCTCAGAAATACTCTTGAGGATGTGCTTTTTAAAATTACATAATTCATCATGGTAACTAAAGAATACAATTGTGAACCCCACCTGAGCGCAGCTGTTCCTTTTGGCTTGAATGAAGCCTTCAGCCTCTTCATACAAAAGAAATTGTACACAGTTTTCCATAAGCTTTACAAAAATGTCTCTTCAGGTTGTAATAAACCTTTATCTGCAGTGAGTCACTGCTGATGTGCAAGGTGGAGTTCAAATAATATTTATAGATATTGGACATGTGCCACCATCATGGATGTCCTGCAGCAAACACAGCTAATGAGCAAGGTGATCTGTCAGTATGTTCCTGCAACTTCATTGTGTAACTGTCTGATGGGAAGTGTGAGAACTAGAAGTTTGTCTTAGAAATGATCTCATACCTTGAGAACGAGAGGGCATATCTAAAATCCAACATGAGTTTTCAGTTTAGAGGGTCAAAAATCACAGGTACTGCACAGTCTATTACGATGAAGGCAAGACCAGCCTGAGTCACACAAAAGTCTGATAATAGTGGTGGAACTGAAACTGTCAGACTTGGCTTATATTCCTAATACTAAATTCTGAAATGTCTGAATCTGCAATCTTTAACTGACCAGCTCTTAAAAAAAATTAGAAAAATAAAAATTAAAAACCACAGTGCTCAAAAGCAGATCTTGTCTGACCTGAGTATTTTATGATAACTATGAAATTGAGCACTTTGATCTTAATGGTCTTGCATCTTTCCAGTATTGTCCTGATACCGATTGTGCTGAATAAACATTACAATTAAAGCAGCTTTCATTGTCTCTTTTGTGAGCTCTTGGAGCTGCCTTTTCTTGAAAGAACAACTCGTTTTCATGTACCAAATGGTGGCTTCACTTCTAAGTTAAGTAGACCTCAGTGGTTTAGATGCTGCTGGGATTTGAGGGAAGTTCCAAGTTCATGTCTACCCTACAAGTGTGCTCATGAGGATTGAGGAGGGCAGGAGAATCTCTCAGGTTGAGTCCTAACCTTTTCGGTAGAGGAGGCTGCACCTCTGTGGGGATACGAGCCCATATTAAGTATTCGCATAGAACTGATTTTTGTAGCATTGACAGTGTACATGGAAGAACATTGGTGTGGTGATACACATCATCTTTGCCAAAATACTTTGTTAATTAAATAACAAATACTCACAAGAGAATATGTGGTATCAAGCGATGGCTTTTGGGCATCTGACCTCACCTCTTGCTGTAAAAGGAGATGCGCTGTGTGATGGTTAGTG
The DNA here is from genome assembly GCA_013397895.1 of Origma solitaria. NCBI lineage: Eukaryota > Metazoa > Chordata > Aves > Passeriformes > Acanthizidae > Origma > Origma solitaria. The sequence goes on along the minus strand of VZRL01000323.1, from coordinate 580,491 downwards.
CCAGTCTTGGGGTGAAGGAGCCTTGGACTTTTGATGTAGGGCATGTTTTGTGTGGTGTGGTACCTGTACCTCAAGTGTCTGTAATTTTAAAACAAAAATAAGCCACAGCTATAGACGATCTAAAAAAAGTAAATTAATGTTTATTTTTAAATCCCTATTTAAAAATAAATACGGATTTTTTAATCACCTGGGCTTCAACAATTACAAGTAGTCTAATTAAGTTTTTGACATTAAATACAGGAAATACAGCTGTTAACATGAAAGGTTAATTTTTTTTCAGCCAAGACTTGTATTTCCAAGCTCTGGTTTCTGGCTCGTGGCGTAAGCCTATATCTTTGGTGACTTATTCTGTAGTTTGGGAGTGAATGTATTTTGGATGTTAAAATTAAAAACTCAAAATACAGTGGTATAATAGTGGAAATATAACTCATGAATAGTGAATGAAATGTAATACATTATCAACATCCTGGTACTTTTTTTACAAAACTCATTTGGTTCATCCACTCACTTCCAAGAAGAGAAGTGTCCGTACTCCTCCATGCTGCCACTCTGACAAATATAAGATTTCTTTTGCACAAGTGTGCTGAGGTCAGAAGAACAGGACTCTGGTGGAGTCTTTGTAGCACTGTCATTAGAGGAAGATGCTTTGTGGTGACAGCTATATTAAATACCATCATTAAAGTTTCTGTCAAACTGCCATAGCTGTGTGCTTGCCTTAAAACTAAAGAAAACAAGAAACAACTGGAAAACGATGGATGTGTAGCTGTGCCGTGAATTACTAAAAACTGCTGAGAGCTGTAAATTGAGAATCTTCCAATCATTAACTTTACCTGTCTTCATATATTAGATTGTAGTTTCTGAGTTGCCTTTTTTGAGTGAAATGATTCAAAGCTTAAGCAACTCTGTTTACTAGGTTCATTTCTCATACTTTGGATGACTGAATGCCTCATGGATGATCATAGTCCAGCAGCCATGTTGTGTTTTTTCTAAAATGGTGGATGGGCATTTCATAGAAGTTCTGTACTTCCATTTAATAGCAGCTGCTTGTGCACATTCAAATACATTTTAAAATACCATTATATTTTTAAGCCTCTAAATTTCACATTTGTTAGGATATTCTGCATGCTTGTGCCAGTCTACTGCTATTTTTTTTTTTTTGTAATTTTTTTAAAGGCTTTTTCTGTAATAATAGTTTCAGGTAAATTACATCAACAAAGAAATTAGAATCCTGTTCATTCAGTGTGTCTTTCTACACATCTGAGTAGCTATCAAATGGAAGAGTTTAGAGGATTGCACAGTATGCTGTCACTGGATAGGTTCATTAATTTTTATGTATTTGAGGCTATATTTCAATATAAGTAGATTGTGAAGGATCACAAGAGAGGTGGTTTGCTTGTACGTATCAGGAGGATAAAATTGAATGGCTCATTTCACATAGTTGAAATTTACAGTAAAAAGGGAGTTCATGGGTTGTTTAGAGTTTTAGGTCTTAACTTAATCTTGGTAGTTTTGCTTAAGGTAACTGTAATTATTTATTGATACAGATTGCTAGTAGGCATTTTCGAGGTCAGATTTTCACATTTGGACCTTGCCCATACATGAGTAACTTTGAGATACAGAGTAGATAATTTGTTCCACATAAATGTATTACATAATTGCCCTGCATCCAGCTGATACCTTCTCTCAATAAAAAGAGCATTTTACTTTCTATTGTAGAGGGCAAGTCAGTTTGCTTAAGCCTGCTGCCACTTGAAGCCTGATTCATCTTCCGAAAATTTCAAAGAATATACTTTTTTGTTTTTGTTTCTTAATGGATTTATGTGCTGGACTGGGTCTGAATTTCTTGAGTTGTTTGCAGGTTCTTTCATAACAGGTTCATTAGTGGTACTTTAATTTTTTTAATAAAAGTAACTTTTGTAGCACATGTTGTGACCTGGGAATGCTTGGGTTTTTTTGTTTTTCATATGAGAACTTTTGTAATAAAGACTAATTCTTGGTCTTGTAGACCTTAAGGTCTAGATCTGTTTTATTTTTTAATTTATTTTAATTCAAGTGTTTTAATATTCCATTTTCCCTACAGATGTGTTGACGAATTGATTTACTCACTGTAAGCAAAATAGCTGCTCTTGGTTGAAGCACTGGTAAGTTTTTATTCCTAATAACATTTACTTTTTAGCTTTCAAAAGAGCCCAGCATCACACATGGCTGTAATGTTTAAGTGGCTGAAGGTTCTGGCTGAATACATTCTGAAGTTTATTAGTGTACAGCCACATGTACATGTGTGTTTCAGAAAAGCTTAGAAGGACCCCAGGATCATTCCTGCTGGGCTCTTAGGAAATGAGCAATACTTGGATAGTGCTCTCTCCCTGTCTGGCTGCAGAACAGCTTTCAGATCTGATTGGAGTTCTGGGGGCTTCAGTGCTTTGACTCCACATTTCACTGAGAACTTCTATATCGTAGTTTTGTTTCTTCAGAAGGGTTTTTGGTATGCAGATGTCTCTCTCTAGAGAGGTGCTACACACAATTTGGATAGCAAATGGTGTGGAAAGTATAGCAGAAAGAACTTGCCTTACAAGCATTTTATGCTGTCCTTTTGCTTCTGTCAGAATCAGTGAGAGCCTTTGAGCAGACAGTTACTGTCTTCTGTTCTACAATTGTTCTGTTTCTGTTCTTCGTTTATAAAGCTCTGGCTTTGCACAAAATGATAAATGCCAGTACAGTTTCCTGTATTTTTTAAAAATTGAACTGCTAGCTGATAGACTTGAAATCATTCCTCATATATTCAAAACACAGAATTGGCAGGCTTGAGTAGATAAATTAATTCAGTTCTATACCGGATAAATATAGGGATAGAATTTTTTCCCCATTTCCTTAACTAAAAGGAATTTGATCTTGACCTTTTTTTGTCTCTGGTACATTTTGTGACTTTCTTGGGAGTTGCCTGTGGAAAGACGTAAGTCTTTTTGTCTTCCTGTCTGCTTAAAATTCAGACTCCTTGATTCTGCATTTTTAATGAGGGCATCCATTGCATTTTGTGTACATGGATTAACTTTTTTTGTGGGAAGCTCTATTCCTGTAGCACTGTGCTTTGGAATATATGCTTTTCTTTAAGAGACAGTTTCTTGGAGCCACTTCTTTTAATCTGACATGCTACCTGATTGAGCAAGGCCTTCCTTAGCCTTCAGATAGCTTGGGAAAATGTTCCAAGATGGAAATCCACTCATTTTAGTGGATAGATGACAGTGAATTCTAGCTGTCCTGTAGCTGTCTTTGTTAGCAGAACCCTCCAGCAGCCACTGCCTTCTGCACTGCCTCAGGTGCTGGGAGAGAAGCTGGTTTTGTACTGCAAAGTCCTGTGCTTCTCATCCACTCCATAGTGTTGAGACTAAAGTAGAGCTCTTCTGAAAATGAAAAGGAGTATGTGGGGATAAGATGCAAACCTTGCTAGTCTCTGTTAGTCTGGCATCCTGCTGCTTCTGGGTCCATTTAATTTTGGACCAATTTTATCACTTGAGTTTTCAGTCCTGAAGCAGAAGAAGTAGAAAAAGAAATAACGAAAGAGTTCATGGACTTTGAGGAACTAAGTTCTTAATGTGTGTACATGAGCTCAGTTTTGATAAGTATTTAATCTACCACTGTGGTCTGTAAGTTTTATTACTTTGTTCTTTCAGAAGTCTTAAGCTATTTTTCCCACTGCAGATGTGTAGAACACTATATTTCTTGATATGTTTCTTCTCTAGCTATTCCTCAAAACTTCCTGTGCTCTCCACTGATGCCTTCCTAGCCCCTGTGACCTTCTAGAATCTCTAAACACGTGCCTCATGTTTCATTTTAATATTACTCTTCATGTGATTCCTCCATCTTTCTATGTGCATGTTTGTGTTTTCATTGGGTTGTAAATTAGCTATTGTCAGATCTGGCTTCTTGAGTAGAACTTTGGCTTTTCAGTTACACACAGAGTAATTCTTCATCCTTTTCTGGTTTACAATGCTTACCTAAAGGAAGGGGGAATGTGAAACCCTTAAGTAACTTAATTGAAACAGTTGTCTACAAAAGAAATTGCTTCAAAAAGCAGTTGTGAAAGCATTCCAGTTGGTGGATCTTGAAAGATCTGGTATTGCCTTCTGGTTAACATGGTGTTTAGCTGAAGCACAGATTTTTATTTTTAATTTTTTTTTCTAAGAGAAGAGAGAAAATTCTTGAAAACACCAGGACTTTTGTTAAAGTTGGCATACTTTGCTTAATGCAGTAAAATTTATTATATAAAAATAATACCCACAAAAGAGTGCATTTGTGAATAAAGTCACATCTTATCTGGAATTGAACTTGAAATCTGACAAACCTGGCAAATAGCCGTCCTTAGCTAAAAATACCCAAACCTACATGAGTTGTGCTTTTACCGCTGTGCTTAAGGAACATCTAATGGTGGTAAATGCAGACTTAGGGCCATCCAGAGCACTTAGTTCCTGCTAAAGACTGTACAGAATAACATAATGAATTTAGCTGTCAATAAAGGACCCCTCTGTTCTTTCCTCCAATGTAAAAGTTACCAGGGATGAGTCGAGAATAAAACCTTGCTTTAATGAACTTGGAAGTGTAGAACTTGAGGTGTGGTTTGCTCAGAACCTCATTCTGTCCATTCAGCTCCCTCTATTGGAGTGAACTCCTTTCCCAAGTAGGTCACCTTGGTTAAAAGTCCAGGCCTCAGATTTCATTCTGGAAAAGTTTGTAAATTTATTGGTGTCTTATGCATGGGTGTTGTACGTGTTGGCCTTCAGTCTCATACTTGAGGAATGCGGGGTTACAATGGACCTGAAATGGCTGAAGCCATGGGGTTGGCCATAAGGGATGTCTGTTACTGCTGTGATCTTCTAATAGAGCAACAAATAATTGCAAAAAAGCTAAAGAGAAAACTTTGTACAAACTCTGACATTTTGTAATTGTTGCCTTGAACCTTTAGTCAGGTTGGGAATGGATGGCATGGAGTGTCAACATGTTACCAGTGGTTTGAAGGAAACTTTGTCAGTATTATGTAACTACCCAGGTCTCTGATATATGTTGACCAAAATACAGTGCTTGGAAACCAAACCAAGTAACTAGTAGATAACAGAAGCTTAAAAAATGGGTGGATGCCTAATTCATTTTACTAGAAGGAATGAAAACCTCATGTCATCTAGGGAAAAAAAAAGGATTTTCAGTATCTACCTCAAGTGTAGGATCACTGCATATGTCTTCCTGGAGGAGTGTATTTTTGTAACATCATTGAAATTTCTTAGTAAAATGTGCCTTAATTCATAAGTAAACAAATGCTGTGGTATCTTTTAAAGCAAATGTAGATTTCACAACTGTAGAGGCTTCTCTTAATGTTTTGGCCATTCCTACGGCATCTTTTTGATGTATGAATAACTTAGAGAACAAGAATGTGTTCTTAAATTATAATACCTCATCAGTTCAGTTTACTACTAATTATTTTACAAGGTTTAGAGAAGAGTTTAAGATGAACGTCATGGGGTTACTTGCAAAGTTCTTGGTCCAATCCAACGTAGGTGAACCTAGGAGGGGAATTTGCCCTGAAATTGCTTTTGGCAAGTCCTGTGATTGTCTAAGGCAGAGGGCTGGCCCAACTGGAAAGAGCCTTTCAAGGGTGACTAATATGTAACTAAATTATCTCTTTTAGAGGTGGGGAAAATTGATGCCAGTAATTGAAGTTCTATACGTTAAGCTTGTTAAAAATAGCTAAATGTTATTTTAATGGTCTTATTTATGGGGTTTTCACTGTACACGTGTTAGTACTTTTGAGTGTTTGATTGTGACAATAATGGACAACTTTGTGGTGATTATTTTTTTCATGTTTTGATACCTTGGTCAAGGCATTAACATGAAAAAATGTTCAAATTTTTAATTCATTTTCAGATGTGTAAATGGATTGGAAATTCGCTTAGTGGGAACTTGAAAAAAAAAACCAAACCCAAAGCAACCCCAAAACCAGCTTAGTGTGAGGGAAAAATACTTTTCAAGATATTTAATACCTTGTCTTAACTGAGGACGAGTTGAATGTTTAAAACAAAGGATTTCTTTAAACTTGAAAGTTCACTTTCTGAAAACATGCATGTCCTGGGGTTGAATACTCCTGCAGCTACACACGTTTCAGAGTGCAAAGTGAATTACCCGATCCCATATTCCATTTCTTTGTGCTGTACTTTCCCATTGTGTTTAAAACAAGGAATTCTATAGAACAACATAAAACAGGACACATGGGTAGTTGTGAAAGTCAGACTGGGGCCTGTTACACTGCTTCCAGTGCTCTTTGCTTTGGGGTAACTGGTTATTTTGGGATGAGATTGGGGAAACTGGGATGCCAAGGCAAAGACCACTAGATGGCCCCACTGGTTTTTGTTGGGCTGTGGGTAATTTCTGCATCCCTTGTCAGAATCTGCCCAGGATTATCAGGGAGCAGAGTGGTGGTGAAGTTGGCTTTTAGACTAAAATGGGGTTAAACCTATACATATTCAAAAGAATAAATTGATGTTGGAGTGTGGATACTTAAAATCATGAAGACATTTTAAAACCCTTTTTGCATGTCAGCCGTACAGTCAACATTGGTTTCAAAATTATGTTCTTAACACTTAGTAACTTCCTGTACTTCAGTTTTGCATATGAGGAGGAGTAGGGTTTTTTGTGAAGTCAATTAAACTTACATTTCTTGGAAGAAGATAGGAAGATGGGAACATTAGGTTTGTATTTATCCATGTGGATGTTGTTTGCTCAGTTTGGTGTGTCATTCACCTGTGGGGTTGGTTGCTTTTACATGATGAGTACAGTTGGACTATGGATCAGGAGTCTTGCTAAAGGCAGCCAGTGGGACTTGCGACCATTTTCATTTGATTTCTGATGTGTCCTTCCCTAGTCACTAAACCAGTCATTCCATTTGCTTGTAAGTGTGTTTGCTGTTGCACTGTACATCTTTTGTGAGCTCGAAAACTGGGTTAAGATGGTGGAATGTCTTGTCTCCAGTCACCATCTGTCTCTAAAAAAACCAGTTTTCATTGGTTTTGATGGATCTGTGTCTTGGAAGAAAGGAGCATGAATAGTACTTAAAAATTTTGGCTTGTTATAAGAACCTAGGTGTTCTAAGCAATGTCAGCTTTAGGAAATGGGCCAGTGCAATGAAAATGGTTGCAAGAGCAAATTTCTCAGATCTCCCACCACAGATTTCTCCAGTGGTTTAACACTGAGAAGAAATTTCAGTTGGAATTCATGGATCCTGAAAGGGTTCTTGGACTTCTAATAATTTCTCCCTTTTTTATAGTTTTGGTAAAACTTCATATTTTTGATTCTTGAATTGATTATTTGACATTGCTTCTGATAAAAGTAGATACTACAGACTGTGTAACATGGAATGAAGCATCAGTTACATGTTTAAATTATCTTCAAGGTAATGTAGTTGAATGTCTTAGTTCAAAGCTATGATGTGTATTCCAACAGCATTTTTCTTCTAATTTTTCATAAAGAATCCATTCAGACGAAGAGTGTCAAAAGGAGTCTACGAATGAGACACCAAGATGGCAGTTCCACTGGGGAATGAGAGGTTGAGGAAATGGACTAATGCATGAGTGCTGGGATGTCTGTCCAAGAAAAGGATGTTAAAACGTGGACTCTCATGTTATTAAACCAGAGAAGATCTGGGTTGTCATCATCCTATCAAAGTGGACTTTGCATTTGAATTAATGAGTGACAATCCTATGATGGATCTGTTTGAGGACTGGGTGGCAATGTTTTCCTTTTGGGTTGTGTATGCATAACAGGCAAATTAATTTGCTAAAAGATCTGTTGCTACCCTTTTTGAGAAAATGTAATTTTTTAAGTGACTATAAATAAAAGGTTTTGGTTTATTTCACATGTCGTGTTTGTCCTTTCTGGCTGATTTTTTTTTTTCTTTTTTAAATTGTGTTGATACTGAAGTGGGTTACATTTTTGGTTGCTATTAAACTGAGAAATACTTTAGCTAAGTACTGAAGGCAAGGTAAAATTTTGTGCTATACTTGATTTCAAATGTGGTTTTCATTTGCAAATTATGTTCACTTTGCCATGACTTCCAATGAATTTTTATTCGCTGGCTCGTTCATTCAGGTGCTTAATATGAGGGGTTTTGAGTACTTGGCCTATTGTCAGGGCACTGCTGCTGAACTTTGTGAAGTTATTTTAAGATGGAATTGATACCAGTTGAAGGCTGAGAAAATACGACAATAAAGGAGTACTTGAATGTTTTGTGTAACTTTTTTAGGTATGTTCTTTGGTTGTGTGTGGGTACAGAAACTTTTCAACAGATTTCCTGGACTACAGACTTCCTGAACAGTCTCTTTGGTCTTAAAATTGTTCTGTGCAAGTGTCCAATCTGCTTCACTGTTCTTACATGTAGCCTTGGTGTTGCGATGCTGTACCATGTGTTTGGTGAGAAAAAACTGAGTTATTTTTGATATTGCTACAGATAACATGTTAACCTTTGCAAATGAATTTTGAAATGGTTCTTATGTTTGAAGTCATGATTTCCTTGCAGGTTTTTAGTGGATGTAATAATTTAACTGTAGCCATTTCTTCTCCATGTGTTTCACCTGAAACTCATAGTTGTCTTTGTTTTGTGCTGGAGAGCCAAGATGTTAAAGCTGGTGTTGAGATAACCTTGATATTATGTTTGAAAACCCAAACAAAATCCCATTCATTGTCTGTGTTTTACCATTTGCCTTGCTCAGATTTTTTTGGAAATACCCATTTTTGCCATGATGAGTTGCTCATACCTGTTCCATGCAGCCATTTTGGTGGTACACGCTTGCTCCAGTTTGGTTTTGGCATGTGTTTTTATGGTGGAGGTGAAGGGTTTCTCATTCAAATGTGAGTGGATTTCTTTAGTGTTACCCAAAAATGCTTGGAATGGTCTTGCATTGTGGTTTTTTTGTTCTTGCAGTCGAGGTGCAAGGAGTCTTCTGTGAATAATTGGTGAAGTAGAAATTTTTTGAGTGGCTTGTGTCATTGGAGAGTTCCTTATGAAACCCCTTTTGGAAAGAGGGTAGATGGTTGTAGGAGATGAATGGCAGGTGTGTGGAGGAATTAAAGGTGACTATGTTGGTTCTACTGGTCAAAGCCAATGGTTTTGGGCTGTTGGGATGCTGTGCTGTGGATGTTCCTATAGAACCCCAAACTAGCCCATTGCCCCTTTGTCCCCCAGTGGCTGATGGTTCTGTCTTGTTGTGATGCTTATGAATATGCAAGATGTCCTTGTGCTTTAAGGACTTGGTTTTACTCATGCAAGACAACTGGTAGTCAGAATCAAGTGGTCGGGGATGTTTGGATTGCCTCCATTCCTTTGGTGATACATCCTGACAATTCGAGGATGTTGTGTTGGAGATGTTCATTGATTGATTTGCAGTTCTGCAGCTTGGCTATTGTGCGGCTTTAAAATTAATTTATTGTGCTAAAATCTGTTAATGACCATGAATGGGTTAAGAAAATGCGTTAGAAATAAGCACTTGGATGGTGTTGGACTGACTTGACTGTAGTGCCTTGGCGGAGCTGATGGAAATGGTGTGGCTGTTGGATTTGAGTTGTTGGGGAAAACCACTAGGGAGGCGCTGTGGAGCTGGAGGGCAATCTTGGCTCTGTGGGGTTGGCTTGGGAGCAGGTGGTGCTCCTGTTCCCCCCTGCCAGTGCCAGCACTGAGGGACAGAGGGGAGATCTTTTGTCTGGGATTTCTGCCACCAAACTGGGGGGAAGCTGCCCCTTGGGTGGGGTGACCCCTAGGGTGGGCTATTGCTGCCTGCATGGCTGTGAGCTCCACTTCCATGCCTTCAAAATGGCTTGTAACAGCACCACTTCCTGTCCAGGGAGGAAGTAATTTTAGCCCAGGCACTGAAATATTTAGCAAATCTTTAAAACAAAAGGCACAAATTCCATTTCTTTCTGGCTTCCAAAGGGTGCCTGAGCCACATGGGGTTAAGGTGCCCCTTGAGCTGGGGTAGTTGGAAGGAGCCAGGGCTGTGGGGTAGCAGGCACCCTTTAGGTGGAGGCTCTCTTTTTTTGGTAGAAATGAAGGGGTGGGTCTATGGTACATCACCTGAGTTGTGGGGTAAATGTAGAGAGTGTCAATCAAAGGCAGAGCTCAGAGCTGGGAAGGAGCTCTAGATGGCGGCTGTGCCTTAGAGAGAGCGCGCTCAGCTCCGTGCCTTCCCCAACACTTTACGCAACTTTCCCTAACTTTTGGGCAGCCTCAGGGGGCCCCCACAGCCCCTTGCCTCTCCTAGGCACTAATCGGGGGCCGAGCGGACCTTTTTCGGGCAGAAAAGCAGCTTTTGAGGGCTCCCTTTTCGTGCCTTGCTGGAAAGAAGAAGCCGTGGAGAGAGCCCAGGTCGTTGTTTTTCCAGCTTAGAAGCCATGGCGTACCTCCATTTTTGTGCGCTCTCCTAATGAGCTTTTTCCCCCGGACATTTTTGTACTAATTACCGCTTCTTTTGCTTTATCGGCAGCATATTTTTGGGATTAGAATATATATTTTTTTTTCATTTTCTGAAATTTGTATTTTATCGGTATAATTCTAAATATTTTGGATCTGATGTTTTTCCACTACCCGAAACTAATATCGACTTGGTCCTGGCGGCGGTGCATGGATCAGGTAGGTGAGCAATTAATAATAATAATTTTTAGATTTCTGCCGTTTTGAGTACTTTGATTTTCGACCGATTTGTGCTGTATTGGGATGACGCAATAAGATACAGAGATTATTTGCATCCAGTGTTACTTTGGGAAAGTTTGCAGGATGCTCCTCTCCTGTGTTTATTCTCGGATTTTTCTTGTAAAAATGATTATTTGTTTTAAATCTCCGGTTTGCCGTGTTGATCAGTGTTGTGTATTGTTATAACAATATCATTGCAGCGTCAGGACTTTGTTCCTGATAATGAAAGCCAGTGAAACGAACTGGGACCTTACCTTTCTTTCAACTTTTGACAGTAAATACCTGGGCACAGGACTTCAAAGCAAACAGACACCCCTGACCCCCTTTTAATATTTAAGAATAAAAAGATGATGAGAAATAAGGACAAAAGCCAAGGAGAGGAGGGTTCAGTCCACAGCAATGCATCGAGGTATGACCTATCAACTTTCTTTTTTTTTTTTTTTTTTGTAAAACCTGTGAATACCCTGTTTACTTTGACAGCCTTGGGTTACTGTCAGTGCTTAATAGAAAACATTTTACTGATTTTGCTTCCTTTTTAAGAAATGACCTTGAGATTGTTAGCATGCCACACCCTATTTTTTTTTGGTAGCAATTTCTGAAAGTTGTGTTGTGACTTAAGGGCCCATGTCCTAGGCAAAAGGTACTGTACCTTTATTCAGGGCAGCCCTTGCCCCTGTATGATGTTTTTCCAGCTTTTGAATTTCAGTTTTTAGGTTTTTTGTGCTGTGAAAAATGACCTTGTCGGTTTAGCCATTGCTGCATTGCACCATTTTACATACAAGGCAAATTTTTCTTTGAAGAATCTCAGAAGTCTAAACTTTAACTGAGGGCCATACAGAAGCCTGGTGTAGTAGTAAATTATAGTAAATAGGCACAAGAAAAAGTTACATGAATGAAAAAAAGCTTATTTTAAAATATAAACTGGAAAGTGCCTGTTTGTCAGATACCTCTTACTTCAAATTTTATTTGAGCTTGTAGAACTTTGATTCTGTTGAGGTATTTTAGAGTATTTTTATACAATTTAAGCAGACTTTGTCCTGCTGGTGATGGCATTTTGTATTATAAAATATACACTGGGACTGTTAACAAGAGACGCCGAATGCTTTGCTGGTTTTGTTTAATGCATTTTTGCTCAGAGTATTTTAATTCACTTTCGCCGAGTAATGAGATTCTTTACAGATTTTTATAAATTTAACCTTGATGTGGGAAAAGTATGAAATACTGAAAATGTTTGTTTGCTGGGAGTACAGAAGTACAATTACCAAATCGCTCATTTTGTATTTAAAAGGTCGGCTCTTCCAAAAATTGGAAATTAACCTACATGCATTTTTGTTGTCTAGTTTGTAAATATTATTGAGTTTTGCATTTTGTTAATTTTAATTGAATCTTGGTTCTCTGGTGTTGTCTTCCTGCATTTTTAACCAACATTAATAAAAAAGAACTCTGAACTGTCTGTTGTATCACATGTGCTCTATGTGATGTTCAGGTGTTTGAATAGTATTCTTGATGTCCAGTATTTAACCTTCCTTAAGCACACGAACTTGAAATAGTGTGGGAATATATTACCAAATTACTGTAACCTTCTAGCATAAACTTGGATGGTATTTTGGGTGTATTAAAATTGCAGTCAGATTTTAAATTCTAAAATGGATATGGGTAAGTTTGTTTAATTTGAAATTATTATCAACTAAATTAGCCTCAGGGATTGTTGAAGCATTACATGTAGCACACAGAGCTTTTTTAATATGCAGTTTAAAAACACATCAGATTTTCAAATTGTGCTTTCTTTACTGTAAATGCTGCACACAACATATTGTGTAAAAAGTCACCATTCATAAAAATTATTATTCAGTTTGTGTAAATTCTTATGCTTTTTTAAAGTGGAGATTATCAACAAGAGCAGCAATAGGCATAATTTGTTGAGGAAATTGGAAGTATTTTATCAGTGTTAGAAAGGAATAGGAGCTAAAATTTGAGCCATGTAGCTGGAGTCCCACAGGGGGTTTTGCCCTAAGGGGTATGAGATTTGCATAGTGTCTCGTGTGCTTTTGGGGTTTTCATTGAAAGCTTATTTATCATAATTGATCCATTTACATTTAACACCTGTTGTGTGAAGTTACCCTTCTCCCCCTTCACATATTTTTTTTTCTCAACATAAACCTGCTGTGTGTGACACCAACACACCTCGAGTGTGGGAACAATCGAGCACAGGATATTTGCAAGTGAACCCTGTTGAGCTTATTTGTGAGTCAGCTCAATGTCATAAAATGGGCTTTACTTCCTGAGGTTGACCTGAAGTAGGGGAAATGATTTCTAGGAAGTAAAGCCACCACTTTGCTGTACTGTAACCCAGAAACGCACCAGTGTCTGCACTTCACGTGCTGCTGAGATCAGCTTGGCATCTGTGGAAGTACCTGAATGTGGAAGTTCCACAGTCCTGGTGAGAGCTCTGGGTGGTGGAAGAGGTGGATATGGCCAGTGCCATTCACCTGGGCTGGAGAAGGCTGTTAAGAGAGGAAGAAAATACAGTTCTTGCACACCACTGTAGTGTCCTAACTGAGGACTGACTCCCACCTTTCCAGTACTAAGGGAATACAAAGGCCTGTGCTGAATAAACAAAATGCTTGAGAATTGTCCCAAAGCAGCTGATCATTCTTGGGGAGAGAGATGGTGTTAACTCTTTATAGTTTGTAAGCTGAGGGTTGTACTCCTGCCTTTCCAGGTGCTCAGCAACACCTGTCCTTTGTGCTTTGACAGTAAATCAAACTTGGAGCTGAGTGATTTCATGTAACTTTCCCCAATTGGGGTGAAAGTTGCTCTGGGTCTGCTGCAGCTCCAGCTGACCCCCACGTGTGCTTGGGACTTGTATAATGGAACACAATCTGGTGTATTTTCTAGCATCTTCTGTGCTGCGTGTCTGAAAGGCAGGTGCTGTGAAGATACGGCCCTCAGGGGAAGTGCTGGGGCCCCCATGAAGTGAGTTTTGCAGGGATAGCAAGTAACAGGCGTGGGATACCTAGGTTTTTTTTCCCTTTGGCCTGTATCTGTTGCAGTTGCTCTCCGACCTCTGAAATACCCGGCGTGGGAATGGTTTGAGCTGCAGAGCCTGCGGGGCTGGACAAGCCCTTGTGTCTGTACCTAGCTCTGCGCTTCTCTGCATTAAAACATCTTTTTTGGGGGGGAATAAAAGGTTGCGCTGGGTTGGCTCGCAGGCCGTTTTCTGTGCAGAGCTGGAGCTCTGAGGTCTCAAATGGCGTGTTTTTGCTCAGCAGCCACCTCCCAGCGAAGGGCTTTGCACAGCACAACACCCTCGCCTGACGTGGCAGCCATTTTATGGAGATATCGGTACACACGAACCAGCGTTTGGCGGAGGGGGGAGAGGAGCGAAATGATGGCGTTCAGCACAAAGCGCCCTCCGTGTCGGGCGCTGGGAGCAGAGGGCACCCCGTTGCTGCCGGGGCAGCGGCGGGGCAGGCGCGGGCGGCTCGGGAGGGCTGCGGCGGCCGGCGCTGTCACAAAATGGCTGTTCTTTGTGCCGCACTGCTCGGGCGCCGCGGGAAGCGGCTGCGGGGTTCAAAGGCCGCCCTGCGCCGGCCGCGCCGCCATTGNCGGGAGCGCCGCGGAGAGCGCGCCGGGAGCGGGCGGCTGCCGCTGCCGCCCCCCGCTTCCGCTCTCTGCCGGGCGTGGGCTTGCCGCTCCTTCATTCTTGGGGGCTTTTATTTTAATAGTCCGAGCTATTTTGAGAAGTGACTTGAAGAGAACCAGGGCTATTTTTGCTGAGGATTTT
>VZRL01000323.1:521174-565805 GCA_013397895.1 Origma solitaria | reverse complement strand
TTTTTTAAAAAGTGGAGTTATAGCCTTCAGTATCCTTAAATCACCAAAACTCACTGTGTGCTTTCAATGTCTATTTTGCAGTTGATTTTATTTCAGCTGAGTAGAAACGTTGAACATATTTGTTAAAATCCTCAAACTACGGGTTTCAAGTTTTTATCCAGCTGAGGGCTTATTTTTTAGCTGTTGTGGCCATGTGCATGTGCCGAGGCTTTCACTTTCATTTGCACCGCTGCATTCTTCAACAAGGATTTTTTCCCCCCTCCCTTTTTAAGCTTTAACCCTTTGTGAAACTGTCCGGAGCCTTTTTTTGAAAAGGAAAAATGCTTGATCAGTGCAGGATGCAAAAGGAATAATGTGCAAGGAATTCACATGAATTGTGATGTAATCTGTGTGCAGCACAAAGGAGATTGTTCTTGTTTTGCTTTGTTACTTCTGTTTCACATTACCCTCATGAAGGAAGTGTCTCATCTAATTACGCATGCACAATCCTGAGGCTTTCAACTCCTCTGTTCCGTGTTTTGTGATTGCTGCCAGAGATGAATACAGTATATACAGTGCTATAAAAAGGGCTCACCAACTGCAAGAAGCTACATTTAGCTGGAATTCATTGTCTTCTGGATTGTTCTTTTTTTAGTTAAACATCTTGAGCTAATTAATCAAATTTTATAGATCCTTTAAAATGCATGACTTTAGCTGAGTAAAAATGTAGAAATGGGAGTGAAGAGCCTACCTGGGTAATTCTGTAACCCTGTTTGTGTGGCACAGTCTGTGCTGGGGCAGGGGCGTTGCCATGACTGGAGAGCACCTGTGTGCAGGTGTGTTCCCAACTCCATGAGTGCCTTCAGCCAAGGGAAGGTGACGTGGCTCAGATCGCAGATTAGAGCCCGTTCCCTTTTCTGCCGGGTTGATGTTTCACCTGCCGCACTCTGAGGGCAAAACAGTTGCTCTTATCTGCACTCTCCCCCACTTCCTCCAGCGCTGGCCCGAGCTGTGGCTCGGCGGTGGCATTTCCGAGAGCTCAGATCCTGGCTGTGCCTCGGGAGCAGCGTTGGGGCTGCCATAACCACACTCGCTTCTGTGTTCAAACAAACACTTCCACTGGTACCTTTGACAGGAGGGCCAGGAAGACAGCGGTGTTTCATTTTAATCTCTCCAGCTCAGTATAGGGATAAAGCTGTTCCTGTCTTTGTTTTTGTGTCTCACCCCTCAGAAAGTTGCTCATACCATTAGCAGGTTACTGAGCTACCAGACTTGTTTATGAGGAATTTTTACATTGGTGCGTCTCTTAATTCAGGTTTCTCAGTGCTAGTTTTGAGGAGCAGGTGAGGGTACCAGTGGCAGATGCAGACTGACCATGAGGTGAACTACCTGGAACTGTACTGAACTGAATCTTCTGATGCTGTGGATTGGCTGCTTTTGAACTCGAGACAGCCAAAGTAAACCTATTTTGGATGGGTTTGGCAGCTTATGCTGAAATTGCATCTCCTGATACATAACCTGGAGGTGTGTGTATCCACTGTATCTTGTTTCTTGTTGCACACAACGATCCCAGCAGGAATTGCAATGTTAAATTAGGCTGCTAAGTTCTGGAGATGGAAAATGCTTCTAAATCTCTCCTTGCCCCTAGCTGAAATCCAGTGCAGGAAGGAGCTGATAATGGCTGGAGAAAGCTGCTGTTCTGCTTTATCTCTTCTTTCCTTCAAGGAAAATAAATACAAACAACACAGCACTGGGGGAGGGGATGGCCTGGATTACCATAATTAGAGAGAAGCATCCTTCTAGCAAAGGATGTGCTGTTCTACTGACATGGTGTCTTACATCAATCTTTCTGGTGTGCTTTTATTAAAAGACGTGCTGAAACGCCATGTCAGTAGGTGCTGGTGTGTGTGTAAAGCCCACCTTCACATCCTGTAAAGGAGCCTTGAAATGAAAGCAAAAAAGCCCAGAGGAAACGTTTACCCCAGTGACTTGCAGTGAATCTTTTGTAAGTCTGTCACACTGTTCAATGCCTCCTTTTCTTAGAGCAGGGTGTATCTTTCGGATATAATGAGCCAAATGGTGCTGAGTCTTTCCAAATGTGTAGCAGCTCATTTTACATTATGACTTGTGCAGCACTGCTGCTAAATTATAATTTTCAATCTCCACCTTGCTTTATATTTACCTGTGGGCTGAGATAACCTACACTGCACTACATGTGCTTTTCTGGCCTTGACTAATAGGGGTTTAAAATTAAAAAGTTTGTAACAGTGATCTCAGATTTCTTTCTGGTATTGTGCTGGAAGTGCTGGCATGGCGTTTGATCTTGGCAGGGCTCAGTGCAGTGTGTCTGCCAAGCTCCACAGACGGGATGGGGTGGGATTCTGAACACTTCATTGCTCACCAACCTTTACCCCAGCTATGAACAAGGGTGTTGCAATGTCAAGAATCCACTGACTCCAGAACACCCGACTCCTTAGGAAAAAGCTGTGTTGTAACTATTTATGTTTCTTGCAAGTGTTATTGTTAGGTACAGATGACTTAATAGAATTGCTAATACGTTAATTATAGGAGTCGTTTGCATCTCTTTCATGGGGAGGAATCTCAGTTCTTCACTACAGTGTCATCACCAGTTGAGCTTTGAATGCCATGCACTGTCTGTAAAACTTGGGCTTACTGATGAGCCTTAAATCTCTTGGTTAAAAACAGCTTTTAAGAATCACTTGGAATAACCCTCTCAGGCCAGATCAGGCTCCCCTTTTTTGAACTGCAGGTCATCTGGAACCAGAAAAGAGTTTCTGCATCATCATGTTCCAGTTAATAGGGTTTGGGTCCTAAATTTCCATATACACTGCATGTCCTTAATCTGAGAGGTTTTAAAGGAATTTTGCAAATGTTAAGGGAGAAAAAGCACCCACCTTTTCTGTATTAATTGTGTGTGCACACTCCAGTCCCCCTCATGCATCCACATGGCCTTTGCCAGTGGGATGCACCTGTGTGCAGGGTCCTCTTTGTGCTGCCGCTGAGCTTCAGCCTGGCTGTCCCCAGCAGGACACAGCACAGCCGTGGCTGGAACGGCGGTGGGCACAGGGACAGCCCTGCCCGCTGTCTCACCTTGAGGAAGGTGTGCACCCCCAGCCTCCTGCTCCTCTCATTGCCTGGGGGTAGGGAGGTGCTGGGAGCTGCCAGGAGCCAGCCGGGGTCCTCCCCCTGATGTGGGATGTGGAGCCCGGAAACGCTTGGCTGCCTCCAGGGGAGGGAGAGACAGGCCCTTTCAAACCCTGAGAACTGCAATTGTTCTCCCCTTTCTGTGCAGGGAAAGGGAAGGATGCTGCCTTGGAGATTATCAATGGCGCTCCTTAATCAAGCAGACAGGTTTTGACTCCTTTTGTCCCTCTGATGGTTTTTTCTTTTTTTCCCTCTTTCCCACTACACATCCCAAGCATTTTCAGCCTCTGGCTTAAAGATCAGAGAGCGGGAGAGCCAGCTTTCCCCATCGTGAATGAATTGCTCCTTTCGCTTGCTTATGCAAGCACAGCATAGTGTCTTTGTAGTGGAGAAAAAAAACCACCAGCTTTTGGAAAGTATCATTCAGGATAGCCCAGTGTGCTTCGCTGAGCTGCAGCAGAGCAGTAAGGGATATATTTAGCTCTGCCTTTGGCATTTGGGAGTCCTGTGCTGGGGTAAGCAGCAGTGGCCAGAATAGGCTGGAAGGCCTCACAGCCTAGTTCAGATGGATATTTTGGATAGATACCTGCTGGGTGTATAATCCCTCAGCTGGTACAGAAGCACCATGGCCCAGTTGTGCCTAGTGCTATGTAAATGTAATGAACACCCAACTCTGCAAGCCAAGTTTGTAGGCACAGGTGTGAGAAGTGTGGATTCTCAATGGGAACTCATCACATGCCTATTTAAGGGGGGAAAAAAAAAGTTGCTGGCCACAAAGTGAGGTTGGGGAAATATTCTTCTGTTTTTTTGGCAACCTGGAAGGGGCAGCCCTGTCACTGTGGGGGTTTTTGTGCCCCTTGAAAGCTGGTCCAGAGTTGGACTAATCATATTTTGAGTATTCAGAGTTGTTTGAGACTTGCTCCTAAACAGTATGAGGAGCCTGGTTGTGTTTAGGATATTCTAGTTTAAGTTCCTGCTTGGAGACAGATCAGTGTTTAAAAGTACCATGCATAGGTATGGGGAATAGAAGAGCAGGAGTATTTTTCTTCCTTCCCTTCCCCCCATTTCTACTTTTCCCTGCAGGAAATAAACTGAGAAGGCTCTTTCACTGAATGACCCTTCTCAAGGCTTCTCACTCAGAAAATCTTTGCCTTGGGAGACAGGCAAGCACCAATCACTTTTTAGTAGACTTTCAGAATAAAATCAAGGGAACTCAAAAAGCTAGGAATGAATTTATTTCTCTTCAGTGTCACAATCTGTCCTTCACTTGGCTCCCCTGCACACTCCATGTGCTGTGTCTGGATGGCCTTATCTATGATTACTGTGGCATTTGCTCATTTTTTCCACCCCAAAACAAGGGATAAGATCCTATGCGGTTCTGTGGTACTGTATTATCTCCTCTTTATCCAATATCTATAGCTAGAATCCATCTTGTGTTCTTCTCCCAGGCTTGTTTAGCCTAAAGGTTAAATTTAACACGGTTTAGTGCCTTTTTACAGCTACCATGTGACTTGAGTGCACACATTAACATTGACGGTACTTGTTTGTATTTGCAATATATGTAGACATTTCATATATGTTTATATAGAAACATAGAATGGTTTGGGTTGGAAGGGACCTCAAAGATCACCTCATTTGAATCCCCCTGCAGTAGGCAGGGACACCTTCAACTAGACCAGGTTGCACAGTGCCCCATCCAACCTGGTCTTGAACAATTCCAAGGGAGGAATGGGGTATTCACAACCTCTCTGGGCAACCTGTGCTAGTGCCTCAGCACCCTTACAGTAAGGATTTTTTTCCTAATATTTAATCTAAACCTATTCTCTTTCAGTGTGAAGCCATTCCGCCTTGTCCTGTCACTATATGCTTTTGTAAATAGTTTCTCTGTAGTAGGGAACATCACCTTTATAGATCAGATATTCAGAGGAAATGTCTAACATCAGCACAGTCCCCATCTCGTTGGTGTGTTTCCTCCTTCTGTGGATTGTTACCATGCCTGTATGTCCCACAGTTGGTGCAGGTCACTTCAGGAAGACAGATCTGTTTAAAGAGTTTTAAGTTGGTGGCTGGGAGGCCTGCACTGGTTTTTCTGCTCTGTGCTTTGGAGTAAATTTCAGGCTGGTTCTGCTGGTAGATGGGAGCAGCTGGCAGCCTCAGCTGAAGAGCTGTGCTTGCCCAGGAGCCGCTCTCAGGTAGAGTTGGCTCTGCCACACATTCCTGGTCTGGACCTTGCTGTGGTCCTGCTGTGGCCTGTGAGGCTGTGGGGACAGGGCGTGGGCTGGACTGACCCAGTGGCTGCCCCTGGACTCCAGGCTGCTCACCCCTTTCTCAGGATCTGTTAGGTTGGAAAAGACCCCTCAGATCATTGAGTCTGATCTATTACTTTTCCACTCTGCAACTTGCTGCACTGCCAAGTGCCGTTTATTTTCCACTGTTCCTGGTTACTGTAAAGGCTTGGTCCAGAGTTGGCTTAAGCTGGTGGAGAGCTGCTGTTTCTCTGGGCTATCCAGGTGTGTTATCAGGAAGCCAGGTGGGTCCAGCCAGTGCTGGGAATATGAACTGTGGGGTGAGGAGGGATGGGAGTGGGGAGGGGCTGTGTCCCTGCCATCTGCCCGTGGCATTTTGGTGTCAGTGAGCTGTGGATGTGCACCTGGCTGTCAGTTATTCACAGCACACGTGATGCTGTGGCCAGCAGTGCTCTGGAGTTAAATGTAACTGTTCCTGATGTTATCCAGCCATGGGATAATCTGCCAAGGGCCTTCTCCAGGTTTCACAGGGTGGTTTTGCTAGTGCCGAATCCCTGCAGAGCTTGCAAAGCCCAGTGGAATGTTGCTGTTTGGATTCAAACTTGTTCAGATTCAAAACATTCACGACAGTTCTTAAAGCTGGGAGGAGCATTGCTTGTGGGAGGGTCTTGAGTTATTAATCCTCCTTTATTCCCTGTCTGAATTCAAGTTCTGTCCCTCAAAAGCCACATTTTAAACACTGGGGAAAATGGTCCCAGTTAGAGCCATTCCCCAGTCAGTTCTTGGTTTCACAAATGTGTATTGGGGTCATTTTTTCAGCTGTCTCACACGTTCTGAAAACATATCTACTGTTTGTTCTTACTGAGAGCTTATAAAATGATTTGCTGGTTGCAAAGATGATCCCCTATAGAATGAAGTCATATGTGAAATATTAAATGCAAAGTCTGGAGGCTCCAGGCACGTGGTAATTGCTTTTTAAACTCAGATGCCTGACTGTAAAGGGTCTTATCGCTCCTGCTCAGCTACTTATTTCTTGGAAGGAACATGTCCTTCCTGGAAAGGAATGATTTAGTTTTGCTGCCCCTGAAGTCAGGGGCAGACTCTTAATTAAAGCAGACTTACAGCCTGAAGTATTTCTGAGAAGCCAGAGGAATATATTTGGCTGAGTCTTTGCAGATACCAACTTTTTTTAGGAGTTTCTCACTTCAAGGAAGTTACCAATGGTCCATCTGTTGCTTTCTTTGATTTTCATGGGTATTTTTGGAGGAGGGCGGTCTGGTTGAATGGTGATTTTTTTTTTTACAATTAATTATAGCTTATCCCTCACTTACAGTTTAATTGAAAGTGGGTCTTGTTTGGATGCTCATTTAGGGGTATTAAAACAGGACAAATTCCAAAGATAACTTCTGAAAAGAGGACTTAGGTCTCCAGGTATGTACAGGCCTAACTTGACATCTAATCTTGCTAATACATTATACTCCATTGGCAGGTAGAAATGCTTCCTGATTATCCTAGTGACAGTGAGAAAGGATTATTTAATGAAATAGCCCTTTCAGTTGTATTTTTAATTCAATCAACATAGAAATGAAGACAAACATATACTTTGCCTCGATAACAGGTTGTTTATTAAAAAAAAAGAATTAATTGCAACAGCCTTCAGAAGGACATAACCACTTCTCATCTGTGTTTCTTTCCTTAGCAGAGCAAGCAGGTGTGCAGGCAAATACCTGCACATGCAGATGTGTATGTCACCAGAGAAGTCACCCTCTTTTCAGATGACACAGTTCACAGCCTGAAAAAAAGAATTACAGTGTTCAGATTATGTTGTGGATAAAGCACATGAATTATGGCTATTGATGTGCAGAAAGCCTGTGTCCCTTTGTCCTTGAATTAAAGCTTAGGGGTTAGAGGAACAAAGAGCTCCAGAGAGGGAGGAGGACACTAATTACTGTTCTGCCTCTAAACAAATACTATCAGAGCTGTCTGGCCTCAGTCTCGCTCCGGCTGTTACAATTCCTTACAGCTATTGCTAAGAAATCTGATTGAAGGAAAAGCTGTCTTCCTCTTCTGTGCATCCCTGTGTCCCTGTCATCATTCTGTGACACACGATGCCAACATGCCTCAAGCAGGGCCTGATGTTGCTGCTTTCTGTCACGACAGCAGAGCTTTGGATGCCTCCAGGTCCTGTTCCTTTGGGGAGGCCCAGCGGGATGGTGTCCTGCCAAGCCTTGCCCACGGACACCATCTGTCCCCAAAACTGCTGGAGTGTCTTTCCTGGGAGCCGTGTGGCACCACCGCAGCTTATGGGTGTGACACCACAGATTAAGTGTGTGGCACCACCATGGGTTATGGCTGTGGCACCAGAGTTTAATGTGTGTGGCACCACCGTAGGTTATGGCTCTGGGAGTGGAGGGCTGCGGTGCACAAGGGGGGACTGTTGTAAAGCAGAACAAGGGGTGCAGTACGACACTGTGCATGCAGCTGTGCCTTTGGTTATTGTGGATAATCTCCATCCATGGACAGGGACAGGCAGGAGGGACTGGGCAGCCTGGAATGGCCCTTGTTCAACTTGAATTTCCAGCCCTGCTGGGGGAAGCAACATGATAACCCTGTTCCCTCAAAACCAGGCTGGGACAGTGAAACAGCAGCCATGGGTGACGGCTGCCCCCTCTCCTCGCGGAAGGGGCTCCGTGTGTGTCCCCTCAGGCTCCTGCGGCTCCCTTCCCGGGGCGGTGCCGTTGCCTCCATCGCCGGCACCGGGCGCAGCCCCGCGGTCGCAAGATGGCGGCGGAGGGGCGGCCGCGAAATGGCGGCGGCGGCGCCTGAGGGCGCGCGGGTGCTGCCCCCTGCCCGCCTCCGGCGCTCAGCCGGGGCCTGTCGTGGCTGCGTCCGGCCCTCAGCCGGGACTGTCCTGCCCTGTCCGGCCCTCAGCCGGGACTGTCCTGCCCTGTCCGGCCCTCAGCCCGGGACTGTCCTGCCCTGTCCGGCCCTCAGCCCGGGACTGTCCTGCCCTGTCCGGCCCTCAGCCCGGGACTGTCCTGCCCCGTCCGGCCCTCAGCCCGGGACTGTCCTGCCCCGTCCGGCCCTCAGCCCGGGACTGTCCTGCCCCGTCCGGCCCTCAGCCGGGGCCGGTCCTGCCCTGTCCGGCCTTCAGCCGGGGCCTGTCCTGCCCACCTCACGGCCCTCAGCCGGGGACAGTCGTGGCTGCGTCCGGCCTCCCCTGCTGGTAATCCCTCGGACTCACATCTAAATGTACATGTGCTCATGGTTTGGGGGGTTTTCTTTTTTCTTTTTTTTTAAATTTTTTTTTTTAAATTATTTTATTATTATTATTTCTTCCTTGAATCATGTAATCTCAGCAAAGCCTATGATGTGCTTTGTTACTTTTGTACAAACAGCAGAAAAAAAAATAAAGATTCTTTTCCCTCTGCAAAGTTTTCCTGACTGTTCTTTCATAGTGTTCTATCTAAGTGAACCCGTAAATATCGCAAACACATCCAGCTGCTGATGAAAAGCTGACTGGGAAAGGGATGCTCCTTGTTCCAGAAGTTTGTAGCATCGTTGTCACTGCATTTTTGTTTGTGACAGTGGGGTTTGAATGCTGCCTTGCCAGCATATGTGTGATACGGTGTACTGAGATTTCAGGTTGCTTTTTTGGATTTTAAATGAAAAAAAAATAGATGTTGGGAGTGATTGGACAAAGGTATTTGAATGTTTTGGCCACTTAAAGTAGTTTGGCCTCTCATTGTTTTGTTGAGGAACATTTATTTAAGGGGGTAGTCTCTGTGTTAACCCATTTGAATAAAAAGATACTAAAAACAAAAAGAGGGAATGCGCACCTAGTTGGTGTTCTTCTCTCCCATTATTGGCTTGAGAAATGCAGTCTGCATGGCACTGGTGTAATCCTTTAAACAGGAGCTGCCCCAGCCACAAGCCCGTATAAGCTTCTTTCTTCTGCTCTGTTGCTGAGTTT
Organism: Origma solitaria; assembly: GCA_013397895.1. Classification (NCBI taxonomy): domain Eukaryota; kingdom Metazoa; phylum Chordata; class Aves; order Passeriformes; family Acanthizidae; genus Origma; species Origma solitaria. Next base: position 556,442 of record VZRL01000323.1, on the reverse strand, counting down.
ATCCTTTTTGCAAGAAACATATTTAATATCATTCGTGGTGTTATGGGTATAGTGTTTGATGCTGGGCTCTTCTAGAGAATGGATATCAGATTTATTTTGAGGCACTGGCCACACTAGGATGCAGTGGAGAGCCATGCTGGAGCAGCTGCTTATCTTCAATACATCAGGATGGTCTCTGGATGCTCCAGCTCCCACTGCACCTTCCCTTGCTCCAAGCCAGCCAGATCCTCCCAGAAGTACCTGTGCTGCTGGTACTGCTGCTTCTTCTCTCCACCTACCACCACTGTTTTTGTTCTGGTGATGAGCACGGGACCCTGGACAGGGATTTTTGGGGCTGCACTCTCACCCAGGTTCATTGCCAGTCCTGGGAAGGAATTGCCTCTGCTGCAAAATGCCACTGCAGGGTGTCTGTTTGGGTCTGCAGGGTCCACACTTACATTCAGGCTTTTCCAAGCCTGTTGCCGTGGCTTGGATGTGTCTCAGGTTTGCTCGCTTCGTATTTCAAAGCTGTGTCAGTGCATTTAAAATGTAACCTCTTCTTTCTCTACCGTTAGTCACTCGGTATCCGAAGAAGCCTCTGGCTCTGACTCTGCAAGCCAGTCTGAAAGTGAGCAGGGCAGCGAATCAAACAGCAGCTCCGAGTCCTCTGAGAGTCAGTCTGAATCTGAAAGTGAATCAACGGGTTCCAAATCCCAGCAGACCCCTCCTGAAACCAAAGAAAAACCAGCCTCTAAGAAGGAAAGGATAGCAGATGTTAAAAAGGTATTGCCCCCGCTGCTCTGCACAGACATGTTACTCCTGTACCCACCCTGGAAGGTCAGACAGCAGGACCTAAGTGAAGCTGTGTCCAAAATCCTGGCCACTTTGCACATGGACCAAGCAGCCTCTGACCCCCAGTGTCCCCGGAGGCTGTGTGATCTGTGTGCTGGAGCCCTGCTGGTGTCACCCCTGTGAGCAGGAGCTGCTGTGTTTGTGGAACAACCCTTCGGGCAGCAGGTAGATGGTGACGGGGCTGACTGGTGTGAATGAGGGCAGGTGCCTGTCATCAGCACATGATCCTGTCATTTCATCCTCTCCCTCTGTCTTTCCACTCCTGTCTCTCCTCTCCCTCAGAAGTAGTAAAGGCCTCCTCGTGATAATAATCAGGAGGAGGTTTGTCTAGGGTTTGAAGTCTGAACCACTTTGGTTTTTTTTACATCACTCTTTCTCTGAAAAAAGTATTAAAAAAAAAAAAAAGAGGAAGAATGGAAAAGCTATTTAGCTTCCATTACTGTCCAGAACAGTGGTTCTTTGTTGTGGTTTGCTTTTTTTTTTTTCTCAGCTACTCTCTAGCAATACCCCTCAGGTAGCCAGGTTTCCCCTCCGTTTGCTGCCCAGCAGGAAAGGGCATTGTGGGTGTTACTGTGCATGGTGTCCCTCTGCACCCCCCAGGGCAGAAGCTGCACCTCAGTTACCCGCTTGTACCTGAGGGATGGAGGCACCTGAGTAACACAGGGTGGTGTCAGGTGAGAAAGAGGAGCCCAAATACCATTTGGAGACTGGAACTCAGTGAACTGAGTTCGCTTGGAAGGAGAAAATTCTGGTTAGGCCAGCTTGTTTGTTTGTTTGTGGTGTGTAACCATCCTGTTGTTCTTAGCCGTGGGTTGCACTGGGCACAGCTTGCTCCTGAGTGATTTTTATGGAGAAAGTTTCTATGTGCGTAAAGGATAAGGAAGAAGGACAGTGCTTCCAGCCTGTGCTCCCCATGGACCTGCCAGGGAGAAGTGAAGGATTTTGTTACCAGCATCTCCCTCTCACAAAAGCTCCAGGCTGCTGGCTAAGAATCGCGACTAAATCCTCCAGTGTTTGGCCTGGCGAGGGAGGATGAGTTTATAAGGCAATTGTGGTAACACCACATTAAAATTTCTGGTTTATTGTTGGTAAGTGGGCACCAAAGGAAGTTTTCTCTCCCTCTGAAGGATTCTAAGAGCACATCCCTAACAATAAATATTAACCTTATCCTGTGAGGAGGTGCATCCATACACAGGGTGATAATTAGCATGGATGAAACATGGAAAGGTCAGAGCACCCTCTAATAAGAAAGCCTCTCCCTTCCTTAATTTCTCTGATAATGGGTGTCTTCCTTAGCTAGGTGTAACCTAGGCGTGTTGATAACCTGTTACCCTTGAATAACCAATGCAATTAATTATTATATTATTGTTTATTTGGTATTTGTCTAGATACACCCATGAAGGCGAGGTTAATCTTTCTTAGGTGCTATTAAGATTTGTCATGGAAGGTGCTCCCACATTCAAAACCCATGCCATTTAATAGATGAATAGGCAAGTTCTTCAAATGGTTTAGGGAGCATTTTGATTTATTTTTTTATGTGAATGTACCTCTGTACTTCCATGTCCAAAAGATACACACCATCACAGTCTGTCCCTTATCCCATTACTCCTTTAACAGAGGCAGAAAAATTGCTGGGCTGCAGCCGTGTATCCATCATGCTCTCAATCCTAATCACTGCTGCGTCTAGTAGTGTATTTTGATTTTCTTTTCCTGCCAATGGCTTGCAGAGATATCTGAGGACTGGAAGGAGAGAGAAATCAGAAGGAAATGAACAGATGTAGAGAACTGAGAGGTTAAGCTCTGCTGAGGGAGAGAGGAATTGTTGGGGTAGGAGTTTGAGGGGCATGGTGGTGGTTTGTGTATGCTCGTGTGTCCTGTGTCACCAACACAGCTCTGCATTCATCCCCCTCCGAGCCTCCATTCTTGTGTCCCCTTCTGTCCATCCACAAGAGCAATTGCATGCTTTTATACACAGTATATTAAACCGGTGAGGGCCTCGTTTTAGAGCAAAGAGCACAACCATTCCCAGCAATCACCTCTGCACATCCTTGTGTCCTGTGCTGCCAAACCACATTCCCATAAGTGCATTCAGGAAAGGAACCAGCAGCCACCGCCTTGCCTTGCCATAGGACAGGATATCTTGCTCCATTTGCCATCCAGGCTGGGCCACAGAATTCACCTTTGAAGTTGCAGCTGGCAGCTGTTGGGGCTTTCCTTATGGAAAGGAATTCTGCAGGAAGCTGCTAGTGCCAGAATTGTCCTGTTGAGTGGGTAGGTCTGTTCATTCCATGTCCAAGGTGTTGCCTACATACTTTTGGCACCAGTGCTGCAGAGGGCTGGTTATCTCAACACTCTGTCCTTCAGTCTGAGCGAGCTGGAGAGTGATTTGTACCTCCGTGGAAAGATGGACCACTGTAAAGATAACGCTGAGATAAACATGTGCTGTTTTAGAGTATTGCCAAATACCCCAAAATAGTAATAATCTTTTTCAGCCAGTTTTTTAAATTGTCCATTTACTGGTTGCTAATTCCCTAATGGTTTTATGTTGATCTTTTTGAAAAATATCATTGAACTTGTCTAAAATGTCAGAAATAATTGGGGTGAAGCAGGCCTTCTGATGGTCTGTTTATTTTGCAGATGTGGGAAGAATATCCTGATGTTTATGGGGTTAGGAGGTCAAACCGAAGCAGACAAGAACCGTCACGATTTAATATAAAAGATGAGGTAAGGAAAAAAAAAAAAGGATGAGGGATTACTGAACATATAAAACCAACCAAATCCAAAGAGCAAAGGGAGGTCTCGTCTGCATTGCCTTGTAAACACTGAGTCACAGCTTGGTGCATGGATGTTGGAGCTCACAGTTGAGGTCCCAGTTCTGCAGCTGGATCCGCTTGGCCTGAGACCTCTGGAGTGAGTGGGACACGGCGTGGGCGGAGATTTGCATGCACTGATCTCATTGCTGCAGTGGGGCACAATGCAAGTCATGCTCTGCTGTAGGAACATCCTGGAGAGGAGTCTGTGTAATGGAAAAAACAGAACAAAACCAGAAACGCAACACAAATCCAGCCAGGAATAAAGGAAGGTTCCCAGAAACACTTAAAAGCAACAAAACAGTCATTGTTGCCCATCCTGGAATGGATCCCACTAATAAATGCATTTGTGTGTGTGCAGCTTTATGACCCATCACTTTCTTTGGTTGAATACTGGGGAGTCGTTTATGCTTCAGTTAAAGGTGGCAGTGGTCAGAGCCTGGCAGCCAAACCGTCTAATTGTTCTTTTTTCAGAACACTGTTGGGTTTTTTCCTGAAGATGTAGGAATTAGGTTCCACCTTCATTTGCATCTGACAGGTTTTCTGCATGGAGCGTTTCATCTGCAGGTCTTCAGGAAAGTTGAGTAGCTATAGCAGAGGGGAAAGAGAACCAGAGAGAGGCTTCCATGGAGAGCTTGGGGCTTAGGGCTGGGAATCTGAAGATAAGCAGCAGACTTTGAGCCAAGCAGGAGCCAAGTGGTGCTCTCTGACTCAGATGGTTTGTGCTTCGCCACCAAGATGTGCATTTGGATGCTCGAGGGGTCACACGCAGGTCTCCAGTTCCTTGCTCTGGTGCGTTGTTGCTGAGCCTTGTGGCACCCCAGTGCCACCAGCTGCCCCCCAGACTCCTGTGCTGGCTGTCCCGCAGAGCAGAGGTCAGGAAGGGACTCGGGGCGCACCATTGACGTAGCTTTTGTTTTCCTTTTCAAGTTGGCAGAGGCCGGGCTGGCCGGCTGCCCCTCTGTGCGATGCCCCGGCATGCACTGTGCCGGCGACCTCACACCCACCCCAGAGCTCCGCTGCACATCCCCCTGCCCTCTTTAGAGGCCCAGGTAAGTCCCTTCTTTTTTTGTTTTACAATATTACGTGGTTTTGCAAATGTTGTTTTCTTTTTCGATATCTTTATTTTCTACTACCTAAGGTATGATAAAGTTTAAAAAAAAAAAAACAAACTGAGATGCAAAAACTTTGCTATACCACAAAATATTGTAAAAAAAAAAAAAAATCCCGAAGGTTGTCCAAATGATCCCGCTGCAACTAATGTGAAACAGAAAGCTGAAATTAAAGGAATTGGAGCACCCTGTCACCCCCTCTCCCCAGAGCAACACTGACTGGTCCCCAGAGGGCAACTCCCATCTGCAGCACAGTCTGATGGAGGGTGTGACCTGGCAGGAGCACAGTGCTGGGGCCTCACAGAGAGCAGGAGGAGATGGAAAGTCTTGCTTTTGGAAGACTCCAAGAGAGAGGAAATAGCATAGGTCAAGCCTGCGTAGTGCTGAGCACTCCTTGAGGCTGCTGGAGCTGGCAGAAACCCAAGGCACCTCTGAAGACGCTTTTTGCCTTTGCAGGGTTAATCTTGTCACCAGTGACCTGCACCTATCACTTGCTGCTTGGGACTTCCAACACAGTGTCTGGGGGCTTGTAATTGCCTTCTTCCCTAATGCTTCTCTGCAGATTAGCAAAGAGCATTGTGCAGGCAGTGTTCTCAGAGACCAGAGCAAGGATGAGCCATCGCAGCTCCCTGCGCTGCCCCGTGACTCACCTGTGCGGGGGAGATGGCACAGAGGTGGAGGTGGTTCAGGTTTTGGGGCCCTGCTCAGTCGCTGTGTCCTCTGAGAGCAGCACTCTGTGTAGGGTTATTTGTGTGTTAGAAATGGTTGCCTTCTGGGGATTTCTGGGCTCATTGTGTAGGTGTCCGAGCTGCGATCGGGGAGGGTGATAACTCGTGATCAATACCCAGGCGTGGGCTGAGCCATCGGGGAAGCGAAAGTGCAGCTTTGCATAGGAGCACAGAGCTGCTCAGAGGCCCAGAGCTGTCTCCAGGAACAAGAGAACATGTGAGTTTTTAGTAAAAGCACTACTTCCCTAGGCATTTTCTTTGCAGTTAATAAATCAGGTTCAGGTTTCAGCCGGGGGATGTGAGGTGTGCAGAGCCAGGTGCCTTTCAGAGTATTCAAACTGAAAGACGGGAAATTTAGGTTAGATACATGAAAGAAATTCTTCCCTGTGTGGATGGTGAGACCCTGGCACAGGGTGCCCAGAGGAGCTGTGGCTGCCCCATCCCTGGGAGTGTTCGAGGTCAGGCTGGATGGGGCTCTGAGCAACCTGGGAATAGTGGAAGGTGTCCCTGCCCATGGCAGGGGGTTGGAACTGGATGATATTTAAAGCCCCTTCCAACCCAAACCATTTTATCATTCCATCATTCTGTGATTCTGGGGCAGCTGAGAAATAAATGTGCCCCAAGCAGACAGAATCCTTTTACTATAAAAAGAATAGTTTCAGATTGACATTGGTGACAAATGTCAGTGCACGTTTTCTGTCAGAGAGAGGCCAGAAGTCACGCACCAGTGTGTTCTCAAAATACAGCTGGTATTATTATTGGGGGAAAAAAATTGCTCATTTGCATTTTGATCACTGCTTTGCCTCATGTAGTTGCTGTACCGGTCTCACTGGGAAAGAGAAGTTCCTAAAACTAACCTGGTGAGCTGAGAGTCTCCAGCTTTTCTGAAGTACTACAGCTTGGCCTCTGTTAAGCCTGAAATGAGCAACTCCTCACTTTGACTTTAGCCTAAAATACTTTTGTCTCTGTTTAAAGAAGTCATTATCTCCTCGTGTGAGCTCCAGAGGCTCACCTGGACCTCCTGTCCAATGCCCTGGAGTGTCCATTTCTCCTGCCCTGGGCTAGTGGCAAAGACACTCATGGATAATCGATAGGAGCAGAACTTTGAATTGCTCTGCATTGCTCTGCTTGGTGCTAACATGTGCAGCATCATTCTGTCTGTTCAGCATTGCTCCACAGCAAAGTACAGTGTAACTGATCTAGGAAAAGTGTGTGCACTTTATGTGCTGGGAGATGGAAAGAATTGATGTGAGGAGCCAGTGAGGCATGGAGAGGGAAGGCTGATCCCTTCAGCCAGACATAGGGAAATTGTAAGAGACCGGATCCTAGTCCAGCTGGAGGCAGTGGTGCAGGAACAAATTGGGCATATTTGTAGTGTTTGATAAGGAGGAGCTAGGGAATACAGATTGTCTTTCCCCTTGGCCAGAACAGCAGCACCCCAGCAAGGCAGCGGGCAGTGTGACCCTGGCATCTCCTGCGGGGCTGACAAAAATCCCACGGGGGACTGCTGATGGACTTTGCCAGTCAGGCTTGTGTCATTCAGGGAGGTGACGTTATTAAAATTCAAGTTGCCTGTGATTTCCCAACCAGTCTGTTCCCGATGGTGGTGGTGGGCAGACAGGGCCTCAGGTGCACGCTCTGGACCTGGCATGCCCCTGGCTCTCTGGGTATCCTCTGTGCCTCCTTAAACAAGGAATTTATCACCAGGAGACACGAGGGAGGGGGGAGGAGAGGATGAGGAGCTGCAGCACTCCCAGCACTCCGTACTGGGATGGGGAGGATGTGGGAGCACAGGGCAGGCAGATGACTCAGGCTGAGGACTGGCTGTGTCAGAGGAGATAGAGCTGGGCTTGACACTCATCCAAAACAGACAATGGTCTCTTTGAAAAATGTAAGAGAAGGCGGCTGAGCTGCAGTCACAAGCTACGTTTTTCAAGATGGAAGAGGGGAGGAAAAATCGAGTCATTAAGAGATTGTCATCTGCTTTGTAGATACAGCAACAGAGCAGGGGGAGTACAGGCATTAGGAAAATGGACACTAGAAACTTGGAAATGGGATTTTGGCACAGAAGTGGAGTTATTTTCAAAGAGCTAAAGGTTGTATTTGGTTTTCTCCCAGTGTGATCTCTGATGCAGAGCAGAAGAGAAATCCACCTCTCTTTACGTGTGGCTTGCCAAAAGACAGCAAAAGTAAAAGTGCACTGAGGGACAACGGTTAAAATCGTTCCCAATTGGAACAGAAAAGCTTCAGAAAGTGGATAAAAGATTAAAAGAGAAAAGGAAAACTGAAGACTTTTAAATTTTGTGTGTCAAAACTGAAACCTGTGGCATGCTTGGCTTGTGTTGCAAGGGTAGGTAGGGCTGTCCATGGGGTTTGCCAAGCATTTGCTTCATGCTTGGTAAATGAGACAGGGATTTCATGCAGGGCTGTGAAACAGGTGGATGAACACAAGTTTGTAGTAAGATATGGTGCAAAAGGTATTGTGTGACATGCAAATCTGACACCAAATCCAGGAAAGCTTGTGGGCTGACATGGCATCCAGCATTTTAATGTATTTTAATGGATACACTGATGCAAAAGTGGGAATGAAGGATGCATGTTGCAGCTCACATCATTTCACAAGATCCTTGTGTGCACAGCTGTGTGAGCTCTGTCCAGGAGGGCAGTGGGGGTGTCAGGGGATGCAAACTGTGGTACCCATGGTGATGGACAGACAGTGCCTGGAGCCAAAGCTGAATACTGTGGCAAAAAGCAGCTAGAATGGAAGGTTTCCAGTAGGTGTATGGAGAAAGCAATCTTGGAGGCTACTTCTGTCGTTTTAAGAAATGACAGAATGTCATTTTAAGAAAAGGCTTCTTTAGAAATCTTTAGTTTTGTCCTTGCCTATTTGTGTTTTCTGGGGGAAGCTAAGGAGAAGTCACGTTATCTGTGTGGTGATCTGTTTTCATGGTTGACTAGTTTTTATGAAAATGGGGCTGTGTACAACCAGCATAAAGAGATTATTTTAGCTCTCGTGGGCTGTGGGAATTAGTGACACCCACTTTTAAAATAGTACAGCAAGTAGTTAGAATAGCTCTAGATATATTTAGCCAGAGAGTCTTCACTGGTGGAGACTGTAGGATTAGGAGGAAGGAAAGCAGCAGGACACGGCTCTGACCAAATCAGGTCCTTGGTGACTTTTGCTGTGGGAGAAAAAACCCAACAGCAAGGCAAGGACACTCTTTTGATGCAAATATTGCCTTTCTATGACAGTGTTTTTATTTCATTCCTTGTGGGAAGTTTGTGTAATGAAGGCAGAGATCATAATGCATTTGTTGGGATAAATTCACGCGGGGGTTTGCAATCCCTGGGCTGTTGCACGCCCTGCAGGTCTGCCTGGCTGCTGCTGCTGAGCTGGCAGTGCTGGGAGGTGGCTGCTCTGCACCAAAGTGTCCTTCAGGCTGCAGGGAAAGGACCCAGGCTCAGCCCACGGGCACGTGTTTCACTTGCATCCTTGAGGAGCCGGTCCAGAGCGAAGCCTACAACCTGATTTTCTTTCTTTTCAATTAAAGGCAAGTAGCGAATCTGAAAATGAGAGCCCAAAAAGAAGACGCCAGAAGCAGTTGAAAAGAAAGTAAGTTTCTAAGGAAAGGGTTTTGAGTGGTGATGCTTTGGTTTGTTTTTCAGAACAGTTGCACACTGGATTGTTTGATAGGAGTTGTCAACATGGAGAGCTTGTAAAAGAAATACTCTAATATTTCCAGTAATAATACTTTGGATAACTAAAATTGAAGTATGAATATGGATCTGTAGATGGATGCAATTTTCCAGCTTTTGTTTGTGTTTCCCTACTGTGCCTGTGATGAATCTGAATGCATCAGGTTCACTTTCTGTTGTCAGTCTTTCACTTTTCCATCAGGTTACTGATTTTCCTTCAGAGATGCTTAAAACAGTTTAATCCCTTCTCCTGCCACCTTTTTGATCAACTGAGAATAAAATGCCAAATTATTATCCACTTCTATTTTTTATAACCCTCTGTTAAAACAAAAGAACTTGCATAAAGAATGCTTTGGATGTCTGAGCACCATAACAGAGTTCACTTACAGTCATATTTTACTGTCTTTTCCCATTTAAGAAATACCTTTTAGTTTTTCCAAACACTAAAATAGAGAACTATGAGCTGCCTGATGGAGAAAATCTGAACACTGCCACATGATCCTGCTCCCTTTCTCCTGCATCTTGTCTTTTAACTCTTCATTTAGTTGCACCCATCAGTGCAGGAGGGAAGGTGATAAAGCACAGAGAGGACTCTGGTAGTATGGACCTCTCCTGGGTGAGGGGAATGATCCTTGTGGACCCTCCATGTCCCCTTGGAGAGAGGAGGGCCTCCTCCAAAAGGCATTTTAGAACTGCAGCTTTGCTCTGAGTTGCCCACAGAGACCGTGCTTCCTTCCACTAATGGTGCCATGTGATTTGGCTTCACGCTTGGAAACTTTAATTGGCAGGAGAATTGAGATGGCAGGAGACTTGTTCCACTTTCTGGGCTCCAAGGAGCTCATGTAACTGTGCATGTTGGTGCTCATGTCCTGTGACAGCGAGCACTTCTCTCAGATCCCTCCAGCCCATCTCAAAAATGCAGAAGTAGAGAAAAGAAAATCATCAATCAAAGCCCTTGCCCACCCTGGTTTGAGCACTACAGCTCTGCCACCAGCACGTGGTTGCATGTGGTAAGAGCTTCTGCCACTCAAGGCAATCCTGCCACTGTGTGAACAAAAACCCAGGAGACTGAGACCCCACCCCTAAAAGCAGAGAATCACACCAAAACATCCCCCCTGCATTGCACCAGCCAAGGGTGCAGTTTTGAACTTTTCCCCTGTAATTATGGCCCTCGTGGTTTGTTCAGCCACGTATTTGTGTAGAAATATCATTGCCCTTCATGACCTACATTTCTGACTGCAGAATTAAGTGGAAAAGAGAGGTCTCTGCTGGAGAAGAGGATGAAGATGGAGGGGAGCAAGGCACCAGTGGAGAGAGTGAGCCTGAACCGAAGAAAATTAAAGCAAGAAGACCTGTCCAAAGGAGGTAAGGAATGGTTGGTTCAGTCTATATTTCTGCCTGTGCTGCGTGGAGAGGAAATCTCTATTTGTCACTAATGAATGTGGATTTTTCCTGCAATATTACCCTTGTTTACGACCTAGTAAACCTAGGGACTAGTTACTCCCTCATTTCCCCATCTCGTGCTCCATTGAGCAATGGAGTGGTTTCTATAATATTTAGAGCAAACTAAATCCCTTAGGAGTCTAATATTTGAGATTCATGCTTCCTGAAAAACTTACTAAAGGGCACGTTTGCATAAACCATCCTATATTATGGCTTTGTTAATTTTTATTTTAGAACAGTGGCCAAAACTGGTGTTAAAAAGCCCCACAAAATCCAGCGTGGGAAGAGAAAGAAACCAGACTCATCTGAAGATGACGATGATGATGAAGACGATGAGACCCCTAAGAGACAAACTCGGCGAAGAGCAGCCAAAAATGTCAGGTGTGAAGAAGTGTGGGGCTGCTTGGGGGTGAGGGCTGGCTGGGGAGGAGAGGGGGGCACTGGGTGGTCCTGCAGAGCCCCTGCTCTGCCCTGCAGAGCCCTGGGGCTGAGGTGTGGCTCTTTTGACAGGTTCATCCGGGTTTACCTCGTTTTGCCGTCTGTGAAGGAGGGAGTGTTTGCCAGTCCCTCTTAGAGAAACGTGAGGAGGTTTGCGTAATATTTCTAAAGCACTCTCAGAAAAAATTAATAATTGCAAATAATAGGTGAAAATGAGCAAAAGAGAGCAGCTGTGCTGGATTGGACCGATTGTCTGAGAGTGGCTGATAGGTAATGCCTTGGGACAGAGTGGTGAGACATGGTGGAGGTAAAGCTTTATCTATTCCCCAATGTACCTTCTCACCTTTTGGGCAGTCCCAATATGGACTAATATGCAAAGAGCCATGCAGATGATGTTTTGTGGTGGTTAAAGATTCATCAAAGGTGAGAAGTGCAGTTCCTAGGGAAGTGCAGGCACCCATGTAGCCTTTCAGTGTTCTGTAACCTCCATAGAATAATCTTGCCCTCAACAATGGAGACTTTCTCTGTTACGGCCATGCTTCTGCTGCAGAGATTGTTCCACCTTATGGATCCATCTGATGTCGGTCAGAAAAACTATGGGCAAAATAGAGGATTAGTCTGATAAAGTCTATCTATCTATGTGTCTGGGGGAAAATACTGAATGGATGGCTTAAGACTTGTGTGTGCTGAATGTGCACTGAACCACAGGATAAATGCTGGAGAAGGTGCTCCAGTCTGAGCCATTCTCTGTGTTGGTGGGCTGGGAAGAGTCAAGCGTTTGATATCAGTTTGGTTTTGATCTTACTCAGCTACAAAGAGGATGATGATTTTGAGACGGATTCTGATGACCTGATAGAGATGACTGGGGAAGGAGCTGATGAACAGCAAGACAACAGTGAAACTATTGAGAAAGTCTTGGACATCAGGCTTGGAAAAAAGGGAGGTGCGTGGTTCTGGAAGAAGCCTTTATTTCTGATGGCAATCGCGTGCGCTCACGGTTTCTCTTGAGCCGGTGCAATGCTTTTGCAACTTCAAAGTGGGGCCAAGGGTTGTTTCAGTGCTTTTCGTCTTTTCCTCTATGCCTCTTATTTACGTCTTGTAATATGTAATAGCTTTTGTAAAATACAGTATTTTAAATCCTGAAGTCACTATGCGCTCAGCAGCTTTCATTTAGCCTGCACACATTTTAAGGACGCAGCCATTGTTCTGCAATTCCTGCTTTTCTCTGCTTTGAAATATAAAATAGATCTTCTAGGAGAGTCAGTTTTCATAGCCCCATTGACAAAGCCGTAATGAAAATAAAGCTAGTGTTTTGTTCTCAAAGCCTTACAGAAGTTTTTTTTGTAAAACTGAATGGTTGTGAGCATTTTCAAGAGACCTTTGAATATTACTTAAAGAAAAGCTACTTATGACAGATCTGAAAAGATTCTGTTGTTGGGAAAACTTTTGTGTGCCTGCCTGCTAGTGTTGCGGGATCTGTTGGGTGTTCTTTGTGCTGCCACAAAAGATGTATTAGCAGAGTAACTTTCTGCTCTAACACAGTTCATGTGCAGAGGTTGACAATGAAGGTACCAAATTCAGGCTGGTTTTTCTGGTTTCTCCTGCAGCCATTGGAGCTTCCACCACAGTGTACGCGACCGAGGCCAATGGCAACCCCAGTGCCGACTTCGACCCAGAGAAGGACGAGGGGGAAGTGCAGTACCTGATCAAATGGAAAGGCTGGTCATACATCCACAGCACGTGGGAGAGCGAGGAGTCCTTGCAGCAGCAGAAAGTGAAGGGCCTGAAAAAGCTAGAAAACTTCAAAAAAAAGGAGGAGGAGATCAAGCAATGGTAGGCTTCACTCCAACCAGTGATTTGGCCTCGGGCAAATAGTTTTTAGCCAGAAGTTTGCAGAGCCATTACTAAAAATGTTTGATTTCTTCTTGCAAATTGTGTTTCATGTACACAGCACTTTGGTTTTTCTTTCCCTGCTGAGGAATGTCCTCCCCTCATAGAGATGATGTCTGTGGTGTGAAAGGCTGTAAAATGGAGAGGACAAGGCATGAAATCCACACTATTGTGACTTCCTAGGCTTAACAATTGGGAGACCTGACAATAAATAAATGGTGCACAGATTCACGTGGCCCAGGAGGTGCTGTGAGAGCTTGCAGCCTTATTAACCCTTGTTAATTATGGGCTTCTCTGTGTGCGAGTTTTTGCATCAGTTAAACATCCCCAGGAACTATAAGGGGAGCTGTGGTGTGTTTCCAAAGTGCTAAAGCTGGAGTAGCAGCTTCCATCTCTATTTGATTCTGGTTTTGAAACTGATTCTTGTGTCAGAATAATTGCATTTCACAGGGAGACAATCTGAACACCTATGACGTTTGCTTCTCAGCAATAATTTATAATTATAGGAGATTTAAGAAACATGTCCTATAAGCAGTAGTTTGCTCCAATTACTTGCCTGAATGACAGAACCATATAGGAAAGTAGATTTTCTGATTTTCTATATCTAGCATCCATGAGCAGTATGACAGAAGCATTATAGTGGATTTTTTTGTTGTTGTTGTTGTTGTTTTGGATTATTTTGCATCTAGGCTGGGCAAGGTATCACCTGAAGATGTAGAATATTTCAACTGCCAACAGGAGCTGGCTTCAGAGCTGAACAAACAGTATCAAATAGTGGAGAGAGTAATTGGTAAGTGGAGCCAAGGCTTTGGTAAAAGGGTGAAGTAGGAGTGGGAACTTCAAACTCCATGTGACAAGAGAATCTCTCTTCTTCTCTGTCCTCCAGTATCCCTGAAGAAAAAATTCTGATGTTTAGTGTATTTCATTGTTTGAAATTTAGGAATTTGGGCAGTAGAAATCCAGGTTTACAGATTTGTATTTACGAGCAATACAAATCAGTCACTCTCCTTGCCTGGAGTGTGGGAGGACACACTGTTTTCCAAGGGGCTGCTGAAATTGTTGCTGCTAAAGTTCTTTGGCTTCAATCCTTTGGATGCAAGGTGTTTGTTTCCAAAGCAGCAATACTGGCCTGGCTTTTGTGAGGACCACTTTCTGTGGTGTAGCTGAGGATGTGGTTAGGCTGAGGCAGCTCTGGGGTGAGATTTTCATGATTAATTAAAAAAAAATAAAAGCAGAACTTAGTGATCACTTCGGTAATATCACAGTCATGTCAGACAGACGTGCCAGCACCCAGTTGCTTTGGGAATTGGCCTGGAGAGGTGTTTAACCTATTTCCAATAGAATTCCTACAAAAACGTGGGTGTGTGTCAGTGATCGCCTGCCCTGCTCCCTCTGCTGGCTGCCAGCATTCCAACCCTCCCTTCCCTTCTCTCTCCAAACACAGCTGTGAAGACCAGCAAGTCTGCCACGGGACATTCAGATTTCCCAGGTAAAAGAACTTTATTTTTGTCTCTCTGCACTTTTCCTACGAGCCAAGACCTGTTTTGTGGCTGTCTGGGCAGTTTGGCCTGTGGTTCAGCACTTGTGGTTCAGCCGCTCAATCTCAACCCGCAGGTATTGAGATTTGGGCTTTTTTGCACATTTTACAGCAAACAGTCGCAAAACATCCTCAAATGACCCTGAATACCTGTGTAAGTGGATGGGGCTGCCCTATGCCGAGTGCAGCTGGGAGGATGAGGCTCTGATCAGCAAGAAATTTCAGCACTGCATCGACAGCTTCAACAGTCGTAACAACTCCAAGACGATTCCCACGCGGGACTGCAAGGTTTGCCGGCTTCTTCCCTTTGCTGGGGGAAGATACAAGCAGTGGGAACATGAAATTTTGTCAGGATAAATGTCAGAGAACATTTTCCCATCCTCCCACCTGTGTTTGAAGGGCTGTTTGCTGTTCTCGTACTGTAGTTCAGGCAGATATGTGAACGCCTTTGAGTTTCATTTACTCTGTGCACAGTGAGAATGTTATGTCCCCCTGGGGAGTGGGAGGCTTAATTAATCCTTGCAAAGTACTTCCTCCTCAGAAGGAGCTGCAGCAGTTTTAATATCAGTTGGATGAAAAAACAGCACACCTGGGAAAAGGGGAAGCCTGCAAGATGCTGATACAGTGAAGGAGAGAGACAGAAATAATGGGAGGAAAACCAAAAGAGGACAAAGAAGGAAGTGGAGCTGGTTCCAACTCATGTGCGTTTTGTGCAGCTTACTGCAATCCTGGGGGACTCAGAGCCCTGATCATAGAACCCGAGGGCAGCAGGCAAATCACAAGAAATGCAGACACAAGCACTAGCTAGGAGAATGTGGATGGACTTGAACTAGTGAATTCATAGATGTCATTGCTGAATTTTCATCCTTTCAGCTACTGACTGTTTTGTCTTTCCTTTCAGTGGACTTATGGCAGCATCTTTTTCAGGTGTTGAAGCAGAGACCGAGGTTTGTTGCCTTGAAGAAGCAGCCCTCGTACATCGGCGGGGAGAACCTGGAGCTGCGGGATTACCAGCTGGAGGGCCTCAACTGGCTCGCTCACTCCTGGTGCAAGTATGTACAGAGGCTGTGACCTTCCTCCTGTGGCTCCTGCTTTTTGTCCCTGTAGGATTTGGCACTGCTGTTTTCAAGTGAGGTCTTTACCTGCCCTCCTTCTGCAGCTTGAAGGATTTAAAATGTTATCACACTCAGCTGCATTAGCAGGAGCTACCTAAAGCATGAATTTAAGAAACCTTGTGTGAAAACAAAAAGCATTTTCTCTGTCTGGGCCTGTTCATGTGCTGAATTTGGCTGTTGTGTGAGCCTGGTACATATCAGCCCTAGATTTCTATTGAATTAATGGGAAAAAAAGGTTTCTGGCTCAGTGTGCTTATGTACTCATTGAAGTCTTTGAGAAACGTCTTCTGAAATTAAGCCACTGATTTGCCTCTCCATTTGCCTGTTTTCCTCCAGTTTGAAGTTGCATGTTAGTTTTTGCATGTTATTGTGCCATGTTCAGTGTGGCTGTCCCTGGGATCCACTTGGAAATGTTCAAATAACTGCTTTTGCACTGCCCCTCTCTGTCCTTGTCGTGGATTGCTGTTCACGTGGAGCACAGTATGTTAGCAGTGGCAGAACCATGCACTCAGACAGCATTTTTGTTTGTTCTCATCTTTCTCAGGAACAACAGCGTGATCCTGGCTGATGAAATGGGACTGGGCAAGACCATCCAGACAATATCATTCCTGTCCTACCTGTTCCATCAGCACCAGCTCTACGGCCCTTTCCTGGTGGTCGTGCCCTTGTCCACCCTCACCTCCTGGCAGAGGGAGTTTGAAGTGTGGGCACCTGAGATAAACGTGGTGGTTTACATTGGAGACCTCATGAGCAGGAACATGGTGTGTAATCAGAGAGCAAAGGGTGAGGGCTCGGGGAGAAAAGCAAAGCTCGTGTGTGATGTTTGTGGCATACACAACTGCTGGTGGATAGTGCTGGCAGCACTGCAGGCAGCTGGAGCTGGTGTAACTGAGCATGTGGGTGTAATTCCCTGCCGAGGGGAATTTTCTGCCTTATTTTCCCTCTTGGAGTGAGTGCAGGAGTACTGGCTTCTCTCAGAGTCTGGAAGCCAGCACTGCTCTGGGCTGAAATGTGCAGTGAGGAGTCCAGCAGTGTGAAAGTGCTTGTCCTCAGTGTCTGGAGCTATTCAGGCAATGGAGCACATGAGTGTTGGGACTCTGGTGGTGTCCATAGTGAGGTGCTGTGTTCATTAGTGTCACAGCAGCAAGCTGACTTTATTTTGTTACCTGTTGAACCATGTGTGCACTAAAACAAGAAGTTCTTGGGCACCTTGAGCTCATCAAATGGCACCTTGAAACAGCAGGCTTTTGGACTTGGCTGGAGTCTCTGGCTACTGCTACATTAAAATAACAATTGTTAACTCTTTCCTTTTGATGACCTTGGGTGAACTTTTGTCTCCCCTCACAGATACGTGAATATGAGTGGATCCATTCTCAGTCTAAAAGATTGAAATTCAATGCACTTATCACAACATATGAGATCCTCCTCAAGGATAAGGTGAGTAGTGGTCCGAGAATGTTTTTACTTAGGCTTTCTCTCATTTTCAAAGGGGAAATCCAGTCCTCAGCTAGTGGGTTTCACCTCTTCCCTCTGCGGTGATGGAGGACTACAGCTACTATTCGCTTTTGCTTGCCAGTAATGCACAGGGAAAGTGTGACACGTTGCAGTGTCTTCACTCTTGTGCTGCACACTTGTGCTATTCTTTTTACATATAAGGCATCTGGCAGTATCCAGGAGCAGCTGGATTTTTACCTGGTTTAGTTTAGTTTAGGTTTGCTAAGGGAGCAAACCATTACACTGAACCTCTGGCCACAGTGTTAACAGTATCTACATTTTTACATCTAGGAGAAATCTGTCTGCTTAGGAAATACTCATCAGCCCTGTCAGTGCATCATTGAGTCCTAGTAGAAAACAAAAAGCTTAAAAAAAAAGAAAAAAAAGAAAAAGAAAAATAAACAAACAAAAAAACCCCACTAAAATCAAGACTCTTGGATTACTTGAACTTTTTAGGCTTGTTCATCTGCTCTTCTGTTGTTGCTCCAGAGGGACTAGTGCTACCCAGGGCCCCAAAGGCATGCAGAAAGGGGGGAATAAAAAGCTGGGGAAGGACTGTGCTTTCTGGGTAAAGCAAAGGAGGATTAAATAGGTGTACTTGCTGCAAGACTACTGAGATACAGCAGGAGTGTCGTACAGCATGGCTGATTTTCACCTTTTCCTCTTTGGGAAGGCAGCTTGGTCCCCAGATTTTGTTAGCAAGAAAATCCTGTGAGGGTCCAGCCGCAGGGCTGGGCAGGACAGCCTGGACAGCAAACACTGCAGGGCTTTCTGGCCTCGGGGAGAGAGACAAATGTGCAAGGTGGTGGGGTCTGTCTGACCCAGCGTCTCCTCGGCGCCTGTGTTTTCTTCCTTCTTTTCCTCCAGACTGTTTTGGGAAGCATTAACTGGGCCTTTCTAGGCGTGGACGAAGCCCATCGGTTGAAAAATGACGACTCCTTGCTGTACAAAACGTTGATTGATTTCAAGTCCAACCACAGGCTGCTGATCACTGGCACCCCACTTCAAAACTCGCTCAAAGAGCTCTGGTCCCTGCTGCATTTCATCATGCCGGAGAAGTGAGTCTCCTTTTGGGCCTTCCAAAAAATGCCTCGATCCATTCTCATCTGTTAAGTGGGCTCAAGGGAATGCAGAATGGCAGAAATCCCTGAATTAAATCCCTGAGTTCAACTCAGTGGTGTGGCAGCAATGATAGGAGAACAGACATTAATGGGGAAAATCAGAGGTTAAATAACTAACACAAGGAGTATTTCTGGCAGCAAACTGAATGGGGAAACCTGATCTATGCCTTTCAAATCCGTCTGCTGTCTTCCAGCCATCTCTGAAAAGCTAAACTTGTTTTAAGCAATCGTCTCAGCCATTTCTGAAGTTTCCAGTACACTGCGGTTCAGGCACCCCAGCCAACCATTTCATGACAGCTGTAGGAGTGCTGTCTGGCTGATTGTGTGCCCACAGTGTAACAAATGTTTTGTTTTCTTTAAAATGAAATGAGCTATGGGCATCTCTAAGGCTAAGGCAAGCATGCCCCAAATCTCCCTGAAATTATGTTTGAGTGCTAGAGGAGCTGTCCCCCAAATTCTCTTTGTTGGATCACAGAAACAGTGAAGGAGAGGTTTGAGGTCTCCCAAGTGGAGGAGAGCGGATCTCCACATTTCAAAGGAGCTGTCAGAGGAAGCAACAATCCCAAAAGAGCCTTCAGAGCAGGGTAAAACAGTCCAGTTGTCAGAGCCCAGCCTGGGGGAGGCACCGTGGAAAGTTCAGAAACTACTGCCAGGTAAATGCCAACAGAGCAAAAGAGTGGAAAACTTGGGATTTTGGGTCCTGGGGGTCAGTGTGGAGCTCAAATATAAGATGTTAGGAAGGCATCTAAGCCCAGAGAGCTTCTAGCTTTGCCATCCATGTGTTTAGTTAACCAGAGCAGAGTGAACCTGTTATCTTCCACTATGTTTCCATTAAACTAATGGTTTCTTATCTTGTTGTGCAGCAGGTGTGTATCCTTTTGATGCTGTTTGGTGCCATAAGAGATATTCTGACCCCTTCCTTCTCCTCCTTGCTGTTGCCAGGTTTGAGTTCTGGGAGGATTTTGAAGAGGATCACGGGAAAGGTAGAGAGAATGGTTATCAGAGCCTTCACAAAGTGCTGGAGCCATTTCTCCTGCGCAGAGTGAAGAAGGATGTGGAGAAATCTTTGCCAGCCAAGGTGGAGCAGATCCTCCGGGTGGAAATGTCTGCTCTGCAGAAACAGTATTACAAGTGAGTCACTGAATAAGTCACTGGGAGTGCCAGTAGGAATGGGCACATCTTTCTGTGGGCCTTGGGAATGTGTTCCAGTATTCTGTGGATGCTGTGGTCTTCGGAGTGCCATCACCTGGAGTACTGGGAGCTTCCCAGGAGGAAGCTGGAGTGGGGTAGTTGGTATCTTTCCTTCTGGGAGATGTTTTTGTAGAGTGATACAGTTCAACTGGGCAGCTTTGCAGGACAGAGGTTATGTCTTTGCTGGGGGAGTGAAAATATGCACAAAATTGTGATGCTGTTCAATATTAAACTGGAATAATATCAGCAGGAAAGTACAGTCAGGGCTTTTAGAGAGGAAAGAGCAGTATCCTGTAAGAGAAGTGAGGAGAGATGGAGGGAGGAAAGTAGACTGATGCCTGAATGAGCTGTTCCTGAAGATTGTGTTCCTCCAAGACTCCATTCGGCACTGACAAATGATCTGGACTTCCATTTTCCTACCTGCAGGTGGATTTTGACAAGAAATTACAAAGCTCTTTCAAAGGGAACAAGGGGAAGCACATCTGGTTTCCTGAACATTGTGATGGAATTGAAAAAGTGCTGCAACCATTGCTACCTTATCAAACCTCCTGAGGAAAACGAGAGAGAGAATGGCCTGGAGACCCTGCAGGTGAGTGGTGTCCTTGGTCACCACCTGTCTTCCTTAAATTTCATCTTCCTTTTGTCCTCCCAGCAGGATAATATCTGGTGAAGCTTTAGCTTGTGTGGCTTCTCCTTTAAAAACAGTCCTCACAGCTAAGCCACTTGAACCCTCAGCCCTTCACTTCCACTGTAGGCAACATTTTGTGGCTTTCTAAAGCAGGAGCTGCAGGCAGGAAAGATCTGTCCTGTGTGATTTGTTGTGTGTGCGGGCTCTGCTGTGTAAATGCAGGTGATGAGATTAGAGATGTGCAAGAGATGCATGACCCCAAAAGAAGCAGGTCTGCGCAGGTCTCTGTGTAATGTACGTACGGGTAAGATTGGAAATGATGGTTATTTCTTCAGTCTCTGATCAGGAGCAGTGGAAAGCTAATTCTCTTGGACAAGCTGCTGACCAGGCTGCGAGAGAGAGGCAACAGAGTGCTGATCTTCTCCCAGATGGTGAGGATGCTGGACATCTTGGCCGAGTACCTGACTATCAAACACTACCCTTTTCAGGTGAGAAACATCAGCATGGAAAACAGTGGGGTCCTCTTGAAAGCGTAGGAAAATGCAGAGGGAGCTTGAGGAATGGGAGTCACTGAGTTTCCCAAGGTTGGTGGCTGGGCTTACAGGTGGCACTTACTGGAGGGAGCTGGGATGTCCCTTCATTTCAGTGTGGCCCCATCTCTGCAAAACGCCTCTGACAGGCCCCTGCTTTGGGCTGGGTTGTGTAATAACCCTGAGGAGAGGACAGGGAGCACGGAGAGCCTGGCTGGGAGCCTGTAACGGGAGCTGCGGTGTCACCCGCTGTGTGCCTGTTCCCTGAGCATCCCCCAGCCCTTGTGACACAGCTGAGGCAGTGCAGTTATTTTTAATTGGTGGCTATTTTTAACAATTAAACGCTGCAGGCAGCAAAGGGGGCTGTAGGGCTCGCAGCACTGGGTGCAGCAGTCCCTCAGGGCTCCTTTACCTTCTTTCTTTTATCATTATTGTTGATTTTTACAGCGCTTGGACGGCTCGATCAAGGGGGAGATCCGAAAGCAGGCGCTGGATCACTTCAACGCTGACGGCTCCGAGGTACCGCAGTCCTGGGCAGAGGGTTTGTGGCTGAGCCACAGGTTGTGAGTGACAAGAGGGGATTAGTTCAGTTCAGTTCTTTTTACAGGACCCCAGGTACTTTTAAAGACATGGATATGGCAGGTTTTGCAACTCGCCATATTGCTTATTTTAAATCTCCCACATGCAAGGAGCAGGGCTGCAAGTCACATCTCCAGAAAGTCCTGAAGAGGCTGGGAAGACCCAGAATTTAGCAATTCTATCCCACTGATCTGGAGAATGAGATGGTTGCTGAGTGATTCCAGTCTGAAGCTGGTTTTGGATATGAAATGGCAGAGGCAAAAGGAGGATTTTAAGTGTTGGCAGGCTGTGGAGTCTGGTGTTGGAGGTGAAAGTCTCCAGTGTAATAGGAGAGGGCATCTCAAACCTCTCATCTGGGCTTGCTGACTCACAGTGACTGGTGCAAGACACTTGTTTTTGTGTCAGTCAGCTCAGAGAAATTTAGTGCCAGTCAGCCCAGCTGTGAGAAATACCTTTCTTCACTCCAGAAGCCTGGGCTGGAGCGGAATTCTTGGCTCACACAGGAGTTGTGAGAGATTGTGGTTGTGTGGAAGTTGACAAAAGGAAGTGTGAGTGGGGAAGGAGCAGGAATGCCCATAGAAGCTGCCCTGTCCCTACTCCCGAGGGCATCCACAGGGGCTCAGGGATCTTGGCTCTAACCTGGCACAGTCTCTTCGTTGCTGATCTCACTCCTGACAGGATTCAGACAACAAAAAGCAGGTGTTTTCTTGCTGCCTTTGTAGGAGTCTGGTGGGCAATGTGGTCTGACCTTCCAAAGTGACTCCAAGGTGCCCTTGCCTTGAGCTGCTTGTGTTGCTCTCCCGGATGGATTCATGGCTGGATTCACGCCCTTCACCCCTGCCAGCACTTCCTCACCCTGGTTCTGAGCTTAAACACTGGTAATGCTCAGCTTGCATGAGCAGGGTATATGGGAAGGAAGTCCTTTTTCTGCTTTAAGAAATATGAGTGCAACAGAGCCTTCTCTCCGTGTCCTTGTGCAGCTTTTGAGTCACCATTGCTATTTTATGCCCACAGTTACAAGCTGGTTAACTCATGGTTGGTCGTTGTTTTTTAACTTCCCTTCCCAGGACTTCTGTTTCTTGCTGTCAACACGAGCTGGGGGGCTTGGAATTAATTTGGCCTCTGCTGATACTGTTGTTATCTTTGACTCGGACTGGAACCCCCAAAATGATCTTCAGGCTCAGGCCCGAGCTCACCGGATTGGACAAAAGAAGCAGGTCAGAAGAGTTGCCTGGGTTGTTTTCCCTGTGGCTTCAGTGTGTGCATCTAAACAGGCTCTCACCTCACCAGAGCTGCTGAAAACAGTCCTTGCTGCCCAAGGGAATCTCATTTGAAAACTAGGAGACAAAAAAATCAGCCCAAATTTGCCAGATGCCCAGTCTTCCTGTTGGCTTTGAACAAACCAAGAACCCAACCCCTGGCATTGCAATTCTCAGCCAGTGGACTCTTTTCTTTCCTGCCCAGTAAAACTTGAAAAGTAGAGCATCCAGCTTTGCTGGGGGTTATTAGATATGTGAAAACCTTGGGGCTAGTTTGAATCGAGAGTTTATTTCAGAAGATTTTGCTCTGTGTTTAGGCACACTACAAGATCTTTGTTAACCGTCCTGATTTTACCTGGATCTCCTGAGATGCAAAGAGAATGTGCTTGTTTTTCTTCTGAAAAAGCACATCCATACATGAAAAGACAAAGTCAGCAGCCCAGTGAAAACAGCTGAGGGATGCATTGCTGTCTCAGCAGAGCATGTCCAGGAAATAGCTGTGTTGTGTTTTTGCCACTCAGGTGAATATTTACCGCCTGGTCACAAAGGGGACAGTGGAGGAGGAGATCATTGAGAGAGCCAAGAAGAAAATGGTGCTGGATCATTTGGTTATCCAGCGTATGGACACCACTGGCCGGACTGTTCTGGACAACAACTCCGGGAGATCCAAGTACGTGACTCTGTCAGGAGGCAGAAATGTCTGGAACACGTGGCATAACCAGCTTCACCTGCTGGCATTTCCCAATGTTTATTTGATAGGGTACAGGGCAGAAGGCTAATAAATAATGGCAGCTTCCACTGATTTGGCTTCTGCAGCCATTAATTTGGACACAAAGGATAAAGATGATCAGAAATTAAAAACTAGTTTTAATGCATTACTTGTTTTTCTTTCTGCCTTCCACCCAGAGATCCTCCTGGTCTGAAGGAACCTGGTTGTGGAATAGCTGTATTTGGCAGTGACCTCAGATTCTCTTCATTTCCCCCAGTAGATGGAGGTGGTTCCCTTTGCAGTTTTGGCTGTGTTAGAGCAGGAAAGAGATTAATAACAAAGCTTTTTATAGTGCTGGGTCGAAAACTTACTCCTTGCTTCACTTAGGAACAACTTTGGTATGGTTTTGGGTTGTAGCAGTTCAGATTGAACAGCTCAAAACACCTTTTCCTTCTCGTTTGTTCTTGCAGCTCAAATCCTTTCAACAAAGAGGAGCTGACAGCTATTCTGAAGTTTGGAGCTGAAGATCTTTTCAAGGAGCTTGAAGGGGAAGAGTCAGAGCCTCAGGTAGTTTGAAATGGAAATCACATGGCAGTTTGTAGTGCTCTGTGGGTCTACAGGAGGGACTGTGTGTGGTTGCTCCTGCTTTGTTCTTGCCCTGTGCACGAGAGCAGGTTGGTGAATAGGATATGTGGGAGTCTGGAGGAGCTGAAGGCAGAGTCTGGGGTTGGGGGATCAGGGGCTTGAGGAGAGCCTTGTTGTTGGGGATTAAATAGCAATGGTCACCAAGGGAGTCCCTTGGCTTCTGAGGATTCATTAGCTAGTGACAGCACAGCCTCCTGAAGTCTCCTCTCCCTGCCTCTTCTGAGCACTCGTTCAGAATCCTTTTTTGGTGGTTCTGAGCACGGCAGGAGTCAGCACAGTGCAGTGAACAGGTTGCTCTCCTGCCTCAGTGCAGCATTGCTTGACAGTTTAGCCTTGAGTGTTTTGACCAATTCTCCTCATGGCCCAAGCAGCAGAGCTTCCCCTCCAGGGAAACAGTCCACAGTTCATACATCTCACTGCTTGGAAATTTTCCCCACTGTTCAGCCTCGATGGTCCTTTCCTTCTCTTCTGTCACCTTATTTGTACTTTGTTGTACCACTTGAAGATAGTTCATCCCTGCCCTCGGGGATGACACCCTGCAGATATTTGCACTTTATTTAGCTCATATCAGCACACAAGTCTGTTCTCAAAGCCTCTTACTCCCTGCTGTGCTCGGCACCCTCTGCTTTATCCCTCCTTCTCCCTGACTGGCAGGAGATGGACATCGATGAGATTCTGCGGCTGGCTGAAACACGGGAGAATGAAGTGTCCACCAGTGCCACCGACGAGCTGCTCTCCCAGTTCAAGGTATGGACCCCCAGGCTCTGTAGTGGGGTGTGGGAATGTGGCTCCCCACATCCTGCCACGGTGGTGAGCTCAGTAACAGGCAGGAGCACCTCGGAGAGATCACAGAATGGTTTGGGTTTCAAGGGACTTTAAAGATCATCCAGTTCCAACTCCCCCGATGCAGGTATTAATTTAATTTCAAGTAAATGGTTTTCAAGGCTGTGAATAAAATGCAGAATTTACCAAATTTGGGAAAAAACCCAATAATTTACGGATACTCAGCAGTACTTCTTAAACTGCACGTACTTCCTCAAAAGCTGTTAATCCAAAGACGTGGCAAGGAGCCAGGAATGTAGTGACATAGGGATCAATTATGGAGTAGTTATGGAAGTGTTGGCAGAATTCCTATGGAGAAGGAGCTGAGGCTCAGCAGACAGCTCTGGGGTGTTCCTGCCAGGGCAGGAATTGCTGAAACTTCTCCTTTGCTTGTAAAAGGTTGCCAACTTTGCAACCATGGAGGAGGAAGAGACAGAGCTGGATGAGCGGTCCCAGAAGGACTGGGACGACATCATTCCAGAAGAGCAGAGGAAAAAGGTGGAGGAGGAAGAAAGGCAGAAAGAGTTGGAGGAAATCTACATGCTGCCTCGAATCCGGAGCTCAACTAAAAAGGTACAGCCCATCTTGAGGGGATGAGAGGCAGGAGGTGAGAGCTGGCAAAGGGAATACTCAAGGGAAGCCTTTTTGCTATCTGAGCTTCTTTCCCTCCTCCAAAATTGGTTGGGAATAAAGCACAGAGGTAGCACAGTGTTGGCGTCGTGCATTGGACCAATGGTTTGGGATGCAGTGTGAGGGCCCAGACTGGATTTGGTGCGACTCATCTCATTTTATAAGCCAAAATAAAAAGAACCTGTAGTGACCACAAAGGAGAGTATCTGATTAGACTGGATTTTGCTGTAGATTTTGCTGTAGATTTTGCAATTTTCTGGCTGTTTCTTTTCCTTGGGCTTTCTAGCTCACCTGGGTGGCTCTTGCCTAAATGTGGATCCTGGGAGCCAAAAGAGATGGTGCCTTCCCAGGTTCTTTTTTAGGTATTGGGGTCTACCCAATCCAAAAGGAAGTTGACTGTGCAAGGATGCTCTGCTGGGACATGGGACTTTAAGGAGCTAGAACTGTTCTCTAGGGTGAGCTGGGGGAAGACATTGAAGTGAAAAATACAGAGAAGGATAATTCATGCTGCATGAATCCATATTAATTTCTGAGATGTCCTGGGTTTCAAAATAGTCTAAGGGACTGTGGCACAACCCACGGAAATCAGTATTTTAATAACTAGTAGTAGATCAAAATGCAATTGTGAAACTGGTGTCTGTAAGGAAAGGATGACCACCAGAGCCTCAGCCAGCTGGGAACTGCAGGGGTGTGCAGCCTCTCTGGGTTGGTTACATGGGCTCCTGCATCTTCAGGAATGATGCTGAGGTGTTTTGCAGTCCATTAAACAGTGCCAGTGTATGGAGGGACAGAAAAGGTGGTTAGCTGATTAGATTAGCAGGTGTTAACTGTACTGCTGTTTCTCTGCTACGTTCAGGCTCAGACAAATGACAGTGAATCCGATGCAGAAACCAAGAGAAGGCTTCAGAGGTCATCTGGATCAGAAAGCGAGACTGACGATACCGATGACGAGAAGAGACCCAAGCGCAGGGGACGTCCTCGGAGTGTTAGAAAAGACACTGTGGAAGGATTTACTGATGCTGAAATTAGGAGGTCAGTGCTGAGCACAAGAGACAGTTCAGAAAGCAAATATAGAAATCCCATGCAGGTGGAGAAAATCCCAGATTAATCCAGGAAGCCTTCACCTGTAAGCACGTCAGTGGTTTGCTGGAGCTGGTTCACTGGGACAGCTTCTGCACCTTTATATAATTCAGTCTACTCCCAGCTGATGACCTTAACATCCAGGTCAGTGCAAAATGGACTGGGTTGTCTTTAGTCAGACTACAGTGAAGCTGGTACCTTCCTAAAATTAATCCATGTTGTAACTGCCCTTCGTGGGCCAAGTGGATTGAGCTAATGCTGTCTAATGTGAGGTTGTAGGTGCCATGAGCTGCAGAGCTGGAGAAGCCAAGGGCTCTGGCCTTCCTGACATCTTTCTGGCAGTCCTCCTGCTGATTTAAGCTGTTAAGTGAAAGGCAGGCTCCGGCAAAATGACGCCTTGAGAAGCACTGGTCCTGTTGACCTGAGTGGTTGTGTGTCAGTCCCTGATGTCAGCTGGGGGCTGAATTCCAGAACATTATTTTCTTCTCGTATCTTCTAATTCTTCTCATATCTTCTAACTCTTTGTCTCACAACTCTGCCCAGATGTTCAGCCAAAGCTGGAAAAGAGGGGGCTCTGAGTTTTCCTTAACTCTCTCTATCTCTGAGCTGGTGTATTTTTAAGCAGGAGATACCATAGTTCCTGGGCTGTCATAGCTGCCCCATAACCATCTTGAAACCATGGAGCAGGAAGGACATGTTGCAATATGCAATATAACAGCCATTTAAGTTATTGTGATGTAGCAGAAAGAGGCTGAAAGAATACAAAATGAAAAAAAAGAAGGCAAAAAATTAACTACTATTTTTAAAATAACCTGTAGTTGTAGCCATTCTGTGTATTCCCAGATCAAGGCAATGTTTGATTGCAGCAACTCTTGCCCTAAAGTTGTGTCGGCCACAGCAGGGATTTTCACAATAAAAATAAGACATGAAAATAAATAGCAAACCTTGTCTGCAAAACACTGTGATGGATGGAACCACATTTGGCTCTTCTGTGACTGGTTGCTACATTTACAGCCTGAGCTTTAAAATTACTAATGACATTGATTTAATGCCCCTTTTCTTCCTGGAAAAATGGAGTTAATAATTACCAACATGGTGTGAGCCAATGCTTTCTTCTTTTTTTTTTTTCTTTTTTCTTTTTTTGCTCTACAGTTACCACTCTCCTCTTTTTTTTTCCTCATCTGTCAAACACTCAGCATTCATAATAATGTTATGTTCTTCTCCAGCCAAGGTCACAAAACTCTTTGTGGGGGCTAATGGATGAGGCTTCCCAGTGCTGAGGGCTGCTGAGCTGATCAGTGGGGAATGCAAGGTTGATAATGTGACAGGCTGTAATTAATACCTGCAAGCATATTTGTGATATTGAACCTACTTTTTATGGCAGTTAGCTTCGTTTTTTGATTTTTTTTTTTCCCTCCTTAGGTTTATCAAGGCTTACAAGAAGTTTGGATTGCCTCTTGAACGGTGAGTCCCAGGCTGGCCCTGCTCCAGAGGGGAAACGTGGAGGCACATTGTCCTTCTGAGCACAGCCAGACACTGCTCTGGGTGTTTGACACAGCCTCCAGACTGCACAAGCCTTTCTCTCGTGCCATCAGGACCCCAAGCAGAGCTGTACAGTCCCTGGTGTCTCTGTTGATGGGCACTGACGAATGCTGGCCAAAAACCAGCTCGAGCAGTGGTGGCTGTGACACAGCGGTGTCCTGCTGGCAGAGTCTGGCCCTTGGGGCATTCCCACTGCCCAGAAAGGAGAGGGAGCAGCTGTCAGAGCAGCAAATGCTACCCAAAACACTTGCCAAGCTTCTCTATGCACGTTAGCCTCAGGACTGAATTTGGAGCATCTTCCCCGTGCTCTATCCCTCCTGAAGGGAAACAAGGAGAGGCACTGCCCTCGAACGTGGATCTGCAGAGCTGGGTCTGGAAGGGTCTCAGGGCTGAGGCAGGGTTCCCTGAATGTGTTGCAGGAGAAAAGCAGTGTTTTTTCAGCTGGTTGTACTCTTCTGTTGTGAAACACAAGGCTTGCGTGTGAGTCTTGATGTTACTGACTTCAGGCAGGCAAAAGGGACAGCAGATGGCAGCTTTGGACCATCAAATGGAGATTATATGGCACTGAAAAAGCCTGAGGGAACACTGGGCAGCCATGGAGGGTCCCTGTTGTCCCCAAGATAGAAAATTCTCACCTTAGCTTTAGTAGTAAAAATTCCAAAGGATTGGATCAGTTTTTCTACATCTGCACTGCAGCTGTTAGACCACAAAAAAAGACAAAACTTGGGCTGTTTCCTGCACCAACTCAACTCATGCATGTTCCATACATTCATAGCTGTACAGCATTGAGCTGTGAAGCAATTGATTAGGAAGTGACAGAAAGGAGATATGCTGTGTCCAACACAAAACTCTTCCCCTTTCCCAGGTTGGAGTGCATTGCCCGCGATGCTGAGCTGGTGGATAAGTCTGTGGCTGACCTGAAACGGTTAGGGGAGCTCATCCACAACAGCTGCGTGTCAGCCATGCAGGAGTACGAGGAACAGCTGAAGGAAAATCCAGGGGAAGGTAGGCATGAGGGTTGTTTCTGCTGCTATGATGGTTCTGGGAGTGCTCATGGAGCTGGTGAGGAAACCATTCCCATGCTGGACAGGGAGGCCACATTGTGACTTAGAAGCAATGAACAAGAACACACATAAACCACCCCATCTCTACCAAGCAGCTCTCACCAGCAGGGAGAAACCCCTGAGCTTTCTGCTCCGACTGGAAAGTTCTAGTCAGGTCTGTCAGCTTCTGCTGGACATGAGTTTTTGTGGGGAGAGGCTGAAGTGATCAGCTTGTTTAATGCTGGGCTACGAAGCAAAGCAGATCATATTTTAACTGCTCCTGGGACTGGAAATCAAGCTGGTGCTGTGTACTGCTTGGTAAAGCTGGATCCACAGTTAGCAATTCCCAGATCTGGAATCACCACCCACTCTCGGTATGGCTGTTCTGTGCTGTTGGTTAGGAGAAACAGGGTCAGGGATAGATTTCCTGCTGTGTCTTTGCCTGTTGCAGCTGGACAAAACTGCTGAAGCAACAACTCCAGTGTACTTAGAAGTATTTTTAAGAAAATGATACTGGGAGGTGTTTAAAGTGCAGATCTAAGTGGGTTAGGGGAAGAAAACTTATATTTGGGGCCTTATGGTAAATTAAGAGGTTGCAGGCGAGGTCTTGATTACTGTCTGTGAAGCCGTTTTACAGACACAATCTTTTAGAGTTCTCTTAATTGCTGTGTTTTATTGTTGAACAGGGAAAGGACCTGGAAAGAGACGAGGTCCTACTATCAAGATTTCTGGTGTCCAAGTCAATGTGAAATCCATCATCCAGCATGAAGAGGAGTTTGAAATGCTGCACAAATCCATTCCCTCGGACCCAGAGGAAAGGAAGAAGTGAGTTTGGCTAAGTAGGCAATGCAGAAAGAAGCTCAGGGACTTTGGATTTTGTAGTGGAAAGAGAATAGCCTGGATGTGTGGATTTGCTTTATCCTCCACAGCATTAAAAGTAGCTCGTGTTTGAAATGCCTTTAGGTACCGCCTGACGTGCCGTGTCAAAGCTGCTCATTTTGATGTAGACTGGGGAGTGGAGGAGGATTCTCGCTTGTTAGTGGGAATTTACGAGCATGGTTATGGAAACTGGGAGCTAATTAAAACAGATCCGGAGTTGAAGTTGTCTGATAAGGTAGGTCGCTTTGCTTGGTGCTTCCATTGGGTCCATTGCAGTGTTCATAGAGAACATGCCTCATTTACTCCAGAAACAGATGTTTATGGTTGTAACTACTCCGAAAACCATGATGAATAATAATGAGGAAAACAGTGACCTTCATGGAATGTTGCATGCTCGATGGGAAGCAGAGTTGTGCCGTTTGGTGGGCAGTACCAGGTGAACCACACTGAAAAGATGCAGGCAGAAAATGGCAATGTTGACACGTGTGGTTCCATGCACAGGATAGAAGAGGCTGCACTGCGCAGCCCTGACTTGATGTTTCCTCGAGCATCTCACAAGAAGCTGAGTGTGAATTTCTGAGTGGAAATAATTTTTCACAGATTTGACACTGCTTATGTCAAGGCTGGTCTGTGTTAGCTTGGAGGGTATGGTTACATGATGGGAATGGCAGCACAGCCAGCTGGAAAGCCTCCATCTAGTTCCTCTGTTCCTCAGTCATCCCCACAAGAACAGTTTACAGGGACCATGCTGAAATGATCTGAGTTAAAAATAAGCCACCATCCGTTGTGTCAGTGTGGTGGAAAGAGCGTGGAAACTTCAGCACAGGGCTGAGGAGCACTGGGGATCTCCACACCAGCTTTTCTACCAACATGCAGCATTCCCTTGACATCCCTGCTGGTGCTTCTAGCAAAGACCAGGCTGTGCCTGAGAGCCCTCCCTGCGTGGAGCTCAGAAAGGCATTTTGCAATGGAAACAGCCGCCTGAGACACGCACCCATTTTCCAGGGAAGTACGAAGCAAACTTAGTTGACAAGCTGAGATATTTCCTCCACAAAGTGTCACCTTTCAGCCTTGTTTTCCACTGAAAATCGTGCATCTGTGCCCCTGCTGTAGCAATGTCTTAGGTTGCCAGAGTGACTGGGCCGCTGTGACCAAGCTGCCACAAACAAATCTGATGTGTCAAGGGGAGTGGACTCAGTTTTGCAACTCAAGATCCCGAATATAGTTTGTAAAGGTTTTTTTTCCTTCAGGAGAACTTAGCAAGCTGCCTTGGGATCCTTCAACTTCTGCAGAATTCCAAGGGGAGGAGGGATGCTTGTTTGCTAGGAGCTTTCCTTTGGCCAGACAGTCTGTGTGAGAGGAGGAAGGAAGGCTTGAGCCTTCTTGTTCCCCTGGAAGGTGCAGCCTCTGCAGCCCTTTTTCTGGGCCTGGCAGGGCTGCTGCTGGTGTGTATCTCTTTTGTCAGGGTCTGTGCATGTGGGTATATATATATATTTTTTTTTTCTCCTTTATCAAAGATCCTACCTGTTGAGACAGATAAGAAACCTCAGGGAAAACAGCTCCAGACCCGAGTGGATTATCTACTGAAACTGCTGAAAAAAGATCTGGACAAGAAAGAAAACATGAAAGATGGGGAAGAGGTGAGATGTGGCTGCTTGATTCTGGCGGTTTTGGGAGGAGTGGTTGGCTGATGGCAGGAGACACCCTGTGTTCTCAGGTCACTGAGCATCATTTCCGTGAAGGAATATCGACGTGTCTATTGTCTGGTTGCGTTGGGATATTTATCATTTAAACGATAATTAATAAGGACCTGCAGGAGTTCGCAGGATGTTCAGGAGATGGGATATGTCCCCAGGAAGTAGCTGTGGCTATTTGCTTTCCCTGACTTGATCCATGTTTTTACCAGGGCAAGCTAAAGAAGAGGAAGCCACGAGTAAAGAAAGAGAACAAAGCTCCCAAAGTCAAAGATGAGCATGGGAATGAGCTCTCCTCTCCTCGGCACTCGGACAACCAGTCAGAAGAAGGTGAAGTCAAGGTGAGTCAGCCTGGTGGACAGTGTCTTTTCCAGGCTTCCTTGGGCTATGCTGTTACTGCCCAGCCTCACCTTGGGAAGCACTCGTAGAAAAGCCCTGGGGGCACTGAGAGGGAATTCCCACAGGACTGGCAAACTCACAAAACCACACATACAGCTATCTGTGTGAAAGAAGGACCTTTCCCACCTATTCCTTTAGGTCAGTGCTTTAAGTGATTTGGGGCATCCCAGAATGGCCACAAACATCCCCATATTGACTAGGGGGAAAGGTTGTCTCAGGACAAAGCCTGTTGCCCTTATAAAGGAGAGAAAGAAGAATTGTTTCCCTCTCCTTTTGGGTACGTCAGCCCGTGGTGAAGCTGGAGTTTACCAAGGTCATGCTGTTGCTTAGAAAATGTTCAGTCTTTGAGTGGTTTGGCTTGTAGTGTGAGGCTTTTTGTTCGTGTGCTGATCAGTATCTACCTCAGGGGCTGAGCGTTCTGGAGCACAGCTGGCACAGGAGAGCAGCACTGCTCTGCAGCTTGCCAGCCTGTCAGAGTGGGGCTGGGCTGGTTTTCGTACCCTTTTGTCAAATTTGGGGGGATGGCAACTGCTTGAGCAGGGCTGGCTGTCTGCTTAAAGAGGTGTGAGGGTAAATCTGGATGGACCTCAAAAGTTGCCTGCGTTTTAAGGATGTAAGTTTTATGGAAGAAAATGTACAGGAGGTGAGGGACTCCAGCTTTGTGCTGTGACTGATTTTCTAGGAGGATGGCTTGGACAAGAGCCCAGTGAAAAAGAAACAGAAGAAGAAAGAGAACAAAGAGAACAAGGAAAAACAGACATCCTCTAAGAAAGAAAAGGAAAGCGATAAAGAGAAAAAGAAGACAAAAGAAAAGAAAGAGAAGGTATGTGGTACTTTCAGGAGCAGCTTGGTAGGGAAACCCCTGAGCAGGACAAACTGTGAGATTTAGGATTCATTAAAGGCCCTGTGTGAAGAGACATCAGTGAAGCACTGTGGGGCGAGGGGGTACCCTTTTTCAGCCCTTCTGAATTGCCATAAAAAATAGAAAAGGCAATATGTCCTAAAGTCTCAGGGAATGTGACCAAAATGGAAGAGATTTTGTCAGACTGCTTTTAAAGTACAGCTGTCCCTGTGATATCGATATGGCCACAGAGCTGATGTTCAGGAAGAGCAGGGAAAGAGCCTGGAGCACTCAGATCAAAGTTCTGTCCAGCTGTGATTTATCACAGGGTTGGCAGCTCCTTGTCTGTGTTCCCCTTTAATTTAAGCTCACCCAAATGACCCAAGTGTCCACACCATCAAGACTGTAAGTTGTCATTGTCACTTCTCAGGACTCACCAGAATGAGTGTTTCAACATCACTGGTATGTTGGAGACTAAAATGTCTCTTGAATTTTGGGTACAACTGCCCTGAGGCTTAAAGCAAATTGGAAGGGAGGTAAAAACCTCCCTAATAATGACCTGAAGTACCTGTCCAAGGAACAGGTATGTACTGCATGCCCAGTGTGTTTTGACACTGAGGTCATAAGTGCAAACTAAGTTTTGTTGCCTATATAGGGGAAAGTTTGCTGTCCAGTGATTTTGATATGGCTTTGACTGCAGATAAGTCATATAATTAAAAATTTACATGAATAGGCCATGATTTGAGAGCTAATGACATCCCATAAAGTTGCAGATCCGTGTAGATGTGAGACTACTCTGAGTTCTGCCCTCTGCAAGGGAGAGATATTCTCTATTTTAACCTCTCTTCCAAGTCTTCAACACTGATTTCTCCCCAAGAGTGTGAATATTGTATTCATGTCCAAACTGTTGGCTCTGACTTCTCTCTGCTCCCTCAGGGATGATGTAAAGCTAAACAGAGCCATTGCAGATCAACAGTTTGAGATTCTGTGAGGAAAGTTGTAGGAACAGTGCCCAGGTTTAGCAACTGCCAGTAACAATAGTGTGGAGGTTGTTAGTTGGGTCACTTGGGATCCTCCATTCTGGCTCATCGTGTGACGTGTGTAATTTGTCCTTGTAAAGCCTAAAGGTGGCGAGGCCAAATCTGGAAGTAAAGGGAAGAGATCACAAGGTCCCGTCCACATTACTGCAGGGAGTGAGCCAATCCCCATTGGAGAAGATGAGGATGATGATCTGGACCAAGAAACATTCAGCATAGTGAGTATTTTCCTCGGGAGATGGGAGGGCAGTGCTGAGAGCCCAGTGGGGCAGCCAGGGCTTGCCCAGATGTCATCCAAGTGTTTGAGGTGTTGAGGTGGGAGCCCTGGTGGTGCCCCACAGGGATTTCCTTGGGCTGATCTGAGAGCAGGGCAGGACAGCCCTGGAGCAGAGCTGCCCACCGGTGCTGGTGGCATGTCAGCAGAGCATGCTCAAGGGCTCTCTGCTTCAGCTGGGGACTTCCCAATTCTCAGCTGGCAGCCTTGGCTTGCAGAAGATCCTGCAGCCTTACATTCCCTCTCCTGTAGAAGCCAAAGAGCCACAGAAGCTCTTTCAGGCAGGGAAATGCAGGAGAGTTTCGAGGGTGACCTTGTAGGAGGTGCGGAGCTGTGTAAATGCTCTCACAGCAAACATGCCTGCAAGGCTTGTTGTAAAAATTGCCTTTTAGTAAAAGTTGTCATGGCAGATTCTCCTTGGCTGAAATACCACTTCTTAAAAACAGTACTTTCAACACAAATCTCTGTATTTGCTGTGGGTTTTTTTGTCTTTTTCTTTAATTTTCCTTCTGTGATGCACAAGAGGTCCAGGCAGGCAGTCAAAGAACCTGTCTGATTTCCTGTCTGTGCACGGTGTTGACGCGCCCAGGCCGAAAAACATGGTGCTTTCATCTCATGTCTGCCAGTTTTGGTAAAAGCAAGCATTGAAGTGACCAAAGATGGGCTTGGACAGGATTGAGTTGAGCAGTCCTTCAGCTGGGGTGGCTGATTCAGTGTGTGCTGGCTTGGATACGCTTCCCTGCCTGCCATGGGATCTGTGCAGGGGCAGACCGTGTGTGGTTACAGCTTGCAAAACAAATCATTTCCCCCTAAAAGGCAGGGACAGTAGAGGTGGGGAGACTCTTGTCTTTTCCTGATTATTGTCTGCAGCTTGTCTAACAATTTGCTATTTTATAGCTGATTTTGCCTTGCCTAATGAACAGATAAAGCTAAGCGAGCTTCTTTCAGCTCTGTCCAATTGACAGGACAATGATATAGAGCTCTCTGCCAAATTAATCACTTTCTCCTCTCTTTGCTCTTTCAAGTGCAAGGAAAGGATGAGACCAGTCAAAAAAGCACTGAAGCAACTTGATAAGCCTGATAAGGGACTGACAGTTCAAGAGCAGCTGGAGCACACGCGCAACTGCCTCCTAAAAATCGGTGATCGCATCTCTGAGTGCCTTAAAGCCTACACGGACCAGGATCACATCAAGCTATGGAGAAGGTGAGGGATCTTTTTGTTTTCCTTGGCTGGTCTAGGATATTTTGAAATGGTAGTCAGAGGCTGCTTT
>VZRL01000323.1:244356-521059 GCA_013397895.1 Origma solitaria | reverse complement strand
TTTTTTTTTTTTTTTCCTTGTATGGCTTTGCCATTTGCCTCTTATTTAACCTGTGAAATCTTGTGTTTTCTGGTCCACACAGTCTACAGAATCACAGAATCATGGAATAATTTGAGTTGGGAGGGACCTTAAAAATCACCCAGTTCCAGCCCTCTGCTATGGGCAGGGACACAGTTCACTAGACCAGGTTGCTCAGAGCCCCATCCAACCTGGCCTTGAACAATTCCAGGGATGGTCTTCCATGATCAGTCCCAGGCAAGGGTTTTGTCTTCAAGTTTTCCTGGTTTCATTAAAATAGATTTCAAAGCTAGATCAGATAAACCACTGCAAACCTCTTTATTTTATTTTGAAGAATTTGGTTCCAGCCCTCCTGATCATCCTGTGCTGTGCTAAGACTGTTTTCTAGAGAGGGTAGAATGAATTTGGTGTTGGCTTGGAAGCAGTTGGCAGTTCAACTGCTGCTATAGCACTTAACAAAAAACATTCATGTCCTTCTAGGAACCTATGGATATTTGTGTCAAAATTCACAGAATTTGATGCCAGAAAACTACACAAACTCTACAAGATGGCTCATAAGAAAAGATCACAGGAAGAGGAGGTGAGAGCTGAAGTGCTTTCCCTTTGTAATCCGTTCTTATATGTTGCTTCGCTGGAAGTGTCAGTACTCTCTGCCTCTTCCCATGGGTGCTCTTTGTTGTTGTTGGCAGCCTGTGATTTTCTCAACATCTAAACAGTCTGGCTGCCTTCTTTTTCATGTGGCATTTCTGGTCACTTTGTCCTGGCTGTTCAGACCAAGGAAAAGCATTGTTTGGTGTGGCACGTGATGTTCAGTTGCCCTTTAGAGTGCAAAGCCTGGGCGTGCTGCCCTGCAGAGCTCAGGTGTAGAAGCAGAGCTTTGCCTGTTTCCACCACGTTCGTGCCGTTCTTGGGCACACAGTTGGCTCACCAAGTTCTCAAAGAGGCAGGAAAATCCAGAGCCTGGCAGACAAGGCTCACGTGGTGCAGATCTTTGGGTCGGAGAGCAGCTGAGCTGGATCCCTCTGTTCCACCTTGCAGGAGCAGAAGAAGAAGGAGGACATGTCCAGCATGAAGAAGCCGTTCCGCCCAGAGCCTTCAGGCTCCAGCCGCGATTCCGTGATGTCCCAGTCTCACGTGCCTCACAACCCTCATTCCCAGAAGATCCACATGCCCCCTTCCCACACCCAGCAGCAGATGCACGGGCACCCGCGGGACAACTATGGCCATCCAAACAAGAGACATTTCAGCAACACAGGTGAGCACTGGCAAGCCAGGAGAAACCTTCCCTTCTGAGCTGATGCTCCTGGACACAAATTCTTCTGGGACTTGTGACTGGTGAGGTTTTAAGGTGATGGGATAGAACATACATTACCTCTGTAGTTACTGCTGGGCTAGAAAATGTGGTGATGTAGTGAGGAAAAGAATTTAAGAATGGGACAGAATGAATTTGTGAGGATGATAAAGAAATAATGATAAATTCAGAAAACAAAATTGATACTGCGTAGTTTAGGGAGGAGAGAGCTAAAGGGGCATCAACAGTTATGATTTCTTGGAGAATTCAGTGAAGTAAATGGACTTAAACCAAAGTATGAAAGAGATTTAGAGGTGCTCTTTCCCCATGGCAGACCGAGGAGACTGGCAGAGGGATCGAAAGTTCAACTACGGTGGCAACAGCAACCAGATGTGGGGCGGGGAGCGGCACCACCAGTACGAGCAGCACTGGTACAAGGACCACCACTACGGGGACCGGCGGTCGCGGGGGGAGCCCCACCGGAGCTCCGGGAACTACAGACCAAACAACCTCTCCCGCAAGAGGCCCTACGAGCAGTACAACAGCGACCGAGACCACAGAGGCCACCGGGACTACTACGACAGGTGAGGAATTCCCCTCGCCTCGGGCTGGGGAAGCTTGCAGGGATGCACCGAGCGCCGAGGCTGGGCTTGGAGAACTGATCTCCATCTGTGTGTTTCTCTCCGCAGGCACCACCACGATTCCAAACGTCGGCGGTCCGACGACTTCAGGCCTCAGAACTACCACCAGCAGGATTTCCGGCGGATGTCTGACCACAGGCCGCCCATGGGGTACCATGGCCAAGGACCTTCGGACCACTACCGGTCCTTCCACACAGACAAACTGGGAGATTACAAACAGCCCCTCCCTCCATCTCACCCTGCGGTGTCGGACCCTCGCTCGCCCCCCTCTCAGAAATCCCCCCACGATTCCAAGTCACCTCTTGATCACAGGTCACCTCTGGATAGGTCATTGGAACAGAAAAACAATCCAGATTATAACTGGAACATTCGGAAAGCATAAAGTGACTGAGAGGGGGAAGCGCACGTCTGAAATACTTGGATTGATGCGACGGTGGCTGCTTTCTCCAAGCCAGCAACGAGAAACTCTGAACATGCTGCTATCATCTGGCTGGGTCAAGGAGGATTTTGGGGGAGTGGGTGGAGGAAGATTTTCCCTAGTTCTTGATTCTGGTTTAGATTCCCATTTCCTTTCCCCTTTTTTACCATTGAACTGTTCTATCATGGAACCAGCCTTGCTGCCTCGTTCTTTGTTTTGGTTTTGTTTTCCTCAGTCCAATGGACCCAAGGGAATTTTCCCCAGCCAGTGTTTCCTCAGAAGGAGAAGGCAGATCGATGCTGCTCTGGATGGTGCAGAAGGCTGTGTGCCTGCTCTGACTTGATGTTACATGACAGATGCTGCTTTGGGTTGGGGATGAACTGGTTGGGCTGGGATTTGTGTGTCACCAGCATGGGGCAATTGGAGGATATATTCAAGGAGGGACAGGGAAATCCCTCAGCAGCCATGCTTGGTTGAAAGAGGGACTTGATGTCCCTGCAGGATGACTCCAAAGGAGCTGGAGCCATGCTGGTGACACTCCATCACTTTCCTGGCCATGTTATCATTTCCATGTCTTTATCCATTTCAAGAAACTGGCTCTGCTTTCATTGCTGTCGTGTTCCCTGCAGCAGGAGAAGTGGAGGGATCTTCCTCCAGTCTCCAGAGCTGGAACTGGCAAACCTTGACTCCGGGGATAAGCGGGAGCTGGGATATGGGGAAAAAAGGCCGACTTCCTTAGCCAAGGCTTAGTTCATTTCTAACCAGTAGGGAAAAAAATGGGGTGAGAACAGTATTTCCCAGTGGACAGGGCTCAGGAATTCATAACAAAACTCTTCTCTTCTGGCATGGGCAGCCTGGGTGGTCCAGGAACTAACAGATGCTGGCTGGGAGGTGCAAGATCAAAAGACTGCTCTGGGGATACTGGAACTTCTAATCTTCCTGCCATTAAAGTCTCTGGTCTTCAGGCAAATAATTTCTCTCTGTGCTTCATGAAGCAGTGATCACAAACCTTTACTGTAACTGAAGGATAAAGGATGGTAGAATAAAGTGAAATAGAAATCCAGTGGAGTGATCACCGTTCAGGGAATGGTCACCTTCCTGCCACCTTTCCAGCAGTGACTCTGAATTACTGAAAGTACTTGCACTTACAGACCTTCTGTCTGTCTAAATTGGAAATGAGCCTGGGGACTTAGCGCCTCAGTGAGCAGAGAGAGAATGAGGAATTCAGGACTGATCTGTAAAAATCCTTGGAGCAAATGTCTTAGAGCCCAGCATGGCAGAGGGAAAAGAGGAATGTGCAGCCCAGCTGAGTGGACTTCAGGGCAAACACTCCAAATATTCAAACCACAGCATTTGATGCAAACCAGCATCCGGCCTGGACACTGGTGTGGTGAGAGGGGCTGGTTGTGCACATACTGCTGCCCAGAAGTACCTTGGGTGATTATTTTTGATTTGGAGTTCCCTGGAGACCACAAAGCTCTCCCAAGAGCCAGACTGCCCCGAGCATGGTGTCTGGGGCTGCGTCACCTCCCGGAGCTCAGTATTAAAGACCAGGCTGTTCCAGGCTCTCCTTTGGTGGGGCACAGAAGCTGGGCCTCCTATTAAGATGCCAGTATTTGACCCTAATAAGCTGTGATGTCCTTTCCCCGAAAGACTGAGGGCAGATGGGTGTTCAGGGCTGGCTTCCTGACTCCAGCCAGTGCCTTGGAAGGCGCATGCAAACTGACACTAATACTCCTCCATGCAATGTATGCCTGGAAATCTGCTGCCATCACTCCTCCTGGTCCCGCTGCTCTAGCGGGACACACGGGAAGTGTTTTGTTCCCCTTTTGTTTTTATATTGCAAGATTGCCACCAAATTCAGGGCGGTTTTGTTTCCTTGGGGGCACTTGCTGCCCTGATAAAGTGTTACACTTGTGTTTACCTGTGCAGGGCGAGGTGAAGGCAAGTCTTCCGCAGTCCCCCTCAGAGGGGTGGGAGGTGTGGAGAGAGCACGTTTCCCTGGCATTTCCCACTAAGCTGTGACTGCAGGCTGTGGTATTCAACAAAGAGGTCCTTTCTTTTCAGAGGTATTAGCTTTTAATGTGAAAATGGAAGAAACCTCGGAGGGGCAAAGAGAATTGCTCTTTTTATCACCGCGTGGTATTGTCATGGTGGGAAGTTTGTGCCATAATCGTGTAGCAAAGGCAATACTGGCCAACCAGTGTTGGGGTTGGTGCAGGGAAGCTTTGGATCCCAGCAAGAGGCATTTTCTGTGTCGAGATGTGGGGGTTTCTGCTTGTCCCGGGTTCCAGGCACGAGGTTGGTTGGGATTTCCTTCTTGTGCCACAGCAAAAGCTTCACCCATATCCACTGGAGAGCTGTCCCCACTGTCACTTTAGTCTGATGTTGAAGTCACATCATGTTGTCCACTTGTGGTGGGTGGGTCTTTGCTGGGTTTGGCTTTAGTGAAGCTGGAGGATGAGATTTGGTAGAAAGTCTTCCCTGAGCACACACACACACTCATGCATTTTATGTCCCCTCAGCATAGGGACCATAACCAGACACCGTCACGGGGATGTCAGTGGGATCAGAGGGGACACATCCACAGCCATAAACTTCCCTGTGGTGTTTGTGTCAACATCTGGTACAGCTCTTCCTTCCGAACCGGCTGTGGGATTCTCTCCAGCCTCTTCGCAGGAAAAAGCAGTAACTTGCTGGGGTTTTCTTAAATAAAAGAAAAAAAAAAGTTTTTCAGCCTGACCTCTTTGGAAATGGTGTAAAGTTATGAGTTCACATGGTGGAAGTCCTGCAGACCAAAATCTCCTGTGGGGACAGGCGATGTGATCCCAACCAAAATGGACACGGAACCAAGCGCTGAAGTCCTTGTGTGAATGGTTTGTTATCCACATAAAAATACTATTCTGCTTTCACCAGTTTCCTCCCCACCTCTGCCTCCCCTCCAGGGAGAGAAGGACTCTTACTGTAAAAATACGGACTTTTAAATCTGTTGACTAAAAACAGTAATTAATATTAATTTATATTTGTGAAAGAAATGCCACTGTCCTAGTGATTTCTGATGTAAATATGTTGTTTATATAGTATGTATGAAATTTTCCTACATTGTAAAACTGCTGTACTTTTGATTCTTGTATATTAAAAAGTGTTACTGAGATTTTCAGAAGGGCCCCAGCATGGTGTCTCTGGGGGGTCCTGTGGCAGGTTTGGGGGCTGTTTTGAGGTGACAGGGCCCTTTCCTGCCAGCCACAGGATATTATTATAATATCCACCATGGATATTTTCACCGTGCAGGAATAAGCATGTTCTGCTTGGCTGTTTTTACATAGTTTCATGGTCTGTGGTGGTGGAGACTTGGAAGCCTCTCCAGATGGGAATTTCCACCTGATCAGAAGGAGCTGTACATTCTCTCACCCAGATCCACCAGGATTTCACTGGGATGATACTGATGTTTATGTGTTTATCCCACCTCCATATTTTATGGATCTCTGAGGATGTGTAAAATTCTTTTTGACCCTTTCTGGGAAGAATTCCCCTTTCTCTAGGAGAAGTGCTGCTCCTGCTGCATCGGTGAGTTCTCTGTGCCCCCAGCCCCTCCTAGGCAGGCTGTGCCTCTCGCCAGGTGGGATGTGATGGCATCCAGTGGCTGCTTTGGTTTGGTCTTCACCCTCCACAGCTCACACGGGAGGCCCACACAGAGCAGGGATTGGAGCCATTCCTCCCAAGTTATAAAAGCTCATTGTAAAAGGTACTTTTCACACCTGTAGCCACTGAGTCCGGCCCTTCCCAGTCTCTCTGCTGCTGAGCCAAGTTTCAGCCAAGAGTGAAATTTCACAGCTGAGTTATATGCTCCTGAAAAATGGATTTCCTCATGGAAAGAGTGACTGGCTGTTAGCCATGGGGCTCGGCAGGGAGAGGGGCTCAGCTGCAGGGAGGCACAGGGGCTGCAGGGAGCTGGGCTGGCTGTATGTCCCTGGGGCTCAATGGGGTGAATCTACCTGAGACCAGGGATTTTTTATTTTGTATTTTTTAATTTAACAAGGCAGGTAAGGTTATGGGCACCCTGATGTGGGTGGGTTCTCAGCACAGCTCAGCTTGGCATCTCACTGCCCACCCATGTCTGCAACACCACTGAGGACAGTTCAAGCCTAAGGCCTTCTCCAAGCCCATGGGGAAATGACCCCTTCCCACCTGTCCATGCCAGGCAGGTCTGGTCAGTCCCACAGGAATGTGTCATCCATAAGGACACGGTCCATGCAAAGCCACTGTGCTGGCACAGGGAGCACCACCCCAGCGAGGGGACAGGGCTGTGCTTTACACCGGAGCAGACCCTCTAGAGGGCAGGCAGTTCCCAGAAAAAGCCACTTTGGTGAACAACAGCGTTCTGCAGTTGGGGCTGTTCTGGGGTAGCGGTGCCTGCCCGGTCCTGGCTCATCCTGAGCACTCAGAAGGGAAGCTCAGAGCCCAAGGCAGTGGCCCAAGGCCAGGGGATGGGCAGACACAGCCACAGTGGGGCTGGAAACCCAGCCCAGGCCCCAGGTGGCAGCACTCGAGCTGTTGTCCATCACAGAGTGATGGGATGGGACCCTGGATCCCCCAGGGGCTGCCCCCTCACCGGCCCTGAGCATGGTCTGGAGAGCAATTTGAACCAAGGTGCCACAGGGCCACTACTGCCACCAGCCATGTCCCTGCACAGCCTGTGCCCTCCCCACTCACCTGGGGATGCTTTGATGCCTTGTATGGTTAATGGGGACAGGGCATCCTTGCCCCTTGAGGGTCACCATGCCCTCCCACCAGCACTCTGTCCCAATGGAACATGCAGGTGCTGCCTCTCTGCTGGCTCACGCTGGAAAGTGTTGACC
Source organism: Origma solitaria (assembly GCA_013397895.1). NCBI lineage: Eukaryota > Metazoa > Chordata > Aves > Passeriformes > Acanthizidae > Origma > Origma solitaria. The sequence goes on along the minus strand of VZRL01000323.1, from coordinate 513,832 downwards.
ATTGGAGACCTCCTGGCAGAGCAGTGAGTGAGGCAGACCCCCGGCCCTGCTCTCTGGGCACTTCATAAATGAGTTTTCAGGTTTAGCCATTTCAGGTTTAGCCATTTCAGGTGGCTAAACCTGAACCCTGGTGCAAGGAGTGGCAGAGGGAGTGGGTTTGGTTCTTTCCAAAAGCTTCCAATTCTCTGTGCTCTGAAGGAGGGGAAGGTCAGGTAATGTGACCATCTCTGGTGCTGGGCATCACTGCATGGATTCACCCAAATAATGTCTTGAGTCCGTGCTGGTGTCCCACCCTCCTCCCCCCCCCACCCAGCAGCTGTGACAAGGAGTCCCTTCTGATTTCAAAAATGGAAAATTCAACAGAAAAAATTGCAATTTTGTTTTTCCTCATTAGAGGGCAGCAACAAACCCAGCTGGGACAGGAGAGGTGCACAACAAAAGGGAGATCAAGGAAAGAATTACCATTACCAGGATTTACATCCCTATCTGCTGGGGAGAGCAGGGGAAGAATGATGGTACCCACGTGGACCCCATTGCTGCACATCTCCTTTCCCAGTGATGCAAGGCTCTAATTGGTTTATTATCTCTATTTTACCCCATCCCCTTTTTAATTTTCTCATTTGGCTGTAGATAAATTGAACTCCAGAGTGAAATTCTCAGAGAGGTCAGGACAGAAATGAGCTCTCAAAGGGTCCTTCAGGTGGAAGAAAGCTGCTTTGGAGTGAGTACAGAATGGGGCAGCACTTGCATCCTGAGTGGGGAACAGCACCAGGCAACACACGGGGAACAAACCGAGACCCACTCATTTATTGTCAAAAAAACCTCAAACTTTACTTGCGTTTCTCTCAATAAATAATTTACAGTATGTACACGCGGTGACACTCCCATGGGTCTCAGCGCAGGGAGGAGCTGGGGGGGCCTTTCCAGAATGCCCCCCCCATTTGCCTATGGGTTTTTTTTGTTTGTTTGTTTCCAAGTATCGGGTCCTTCTTGGCCACACTTCACCTTTAACCAGAACCGGGTCAAACACAACCTAAATAAAGTGCTTCACTGTTTGCTTCTAAAATAGGGATACCCCAACCACCTCACGCCATTGGCCACCACTGGGGCAGAGGGAACGAGCCATGCTGTAACCAGACTTTCCTTGGGTGGAAACTACCCCTAAACCACAACGTGTCGTGCCATGGGGTGATTTTTTTATAGGAAAGGGAGGTCTTGAGGGAATTATTGACCTGTTGGCACGCTGTGGCTGGGCCAGCTCAGGCAGTTTTTGAGCAGCACTGTGTGCTCAGAAGGAGGCTGCGCACAGCTGCATTTAGCTGTGGGGTAACAGCAAGAAACAAAAGTTTCCTCTTTACCCAGAGAGAGATTTTGGCTTTTAAAAGGTGTGTTTTGAATTTCTAGGGAAAGATAAAAATTTGTTTTCTCTAGAACAAAGGAAACAAAAGGTCCAAATCAGCCTGGCTGAGCATTAGTGCATTGGGAAATTAAACTATCCCTTGCCATGGTCCAGCAGCTGCTCCCCTCAGCACCTCCAAACTGTGATATCCTTATTTCAAAATCTCCCTAAAACAGAGTATCTGGGGCACCAGCAAACAAAGCAAGGAGCAAAGTAGTAAACACATCTTTTTGTTTCTTTTCTTTCCTTAAACATTTAAAAACCAATTACATCTTTTCATCTGTACAGTCACACGAGATCAATGCCAGGGCTCTATATATTAAAGAGACAATATAAATTACATCCATTGACACAAGTTTGCATTTCTCTGCTGCTTTAAAAATGGAGCTCTAGAGCTGTAAGGACACAATGAATAGTCATGTTCAGTATTTACACCAGGCTGCCTCTTGGCACCAGTTCAGACTGCCAAACCTAGCCTGTTCCCACCTCTTTTGATGCTAGCTTGTCTCATCACGCCCAGAGACCTCCCTTGAGAGCAGGAGGTGCCCCCAAGTGTGACACATGTTTTGGGGCTTTTTTCTGGGAACTTCCCCCTGAGGAAAGGCGGGGAAAACCCACCAGGAGGTCCTGAAGGCGCAGACCAAAGGTGGTCCTGATGTTTGTTCAGTGAGCGATGGGGTGAACCACAGAGGAACATGGAGAGGAGGAGATGGGCAGCACTATGTGGTGGGGGAAGGAGATTATTGATGGTTTCGAGGCAGGGAACAGACATTTAGAGGCAGCTGGGGGGGTCCTCTGCTGCATCCCATCTCCTGGCTGAATTTCTGGCATTGCCCCATTTCTGATTCAAGCCCAAAAGGGCTTAAGGTGCAACTGGTCTGCAATGGGGTTGCAAGTCGCGGCCCCAGGATGGGGAGCAGAGCAGAGACCTAGCAGCAAAAAAAGAGCACCATGCTCCTGCTCCATCCCAGGGCTGGGCCACGGGCAGGGAGGGGCTGGAGGGAGGTGCACGTCGGGTCTCCCACTGAGCAGCCACCCTGCTGCCAGTTTTGGGGACCAGAGAGTGAATGGTGTGAGGAACTCATCCAATGCCGGGCAGAAGATGCAGAAACCGCTTGAATACTGGCCAGGTTTCTCCCGTTGCCATCAAGAGTCCACGGTGGGTCCAGGCAGAGACAAGGGAGACAGGAATAAAACTACTGAGTGTATCAGCCAGGTGAACTGGCTGAAACAGGGGACGCCTTTGAACCACAGCAAACGCAGGCCACGGCTTGAGGAACGTGTCCTCCTTGCACCCAGAAGGTGCCTGGCAGCAGCAACCAAGCAAGCGTGGGATCATTGCCCACCATTTCAGCCTCTTGCACCACCAACAGGGCTGTGGGCAGAGCAGGACATGCCCAAAAAACAGAGCCCAGCCCCCATGAGCAGGACATCCTGCCCTGCTGTGCCGGCCTGGCTTGGTTCTGTCTCACTGCCCCAGGCCCCCCTCGTGGGCTCTGCTTTCCGAAGACAAAGCCACGTTCACACACGCCAGTGTCACAGTCACCACGAGCATTTTCAGGACCAGGGAGCGCTACGAGGAGAGTAGCTACAAGGGTTCCCCAGCACCCACTCGACCAGGAGCAGAAGGAGGGGCAGGTGAGGAAGGTCCAGACAAGGAACAGTCCAACAAAAACTCCTGACTGGTCCCACTGGCAGCACGTTCCTCCCAGGCAAGAGCTGGGAACATGGAGGACTTGCGCCCAAGAGAGAGACTGAGGTTTGAGGACAACCCATGCGGCTCTGATATCCAACCTCCTGCGTCTCATCCCTGGTTCCCTCCTGCTGCCCTTTCCCTGCTCTCCATGGTGTGAAGGACCAAACCTCTATAACAAGCACAACCAACACAAACACAGCAGTGCTACCCAGAGGGTGGCATGTGCTCCCGTGGGAGCCGTGTTGCCCGGGGTCAGGTCCCGTGTCCTTTCATAGAGGTGCAGCTTGTCTTTGTTGGAGTGAAGCATCTTCACGTCCTCAAAGGCATAGTAAGCAGCCAGCATGAAGTTGACATCCCCCGTGGTGAGGAGGTCGAAGACACAGGACTGGAAGTAGAGGTCCTCCACGGGCAGCTTCTCCCTGCACTTGGCCGTGGCCGTTTCATAGGTGAAAGCCTCAGGGGGGGCCGGCAGGCTGGGCCCCTTCCTACGGGCACGACCCTCCGTGGCCTGAGCCGAGCGGATGGTCTGGAAGTCAATCTGTTGGTTGAGTGGACAACCACGGAGGCACAGGTAGAGGCCCTGACTGTCCCGGTCCTCCACGGCGTTGACCACCTCCTCCGGCATGCGCACGGCGAAGGTGAGGTACCGCCCCACCTGCCTCACCACGATGGTGGTGCCGATGTATTTGGCCTGGATCTCGATGTGCTGGCCCGACACCTTCTCTGTGATCTTCAGGCTGTTGGCCCCGTGCTTGTCCCCTCCGTTCTTGGAGCCGTCGACAAAGGCGGCGGGGAGCTCGTCCATCTCTGCCTGGTACACTTTCTGGTCCACACACTCCTGGAAGCTCTTGAAGATGATGGTGAGCTGTGGGGGAGGAAAAGAGCACGGTTACAGCTGGTGATGACACCTGAAAGCACACAGCCATCACTAGCAGTGGGATGGGAGGTGCAAGAGCTGGATGCTCAGTCTGGGCAGGGGCAGGTCCTTCATCCTAAGAAGTGGCCCTGGCTTTTAGCCACCCAGACATGTACCAGCAAAAGAGTGAGGACACTGTGTACAGAGCCAAGACCCAGAGGCTTGACTGAATGCACCACCTGGATCTGCCTGTTATCTCCAGGCCCGGCACAGGAGCTCCCTTGCAGCTGGAGCTGGGTGGAGCATCCCTCCTCTCAGGCTTGTGGCTGCATGCCCCTGCACGCAGCACTGCCTCGCCTCCAGGGCTGGCAGATGGCACAGGAGATGAGCCCTGACTCCCCTGGAGGCAGTGGAGCTTCTCCTCTGACTCCCAGGACATTTACATCCCAAGGGCTGGACCAATTTGTTTCCCTAACAAATTGCAGACCAACAGGGATTTCTCCCATGGGCCCTCAGACATGTCCTGCTCTGTATCTCAACCCCACAGGCACACGTTCAGCATGTTCCAGTGGCATGGGGTGATCTTGTGGTGGGTTCATGGTTGGACTCGATGATCTTAAGAGGTCTTTTCCAACCCTAATGATTCTGTGATTCTGTTATACAGAGCCTAACACGCCTCCTCACCCTGGCTGGGATCAAACACGGGTCCCTTGCCCGTGTTTGGAAGGACCTCACAGGGCTTGTTCTTCCCTTGCTGACCTGGCTTTTGCAGGGAAGACTTGAGGAGGAAAATGAGTAGAATTTGCATGTACAAACAGTACAAATGACGTTTCCTCTTTCAGCTCTTGAGGAGCTCTCTTGCCCCTTTCTGTCCATGAGGCAGAAGTGGCAAAGCGGACCTCCTGCCCCATGGTCCCCATGAAGGGGGAGGCTGAGACTTGGCCAGAACGGGGCAGGGCTGGAGAAGAGAGCAGAGAACACAAAGAGCCCCAAGGACTGAGTGTGCCATCCTTTCCAGCAGCACACAGTGCTCCAGCCATGACACAGCAGCGCTTCCCACAGCTCATGCTGCAGACCTCATGACTAATCCCTCCTCACCGCAAGCCCGTGAGGCAGATAACGAGTGAAAAGGCTCAATTAGGATGGTGATCCTGCGATCCCAGCAGGTCCTGCGATCCTTAAGGACCACCTTCCTCAAGCCAGACTTCCTTGCAAGCTTCAGCAGGTTTTGTGTCTTTTAGTGGGCAAGGACTTTAGAGCATCGTGAAGTATCTTTTAGGGGGTTTATCAGGGACAGGTCAGAACCTCGGCCAGTTCCAGCTCAGGATAAAGGAATGACACACAGAGCAGAGAAGCAGCCCCTGTACTACATGGGGCTTCTCTCCTCATCCCACACACAGGGAGGACCAGAACTCCCAGACATGGTGGGACAGGACATTTTCCAAAAGGAGGATGCCTCCTGCTGAGCCTCCCTTTTTCTCTGGCACAAAAGCTGTCCTGTTAGCTTTAGAGCTTGTGCACCAGGGGCAGCACACCAGTTCCTCAGGTTCCCTCCTGAAGCTGAGGCTGTGACACCAAGTCCTGCTGCTGTATCACAGCAGAACATTTTCATTTGGGTTTTCTGTGTTTGCCTTGTACCTTCAGGATGTTTATTTAGTCCGTCAAAGCACCTCCAGAACAGACTGTTCCCCACAAAATGTCTTGACTTGGCTGCAAACCACAGGGACAATTAAAAGCCTGGGTAGAAGGGAAGGCAATTGTGAGGAGCTCAGCTTCCTCCAGGCTTTTTCCTGCTAGCTGGAGCCTCCCTGGAGGGCAGTCCTGGGCTTCCTTGGGCCTTGGGGGTCCCCAGAAAGTGCCAGCATCATTCCTGATGTAGCTGTTCACACGTCTCTGGAGTCCCAAGGTGGGAGCCCTCTTAATTTGCAATCCCTGGCTTGGCCATGAAGGCCCCTGAGGTGCAGCCCCTCAGCCTGCTCACCGTGATGGGGCTGAATGTGCTCAACAAGAAACCACAGGCCATTTCACCAACAGCTGGGGACAAAAGTAGGATGGATGCTGATATTTAGGGCCAAACATTCAAATTCTGAGGAACTCACACTCAGTCTTACCCTCCCCAAGGACATGTGCAAATGGGGGAAGACACAGAGGAAAGAAAGCCCCTCTGAAGCTGTTCTGAAGCCCCTCTGCCCTTGCCCACCTCTGTCCAGGGGGACAAGGCTCACCTTGCTGGTGGCGGTGGCCGAGGAGCCAGGCAGCACCGGTGTGTTGGTGACCTGCACGTTCAGGTAGTTATTGTCTATGAGCGGCCAAGCCCCCTGCACCTTGCAGGTCTGGAAAGTGTCCGTGAAAGTCCTGAGGTGGGGGTCCCCAAAGAGCCCGCAGTGGGTGTAGTTGGGGGCGGCTGAGTGCTTGTGGAAGCTCTTCTCGTAGTGGCAGATCTCGGGGCTGTCGGAGCGTTCCTGGCTGTCCCCGGGGGGCAATGTCCGGAGGCGGGGCTGGGACGTGGGGCCATCCTTGGAGCAGTTGTGCTGCACCATGAGATCGTCTATGCCATGCACGGCCGAGTGGTAGGCCAGGTCGCCCCTGCAGGTGCGGGCGGTGCGGCGGGTGCAGTGCGCGTAGGCGCGCAGCGCCGTGCAGAACTCGGGCGCTTCCTCCGCGCCCAGGTGGTGCGAGCCCGACGTGGCCGCCCAGAACTCAGAGTTGCACTTGAGGATCTTGCATGGAGATGTCACTGCGGGAGAGGAGAGAACACAAGGGGGTCAGTGCTGGCTTGCCCAACTCCCATGGCCCAAACCCATGACACCGGCTCCGGCCGCGTGACGGGGCCTCGCTCACCAGACGTGACCCTCTCACATGACGTGGCTCCCATGCATCAAAGCCGAAGAAACCAACAGGATCTGCCCCGATTTAAGCCAAAAGGGGAAAGAGCATCAAGTCTTTAGATGCATGATCATGGGGGAAAACCATGTGTGGAAGAATGGGATATATTCATAAGCAGTGATAAGGGAGGACCATTAATGCGGGGGGAGATGCAATGGAGTTTTTAATGCCTTTTTAAGGTTTGACATTCTAAGCTCTGTGCTGCATGAGTTACTGGGTGCTGTGTCCAGACCGAACCCTACCAGCACAAAACTCTTGCTTGCTCTCTTCCTCTTCCTCCTTTATGGGTTTGGGGAAACCCAGCACAGCCATGACCTCTGTGCTCAGGTTAGAGCAGGACCAGTGCTGTGACCCACCCCGCAGCACAGCCAGAGGCCATCCCACCATCCCCACTGCCGCAGCAGTGACGGGTGCAGCATTCACCAATACGGTGAATAATGCCTCCCCGTGGAGCCAAAAATCCTCTTTCTTGACGTCTGTGCAGCTCTGCTCAGCCCTGGGAGCCCGCGCCCCACCACGGCCCGCTGAGAGAGAACAAGAGGTGGAGGAGAAAAACCGGCACAGCAGGTGCGGGGATGCCAGCGAGACCCCGCCTCCCCTTCCCACCCGCTGTGCATTGCCCAGGCGGAGGCGAAGCCAGAGGCTGCAGGGCCTTTGCCGGGCTCAGCCGCAGCCCTGGTGCTTCCTGGCAAGGTGGAGGAAGGCAAAGAAAATTCAGATCCTGTTTTTTCCCCCCCACACAACGTCTGCTCCCCGGGGGCAGTGTGGCTTCCCTGGAGCAGACTTGAAAGCAGCTGTGCAAAAAGCACATGGCCATCGCTGAACGTTGCAGACACTGTTCTGCCCCTGCCAATCTGGAGTCTAGCTGGGTGAACCCAGGCTCATACTACTTAAAATTCATGGCATTTTCCTTCCTCTCCTCTTAATCGACCCCCTCGGAGCGCTTGGAAACAGGATGGGTTCAGGCACAAAGGCAGCAGGAGGAGGAGAAGACAAGCCCCACCATTTCCAGATGCTTTCCTGGTGCCTCTTGCAGGCATACCCATATATCCCTGTCTCGGGGCTTGTTCAGAAGGAGCCTGGCAAGGCATCTGTGCCAAAAGCATCTCCGATTTGTTTAGAAAGAAAGTTACAAAACCCAGTATTGTTTCAGGAAAAACAGTATGTTTGAGTTTTAAACATCACGGTGCTGGAAACCTAAACAGAGTTGGTGCTAGAAGATCAGAAAGGGAGACTGAGACTATAAAACACTGAGCAGTTCGGCTGTGAGAAACAAGCCTGTCTCCTCTTTGTTTCCAAGAAGAGTGAAGTGCAAATAGGAAATGGTGACAGGTTCCTCACAGTTTTAAAATTCATGTTTAATAAACTCAGATGCTAGCAACAGCACTGAGAACCTGGGAGCTGTTTGGTCTTGGCAGCATCCCACCTAAACCTGCAAGAAGCTCTGCGGAAAGCCTTTAACTCATCATTGACCAGGGGAGACTCAACAACAAGGTTCTGACCTGGAATATGGGGCCCATGTTTCTGCTAAGTCTTCTGCATGTATGGGTCAAATTTAAAGATATTACTTCACATCCCTCTCTTGTTCATCCCAGGAGTGTGGTTTTCCAGGAGTGCCATAATGGAGTGTGACCAGTGCCACCACTGCTGGTTATCCCAAACCCTTGTGGCATCAGGCAATTGAAGTCATTGCTCCCCTAGTAGTTATGCTAATACACAGCTTGAGGATGCCTTGGGGTTGCATGTGGCAGAAGGCACTGTCACTGCAGCCAGACCTGCCTGCACAGCCCCAGGAGAAGCTGGGGGACACATCCCTGGACATGCAGGAGCCACACACCCCAGAGCTCAGTCAGGCATCAGGATGCACTGCACAAAGCATCCCTTCCAGGGAGCAGCTTGCAGAGTCCTGGCTGCAGCGTTTTGGCTGCTCCAGCCCTCCAGCTGCTGCATAGAGGCGATTTTTTTAGTAAAGATAAACCCAGTAGGAATAGTAGGAATAAAGCCTCTTGCTCTTTAAGGACTCACTTCATTCACTCGGATGAGGAGATGCAGACATGAGCTGTGGCTACCCAGGAACAGAGTGGGGCAGCCCCCAACACCCAGCGCTGGACACCTCCTGGTGCTCAGCACCCTCACCGCTGCCCTGCCCAGGGTCATGCATGACTTTATAAGGCCCTGAATGAAAAAATCCCAACCAAACGGTGGGCAGGGAAGCCCATCTCCTTCCTCCCTGGGCCTGAAGGGGGAGCGTTGTGCTCTGAGATGTTATCGCTTGGCTTTTGGCACCCATCCCCTTCTCGCTGTTTCGCTCAGGGCCCCATATAAGGCCCGATCTCCAAATCCAGGTGCCCGGCGCTGTGAGCGGGGCCCTCCCCGGCTGCTCACGCCAGGCTTTTCCCGTGGACATTTCCCCAAACACCCTCACGGCAAATCCCTCATGCTGCTGGGGAGGGACGAGAGCCCACAAAGGCTGTGGAGGAGAGCAAACACGACCCTCACCCCTCCCAAGCAGCCCAGCCTCGTCCCCTCTGGCAGCAGCTTTGGCACAGTGGTGCAGGCCCATTTGCACCCGGGCCAAGAAACGATGTTTATTCAATTTCGCATAATCTATTTTCCATCCACTCACAATGGTTCTGTTTTTCAGCCACAGATGACTTAGCATGGAAACAAATCCCTCTCAAGCAGGAACCCAGCGAGGCTCTCGTGCGATCTGTGAGACACCCCCAGGTCTGGGTGATTTCTTGCCCATGGCAAAGTGGCCTTCATCTCACAGACAGGTGACTTCAGCCTCTCCAAGCCACCTCCCTGTGATCTTCTTCTTTCAAGGCCTTGGTGCCACTCAAACCAGGGAACAAAATTTCCTTTGTTACCTTGAAACCACAGGTTTTGGAAAGTTAAAATCAGAAAGCCACCTGCACTAGGGCAGCCCCCCTGCATCCCCCATTGCTCCATTCCCGTGAGGACTCCTGAGGTCTGTGAGGACTGAAAAGCCACCCCGCTCCAGGAGTTTATCACCTTTACAAAACACGGGTCTTGGTTCTAAGTGGATTTTATCTGACTTCATTGTGAGGACATAAAAAGAACCAGCGATTTTCTCCAAAGCAGTAAAAGGTCCGTTAGTAACGAGTTCATTTCCCACAAAGATATTTACACACTGCAATCAAGTCCCTTGTCAGTCCTCCAGATAAGCTAAACGGTTTGCACTTTTAAGTTCTCGCTGGAAGGTGTTTGCCCAGCCCCACCATCAGACCTCCCTCCAGCAGCCTTGTTTCCTGCACAACCTATCCCCACGAAGGGATAAAGGACATGCTCACAACTCTCAGCCCTTTCGGTGGGACATCACACTGAGCAGGACACGAGATGTGACCTTTTTCTGAGCTCTTGGTTTGGAAAGCATTGGTCCTCCATTCAACAAGCATCCCATGGACCACCAAACACACACACAGAGGATTCCGGGGTACCACACAACCCCAGTCCCACTGCTCTGCCCTTGTCATTGGCACTTTGCATTACTCGATGTCAAATTAAGTGTTCAAACATATGCATGCATCTAACTTTAGCAGCATTTAATTATCGGGGTCCCCCTATTCTTGCTTCAGCTGGTGTCAAGTTTCAACCTGGTTTTCATTTACCCAAATCATGCTCTTTCAGAAAACTAGCACAGAATCAACATTTCATCTATTCTCCTGAAATTCCTGTAACAAAAGAACGGCTGGAAATTAATTTCAGTAAGCAAAAGACAGTTCTTTTAAGACTCTTGAATGCACATTCACCAGACCTGTTAATTTTAAAGTGTTCACTGCTAAGCAATGTTTTTTAATATCCTCTTGGTTCCTAACGGGCTGGAAAGTATTTCATCACCCACATGTGATGCAAATACATCATCCCGCATTTTTCCAAATACATGGATTGAAGTGTAGATGTGCAAGCCTCACACATGCAGTAAAGGGCTTTTTTGGAGAACACAGTAAAACCTAATTACCTTTGGCCTCAGATCTGAGCACCCAGACTTAGGCTCCTAAACACATATTTATTTAAGTAATCTAAATAAACATATTTATGCTGACACCTCGATAGGAAAGGCACGATTCTCCAAGGTGCTAAATACCAGCAACATCTGCCAGCCTCAAGGAAATTTGGGATGCTCCGCTCACAGGTGGACAACAGTCACCACCAGCATGAAAACAAACCCAAGAGAGTTTAAAAAAAAAAAAAAATACGTTCTTCCTTAAAAACATGGCACAAGAGATCATTTCCAGGAAGGCTTCAGGAGTCCAAAGAAAAAACTGAAGGAACGAACACTGTGCTTTGCATCCAGCCTCTCAAGCTGTCCCTGTCTCAGGTGTCTACATCAGCCATCCCACACAGTGCCCGTGCTGGATCCCCTCATGATGCCCACGAGGCTTGTGAGATTAGATATAAAGAAGGAATTTTTTTACAATTAAGGTGCTGAAACACTGGCACAGGTTACCCAGAGAGGTGGCGGGTGCCCCATCCCTGGAGACATTCAAGGGGTCCCTGCCCATGGAAGGGGCATTGGACGAGGTGACCTTTCAAGGTCCCTTCCAACCCAAATCATTCTGTGACTCTATTTTATGACACGGATCAGCCGGCGCCTTGTCACACCAGGGAGAGAAAAGAGCGACTCGGTGCAGCCCTGATGGATGGGATGTCACGGGCAGGGACAGCCCCACGGGGCACCGTGGGGCGCGCAAGACCCAAGGGCCACCTGACCCAAGCTTGGTGAAAGGATTTGTGCGGGAAGGCAGCGCCGGGCTCTTCCAGCGACCTCCTTTGAACTGTTAATCAAGCACAATCTTGCAGAATAATAGCCTGGTTATTATTGCCTTGTTTGCATAACAAAGAGGCCCAATAAAGCTGATTTGACTGTGCTCAGAGGGGGTGTGAAAGATCAGCCCTGAGAAAAGAGCTGCAGGAATGCAGCAAACTGCTCCAAAGCCTCAACCCAGGAAGAAAGACAATGCAATTTGCCATCAAGAAAAGCCCAATAGACCAATAAATTACCCATGTGCAAAGGGATTAGATCAGGTTTCAGTTGCACTGAAGTGGGGGGAGGACCGGGAGGAGGGAACTGAAGGAGAAAAATAAACCTGACTCTCTTAAAGAGCTGGGGCTCATATTTTGCTAGGGTGTGCGTGGGGAGGCTGGCTCAGAGGGGCCACCTTCCACATTGGGGCCGGGGTTTTGTGCTCATTTCCACCGGCTAAAGCAGCAGACGCATTAAATCCAGGCACAGGCCCTACTTGTGCACGATAAAATGACTGTAGATGTACCCCAGGGCACACCTCAAACCACACAGCTTCGTTTAACCCCATCCTCGTCTTGCTCAAGAGGATGCTGGGGGAAGGAGAAACCAATTCCTTGAAGTCAGAAGAGGAACACAGAAGTTTTCTCGTTTCAGCCCCTGCCAGTCGCTAAAACATCCAGAGGACCTGCCTCGGCCAACTCCTTTTTGTCCTCAGCGCCGAGTTCACGGCCCCCCATCTCTCCTCTGCAGGCATTGCAGAGACACGGGGCAAGTACAGGCAGGAAAGCGGCAGAGTCAGTGTCTTCAGCGGCACAGCACAAACTGCTGCACGCTGCCGAGGAGCCCTTGATCGCTGCTGTCACTTAGTCAGCTCTTTTGGCTCCACGCTCGGCTCACGGCTGACCCGGCATGCTCCGCGCCAGCCGAGGCAGTTCTTCCCAGCCCCCAGCCAGCACCGCTCCTCCAGGCTCACCTCGGCATCCCTGAGCAGGGAGAAGGGTGAGCAGACACCATCGGAGAGGACATCAACCATGGAGCTGCCTGCCAGGGCCGTGCTGCTTGGACAGGGACCAGCCAGCCTTGGGGAGCTCAGTAGACACGATGGGCTCAGAAGGGCAACCAGCGCCACAGAGTCACAGCAACGGAGTCACAGATTGTTCTTGAATCTTCCTCCTGGGATTTGGGCCTCAGCGCTACCTTTGTGCCGCTGTCGAGCTTTTGCCTGCTCAGAGGAACTGGTGCCAGTGGGTGGTTCAGAAGATGCAGGTTTTGCTCCTCCATGAGCTGGTGGATGGAGGATGAGGAAGGAGCGAAGTGGTAAGGCAGTGATCTCCTCTGGTTCTCCATCCGCAGAAGGGCACTAACAAAGCTGGCTCTCCAGCACAGTGTGCCACAGGCTGGGAAGCCGTTCTGGAGCTGCAAACCTGACTTTCCCCGTTGGGAGCATGCCTGGATGCTTTCACCAACAGTTCCCAAGGGCTGGTAAATCTCCTCAGGTAAATGGTCCACTTTAGAGATGAGGACACCATGAAGACTTTCACCCAAGACAAGCCCCGCGGGAAGAGAGGTGAATTTGCACTCTCATCCCCTGCATGAAGCATCACCCTCAGCTTCCTCCCAGGCCGACACCATCCATGTCCCCATCCCTCTGGAGCAGCAGTCCCCGGATAAGGTCACCTCTGCCAGCCACCCCCACCGCCAAGCGTTTCAGGTTTCCAGCAGACATCACTCTCCCCACGCCAAAGCTGTTTTCCCAGGGTGCCTTTGAAGGCACGGCTGCCACCCACCAGTGCCCGGGGGCCGCCCAGGTGTGGCAGCGGGTCCCTCGCCCTCCTCCCCCTCGCCCGGGCCGCGGCAGGGCTGGCAGGGAAACGCTTTCTGCTCACAGGTGTGGATTCCCTCTAGGAATAATCATCCCCGCTGTGCTCTTGTGAAATTTCAACCCTTCAAACGCAGAGGTAAATGAGATACAAAACGAGGAGATGGAGAAAAGCCCGGAGCACATAAATCTGGATGAGGCAAATTTATACAATTAAATGTCTGCCAAAAAATTGCGGCATCTCAATCGGAGGCGTTGCCTTGCGCAGGGTGTGGAGTGGCAGCTGCCCGGCTGGAAGGCAGCAGCCCCACAAACCCATCAAGACACCTGATTGATGCTGGAGCCCCACCTGGGGATGCAGGGGACCTTGTGCATCCCTTCCTGCAGGCTGGGCTCCCACCCAGCACCAGGCTCCCTCCCCACGGAAGCCACGGTATCTGTTCATCCTTCGCAGCCACAGACATCAGAGTTTTATTTACTTTTAAATGCTGTCTCTCCTGGACTCAGGTTTTAATTTTAAGAGGAAAAAGTAACTTTCTAACTGGAACCCACTCCCCTGGTCCCACTGCTCCCCCACTCCTACACCAGCACAGTGATGCTTTCTCATCACTGTGGGCTGGCAAAGTTCAGAGTCATGTCCTGCCACATGGCCTTGTCATCTCAGAAAGGGCCAGCTGGAGTGTGTCACACAACAAGAGAAAAAAGGTAGCTTGTCCAGAACCCAAAATGCAATAGATCATTACTAGGGCTTTGGGGACCAAAGTCAACAGCTGTCCAGGAAGGAGAGGAAACCAAGGGAGGAGAAAATTCTTTGGCCTGAAGTGAAGCTTGCTCTCTGCCTGACCCATAAAACCTGTACATCAGGGACAGCTCTGCTTGTTGGGAACTGAATGGCCAAACACTTCTGGATGCTCACGCAGCGCAAAGTGGGACTCGACACCCTTCTGAAGGACCTGCTGTCCCTGCAGCTGTGGGGACATGAGACCCTGGCCACCACCACAGCCGCGCCATCAGACAGAGCGGCTCAGTCTGCGCCTACCAGGGCTCCGTGTGTGTCGGAGCCAGCTTGTTCTCTGCAGTGAGAGCTCGATGACTTCATCAAGGGGATGGCATCTGGTTTTGCAGTTGGCTATAATTCAATTCTCCCCCTTGCTGCAGGAATTTCAGCTGGTGGAGCAGTGATTTACTCAGCCGGGCTGCACTTGAGTGCAAAGCAATCTTGAGGCTACAATCGAACGCACTGTTATTTTGAGAGCTCATGGACAAGGGAATAAATATCCTCTTCTTTTCATCCCAGTAGCTGCCAAGTGCAGGCTACAGAGCTTTTTAAAGGCATTTAGGAGCTCTTCTCCAACAAGTGCACTCTGGATGCTGTGCATGGTCAGGCACGACCCTGCCTGCTCATGATTTGTGGAGTCAGAATGGGATTTGCCAGGACGGCCAGAAAGAGGCCAGGGAACCCCCTCACCTACCCCAAGCAACCTCCATCGTCCCCCAAACCCCTTTCCCATCACAGCAGCACCTATCACTCCTGGACTGCAGCAGCCCTGAGCTCACCCCAGCCCCCTTCAAACCACCGGGGACCCTGAGGCTCTTTTGGTCCTGGGTTCCTACACTCCCTTTTCCTCCAAGTTTGGTGACCGCTCCAACAGGAAAAGCAAATCAAACCAAATCAAACTCATCCAGATGGATCAAAAGCCCCCATCTTTGACCTTTTTCGCTGTCTCACCAACACTTATCCTTTGGGAGCTGTAGGGCTTGGCTGTGGGATCCCCTGAAGGACTGACAGGCTGAGGAGGGGCTCGCTTGGGCCACACACTGCCCTGCCAGAGCCTACGGATGCTTTATGGGATGTGCCCATCAGGGAGCCAGAAGAGAGACCACAAAACTCATCGTCACTGGGGCCGCAGCCTGGCTCTCCAGGGACAGCAGGTCAGTGCAGAGCCCGAGAAGAGCCCCCAGGTCAGGAAGTTTTTATGGTTGCCCAGCCCTGTGAGCACTTTCATGTGCACATCTGACTCGGCACAGCTGTCCAGGCCACAGAGAAAGAAACCTCAGCTGTTCCCATGATAAACCTGAAGTCACTCTTAATTGCGCCTTGTTCCCAGTAACCAAGGGCCAGGAATTCCACGATTTTCTGTGGGAAAAAAGCAACACATCCACCCCATCTACATTAAAAACAAGGCACCTCCTTCCAGCCCCACAATGTGCCTTGCTGGCAATGGCAGAGAACTCCCTGTTCCAAGTACGAGACCAGCTCGAAGCCTGCAACAAAACAGGGAAGCCAAAATATTTCCAGGTTTACGTTTGAATCCCTCCCTTCTTCTCTGCCCTGACAACATCCCGCACAGGCGTGTTTCTCCCCTGCCTCCTTCCCCAGGATGGGCTCCCTGTTCACAGCACTGGGGGGTATTTTAGGAGCCTCTAACCCACCTATCTCAATTTTGGCTTAATGCTGCCATCACCTCCCTGCTGCTGAGACAAAAGCCATTTATTGACTACTCTGATACACCTCCAGTAGCGCTGGATCCTCATCTGGAATCCACTGTGCTGCCTGGATGGACCAAGAGCAGAAAATTCCAAATTTTTATGGTGGTAGGAGTGTATTACAGCCGAAAACAGCCAAGCTGGAAACAAACAGGGAAAGCCAAAGCAAACCTGAGCCTGACACACCTGGGGCAAAAACACCCAGGGCCAGACTTTGGAAGTACAAAAGAATTTGCAAGAAAACTCAGCACAGCCTGTACCAGGAGGCACAGGTGTGGGTCACCCAGGAAATCATGGTCTCAGCAGGGAGGAGAGAGCACCCGTGAGCATCCAACACTGGGACTTGGCACAAGCTCCAGGGAGAATTTCTGCCAAGGAAACTGTCAGCAGTGGCCTGCTCTAGCCAGACCTCCTTCCCCAGCTGCCCCACGGTCACCCTGACCCACAGCCAGGGAACCCAGCCTGAGGGCACTAGATGGTGGGGGCTGCCCAGGAGGCAGCAGGGCGAAGCCATCGCACAAGTGGGAATCCAGCCCGGGCTGTGAGCGTAGGGGGGTTAAGCAAATAAATAAATAGGGCAGGACTCGGCGAGGCACTGATCTGACACGCCGAGCACCCGCTTGGGCAGCCTCCAGCAGCCCTGCTCACCTGGGGCTCCCAGGAGGGGTGCGAAACCTCCTTGGCACTGGGAACCTGCTGAGAGCCCACAAATTCCCAGGAAGCACATGAAAAAAGGGGCAAAAGGATATGCCAAGGAACAATTCCCCCCTTTTTTCTCCCTTCCCACCCAAAAAGCTTTCAAAAAAGCCCCCAGCCTGCTCCCAGCCCTGGGCACGGGGAGCCCCGTCTCTGCCTGCGCCCCGCTCCCGCAGGCTCTGGATCGCCTCGTTCTGCCAGTTCTTTGCACCTTATTTGACTGCTGAAGGGAGAATCAAACAAAGCAGCCAGCCAGATCTCCTATCAAGTTCTTTCTTGCACCGTAAATCTCACAGCCTCGACGCTTTGCAACTCAACCGCTCTGAAAAGGGCGTTAAGCAACACATATGGGAGCAGCTCCAGAGTTTTCAGAAAAAAAAACAGGGGGTTCGGCTTCCAGCCTGCTGGGAAGTTTCATGGGAGAAGTGGGGTCCAGAGAGACACCTCAGTGCTAAGGGCAGCGCTGAAAAGGTTTTCCTGGAAGAGGGCAAAGAGGGCAAAGATGGGCGGAAGGGCGTAAAGCAGTTATTTATTTATTTCCTACATGTGTGTGCAAGACTACTTCACCTACGGTTATGCAAAAGAAAGGCAGAGGCGATTTAAAAATTAATATTTTTTTAAAAAAGTTTTACTAAGCTAAAAAGAGAGATAGGGGAGATTTAAGTCTTAGAGCGTTTCTTTCTTCCTCCTGCTTTCTCTCCTTTTCCCCCCTCCTTGCAAGCGAAAAAAAAAAAGAGGTAAAGAAACTGGAGAGTTTTGGAAGGAACAAATCCGCCTCTGTGGACTGGGTTTCCCCTCCCCCAACAAAAACAAGCACTCAGGGCTTGAAGGAATTTGCAGGCAGAGATCTGCCAAAAACATTGTGAAAAACTATGGGGGATTCATTGGAAACAGATGGCGTTTTCAGCTGTAATTCTGAAATTCTCCCCTTTTCTGACACAATACAAACAGCGGGGCCGGGGGCGGCGGGGGGGCCGAGCCCCGCGGCGGGTGCGAGCGGCCGGCCCGGGGGTGCCGATGCTCGCGGGACCATTTGGTTGCCATCCCGCCCTCGGACAGCACAACAGCTCCCGGCCCAGCCGGGGCAAGGTTTCCAGCCGAGCGGGGGNGGACCCCCCACCGCCCCCAGTCACACCGCAAACACCGCCCCGAGCCCCTCCGCCACCGCCCCCGGCTCTGCCCTCCCCGCGGGCTCGCAGCGGGGACCCCACCGCTCACACGGCAGAAATTTGGCACGGGGATGTTCACGTGTGGGTCCCCCCCAGTGTCCCCCCTTCCTTTCGCGGCAGCCGGGAAGGGGAGAACAAGGCAACCTGGCGCTGTCAGGAACACCTCCCGGCTGCCTTCGCCGCTTTGATTTCCACCATCTCCTTCCTTGCGGGATGAGGAGCGGGGAGACAAAGAAGATGAGGTCAAGGAAAAACACCCACCGCAACTGCTTGGGGAACGGGGAACTGGGGGGGCACGCACCAAAACTGAGCCCCACTTGCTTATTTTAAACATGTGGCAAACTGCTGCGAGGAGAGGGAGAGGGAAAGAGGCCCAGGGACAGGGGAACGGGGGCGGCGATCCAAGGGCTGCCAGAAACACAGGGAAAAAGTCTGCAAAATAACGAGGCTGTTCCTTACCTGAAGGGAAGATGCAGAGAAAGACAGGGAGGATTTGGAAAAGTCCCAGGGCTGTGGATCCTGCCCCTCTCCCCATACCCATCCATCCAGCTCGAGCTTTTACCACTATCCTCTCCCTGGAAGAAGAGTTTAAAAAGGAAAAAAAAAAAAAAGGAGAAGGGGAGAGAGGAAGAGGGGAGGGGAAAAAAAAGGCAAAAATAAATCAATCGAAAGAAAGAACTAGGGGGGAAAAAAAATCAAAAGCCCCACATGGCTCCGCGGAGCGCGGCAGGGACGGGCGGCCCCAGCTCCGGGCTCTGCACTGAGAGATTACAGAGACTTTTTCTCCTTCTTCTCCTCCTCCTCCTCCCCGTCCCCTCCCATTACGAACCAGCCCCAACCATCAATCATCCCGCAGTCTCCCAATGCCTGCATCCTCCTCTGCACCTCCTCCTCCGAGCGCGCCCGCCTCCCCGGCCATGCTGCGGGAAGGGGCGGGAGCGGCCGCGGCCATGGGAGCGAGGGAGGGAGGGAGCGGGGAAAAAGGGTTGGGAGAGCCAAGTAAGAGGGTTTTTGCTGTGGATGGAGCCGCCAAGCACTCCCGTGCCTCGTGGGAAGGGGGTGGCGGTGGTCCCACGCAGGATGGGCAGCGGGAAGGGCTCTGGATGTCGCGCCGTCTGCCCGCCCATCACTCATCGCGGCTCGGTGGCAATTTGGGAGAGGGGCTTCCTCCCACCCCCTTGGGTCTCGACACCGACTGTGCCCTCCCTGCCGCTCTCCCGTGGGCCTACCAAGGTCGCCCGAGAATTAAGCAATTTGGGGTAAAGGGCCTGTCATACAGCACGGGGGAAACTGAGGCAGGGAGGCTTTAGGCGGCTGGTGTGGGGCAGGGGTTGTGACAGCGACACTGAGGTCTCCAGCCCGCTGGGGGTGGCATCCCTGCCAGCACATGGGGCTCCTCCACATCCTTCCAGCCCTGGCACCATGATGAGTGTTTCACAACATTTCCAGGTCATTCACCCGCAGCTGCACTGGCACTGGCAGCGGTGAAGTAACCCCAGGTGACTCAGAAACAGCAAGTTTCATAGATCCTTATCATCAGACTGGCACTCCTTAGATACGGGGACAGGACGACTATCAAGGTACCCTAAATCCAGCTGCCAGCCCGCCAAGGACTGATGGAGATGACTAAACAATATCCACACTCTCTCAGGACCTCCACCACTGCCTCTTCTGCACCTCCAGCCCTCGTACAGACCTGGATGTTCCGCTTTCACTGGGGAAAAGTCTCACCAGTGATGTTGGTAGGGTTGTCCTGGGGTCTCACTTTGTAAGCCCCCTTTAGAGGCCCTCTGGGCAGCCCCGGGAGAACTCTCCCTGCTCACAGGCATTTGCCTTCTGGGTTTCAAGATGCTGCTCTTTTCCACCTCCTTCAATGCTGCAGCGTGCGGAGGTGAGCAGATTGGATCTGCATCCCCACCATCCCAGGGGTCTGCTCCACCCCGGAGAGGGCTGGGCCAGGAGGAGGCATCCACTTAGCTTGGATCTCTTAAAAATTTCCCTTGAGGGATGTTTTAGCCACAGTGAATAAGACCACTTCTGAATGAGGGTGCCCACGGGTGTAGGCTTTAATAACTTCCCTGTTTTGGATCATTAGCTCTCCTTTGATGGCATGTCCTCTTGCCATGCTGATGGTTCATCTCCTTTCTTTTGGGGTTCTTACACAAAGAATAAAAGGATGCTGGCTGATTTACACCACCCCTCTCCCAACTCTGTAAGACCATGGGTCTTTCCTTCTGCAGGTTGGTATAGGCCTGGGATACTCCTTGACATTTTTTCTAGTTATTCTTGGAAACCTCCTCTTCTACCTCATAAACATCCTTAAGGATGCTTTTTGGAGTGACAGTAGCTTAAGTAAGTCTGTAACTAGAGTTTGTGACCTCCTCCCTGTCATGCATTGAATCTGTGATTTGGTACCACAATTACTCCATGGGAAGAGGAAGAGGAGATAGGAATAAATATCCAAGAATCGAAGATAACTATTTACACCTATCAATTTCTCCATGAGGGGAGTGAGCCCCCATGCCTCCAAACAAAGGAGGAACTTTTCTGGGGCTTTATCCAGGCTGCAACAGGAATTAAAACACTGAAGCTTTTCCATCTGGGACCCAGATGGGATCCAAAAATCCTGTGGCCTTGCCTGCCTAATGGAATATCTGTCTTGGTCCTGCTGGTCCTAGAGCTGTGCTCAGACGGTGTCCACTAAAGTCAGAAGGAGCTCTGTGTGCAGAGGAGCTGCCAGAGTGGGCAGAGCTGGGCAGGAGATGAAAGCTGGCAGGCTGGATCCAGACCTGTAGCAGAGGCAGTGTGGGAGGAACGCCGACTCGAAGCACCTCTTTGTGGGGGATGTCAAACAGGGGCAAGTATGTCCAAACCCTGCCAGCTGCTCCTACCACCCAAGAAGAAATGCCTGCTGATGGGATGTGTAGGCAGCTGGAGCTGGAAGGGGCCTGGGGGGAGGAGACAGAGGGTCTGTGAGCTGGGGAGAGCCCAGGAAAGGGGGGGGAGATCCAGGGGATGGGGTTTCAGACCTCAAATCCCTTCCTCTTGCTCTCACCCTCTCCTCTTGCAATGCGACTTTTGCTTTTATTTCAAAACGAAAAACATCATTTGTGCTGTTATCCTGACTGATGACATCTAACATCATCTGTTTAACTAAAAAAACCCATCTGTATGATGAACTTTTAAAACCAGCTGTTAAATAGCTGCTGCGACGCTGCTTTGATGGTTTGACCTAAAGCACCACTTTGGTATTGCCGTTTTGGGGCAGGCTGACACATTGCAACGATAGCCTGGAATCCAGTTTGAGGCATTATAGTTAAAATAAGACCCTTGATGGAAATCCTGCCTTTGGTGTAGGGAAAACTGCGCTGCCATAAAGTAACGGTTGGATGCCCCTGGCTCCAGTTTGTAAAAATTTCTCCTCGATTTTGCTCCGTTGCATCATGCATTGCAAATGGGATTGCTGTTCTTGGCACCGATCAAAGCAGCGGATTTCGCTGGAGAAAACAACAGATGTGTCCAAACCGTAACTTTAGGGAGGAAAATGGCCCCAAATAAGGTGTATTTCTGAAATCCTGCTCCCCCTTACACATTTCTGAAATAACCTTCACCTTTCTGGTTAGCTGAATCAAAGACCTGGACTTTAAATCACCTATTCAGTCAGAGGCTGAGTGAAATTCACATCTCTGCCTTGCTTAATGGCGATATCTAGGCTTGGAAATGTGGAGTGACTGCGTTTCCCCCACCTTCCTTCCTTCTCAAAGCCCATCCAGGACTCCCTGTTTAGGCAGCACCAAGCCCGATGCTCCTTGCAAACAGAATGTGGGACACCACCCACCACTGAAATGCAACCACTGCAGTGGCTCAGCTCCGGGGCACAGGCACCTCCGTGGTCATCTGCACGTTGATTCCCATGTTTGGTGTCATTGTGGAGGGGTGACATGCAAATCACAGCCTTCTCCGAGGTATTTGCAGGATGAGCTGGAGTCACAGCTCCCGTGGGACGCTCAGCCGGGATCGCTAGGCTGAACATTCCTTTTCTCTGCCCTGCGTCACGCCCGTGTGTGGCTGTGGGCTTCAGTGGGGCTGAGTGAATGTGGCTGGTTGGAACCCAAAGGTTTGCAGATGACAGCTCCCCTTACAGCCTTCCTAATGGAATTATTCACTACCTGTAATTACATGGCTGAAATAGTAAACATGGGTATTTCTGAGGGCTGCAACTAGTAGTTAGAGGAATGGATGTCAGGGCTCCTGGTCTGCTCCTGACTCTCCCATGAACTTTCTTTGTGGCCACTTTTCACACCACTATCTCCACACTCGTGTCTTTGCCTGCTCTGCCTCAGGACACGGTGTTCAACTTGTAGTCTGTCTGGGATAAGCCATAATCACTCCTGCAGGAACCTAATCCTGAAATGCTCTGCAGGGATATGTATGTGTTTGGGGTAAGCTTGCAAAAAGCAAACTGCTCCTTTAAAGGAGGAAGAAAGGAAGTTTGGAGTGGAAACCCCCAGGCTGTTGACTGGAGAGGTTTGACAATGGATCCCAAAATGCTTATGGAAATAAAACCAAATACTTGTGCTCTGAACAATTCCCTTAATAAAGAAAAAAACACCAAAAACCTCTGAATAAGAAAAACCAAAAAATCCTCAAACATCTTTATGGTGCAACAGCCACCTCTGATGTCTGTAATAGTGAAAAATGCTGCAGTTCATTTTAAAGACCTCCCTTTTACTCATCATTCCATTTTTTATAATTTTGTAACTTCCCTTTAAAAAGGAACAGACGCTGTCCCTGAGCTGTGCATCCTAAGCTGCCAAATACTCATCTAAACCCCCTTCCCTACCAGCCTGCTCTCTTGCATGCAGAGCAGGAAAAGTTTCCCTCAAGATTTCCTTGGTGCCCTGCACTGAACTTTGGCAGTAGCTGAACGGGGCAGGCAGAGGGGATGGCACAGAGCTGGTGCCATCTCTGAAGACTGACCTAGTCCTGTGGAGCAAAGTGCAGAGAGAAGTTTTTTGATTTATCTAAATCCTCCTTCCCACAGCTGCCCCCGTGAACATCAGCCTCACCAACCTGGCTGTGTAAAAAGAGGCCAGTTGTGAAAAGCGGGAAAAAATACAGCTTTGTGCCACCAATAAATAAAATGTAAGAACTCTTTGTTGACTTGAATCTTTGCATCTGCAGATTAACTGATTATCAGGAGCACCCACTGAAGTCACAGTGGGTAACCCTCTCTCCTCAAATTGCCTGCTCCAAGCCCACAGCCATAAAAACCACCTCTAAATGCTGAAAAACAGCCAGGCTGGACAAGGGGAAGGGAAGATGGGCTGGTGGAAAACTTCCAGTCTCACCCATGACAGAAAGCAAAACAAGCAGGGATATTTTAAGGCAAATAGAGTTCATCACATCAACTTTTTTTTGACCGGTAACATTCATTCGTGTCTCTCCCCTTCCTTCCCTTGCTTGCAAAGCCCCAGAGGGGGTGAGGCCTAATTCCTACACATGGGAGCATGTAACCATCCCTTGTTCAGCAGTGTTTGGAGGGCTGGCTGGAATTCACCATCTGTATATTTAATTCTCTGCAGGGAGCTGGTCTTCCTGGCCCAGTCTCCTCTTTGGGGTAAATATCTAGCAATATCTCTTTAGTGTATCTTCTTCACATCTGGGCTCCCCTCTAAGCAAAAATAGAAGATGGGCTGGGAGGTTCCCAAGAGCAAGTTCAAACGGCCAAATGTCAGCAGCTCAGCAGAAAAGATGGATAAATCTGAACTGCCAAAGAATGATCAGAATCATAGAATCACGGAATGGTTTGAGTTGGAAGGGGCCTTAAAGATCATCTAGTTCTGATCCTCCTGCCATGGGCAGGGACACCAGATGAATTGCAGAGAGCTGAGTGTTTATCAGCAGAGACAGAATCCAGTCTGTGTCATGGGACAGTCTTTCTCTGCTGCTTTTAAAAGCTGCTGACATCTCAAGAAAGTGCAAACATAGCTTGCTAATTCCCCCCCTGTGACTGACAGGTCAGCTAAGGACATCTCCTCGATCCTATTTAAAGGTGGGAGATGGCATCGAGTGTTTGCAAGTCCACATCTGCAACCCTTTGGGCAAGGGCTGATTGAAGGATCCTCTGGAAAAAGCTTTGTGAAACCCAATCACCTTTCCCACGTCTCCTTCTGTCAATTCCTGACAGCAGTGGCCAGAAATACAACCCAGCACAGGATGCCTTTCCTGCGTTCTCAGTTGAGAAACACTCAGTAACAGTGTCCTCAGCTGATTTAAAACTTTGTCCTGAATATCTGAGAAAGAGACATTTCTTCTTATGGGGGGAAAAAAAAAATCCAAACCCAAACAACTTTAATCCAGCACTTCTGTGGATATTTTGGCAAACGAAACTGGGAGATTTTGTGGAGGGGGAGCATCTTGGAGGTGGCACTGGGAGTCTTCCCCGGTGTGCCTGGCTCGGGGCTGGGCTGGGTTGGGGTTGGGCTGGGACTAAGGCTGGGTTGGAGCTGAGCTGGGACTGGGGTGAACTGGGCTGGGACTGGGCTGGACTGGGACTGGGCTGGGCCAGGGCTGCGGCCCCACTGGGTGGTGCTGTTATCCCTGCACCGCCTGCGAAAGTATCCAGTTTATAAAATAAATGCAATCCAACGCCGCCTTAAACCACATGACATAACAGCAGCTTGCGAGCTCCCATTAAAATCTCAATTTGGGGAAATTGATTCTACCTCTGAGCAATTGCGATGCAATTACTCCAACAGGCAGCAATCAAGAATCACATCAAAACAACACCAAACTTTCATCTCCTGCCTCGCAACCACCACCACAACAAAAAGCACCTGTCTTGCAAACGCAGCCCCGTTTCCATAAATATATATAATTTTTAGGAAGGGCAACGTGCATGTCCCAGAATGGAAGCGAGTTTGGACAGGGGCTGCTCTGGCTGGTGATCTTGAACTGTCCTGTCTGAGGGCTGTATTCTGTCCCCGTCGTCTCCTGGAGGAGGTTTGGGGCTATTTACGGACTTAGGACATCAGGAACAAAGTCGGTCCCCTTCCCCAGCCACGCTCCAGCTGCCCATCCTCTCCCTGCGCACAGATGTGCCCATCCCTGCCATGTCCCACATCTGCCCAGCGGTCACCCCCCACCTTCCTCCCCTCGGAGCTCGCAGACCCCCCGAGCTCTGTGCAACCAGGGCAGTTCAGGGAGAGCTTTGTGTCCCGGCTCCGCTCCCGATAACCGCGACCAGCCCCGGGATGAGCTATCCAAGGGAAAGGGGGAAATATTGGGGAGGATGTTTACAGTTCTCAACAGTGGTCTGCAAGGAATTACTCGATTGACTTAGCGCAGCAGGGAGCAGCTTTAGTGGCAACCATCAGAAGGGAGGATAAATGAATAACCGCATGCACGCCAGCTAGCGCCGAGCCGGGCAGGGAGCGCTGGGCAGGGAGAAGGGGAAGAATTGAGGTTCCTTATAAAAACGGCCGGGGAGGGGGAGGCAGGCGGGGACCGAGAGCATCAACAGGTCCGGAGGAGGAAGGGCCATGCAGGGAGCCGGGGGACATGCGGCCGGGGGGGTCCCCAGCCCCCCGCCCCGCTTACCTTGGCGGCCGCATCAGCCTCTCCAGCCCCGCGGGGGTCGGTGCAGGCAGCGGCGGCTTTTTAAATTATTTTTTTTTCCAGGAGGGGTAAATAAAACAGAAATAAAAAACTAAATAAAATAAAACCCAAACGAAATAAAATAGTAAAAGCCCCCAAGGGTCGAAGTGGGGGGTGGCGGGGGGGGTGGNGGGCAGCCCCCCGCCCTGCGGGCAGCCCCGGCGGGGTGCAGGCGGCCTCGCTCAG
Source organism: Origma solitaria (assembly GCA_013397895.1). Taxonomy (NCBI): domain Eukaryota; kingdom Metazoa; phylum Chordata; class Aves; order Passeriformes; family Acanthizidae; genus Origma; species Origma solitaria. Next base: position 488,211 of record VZRL01000323.1, on the reverse strand, counting down.
CGGGACGCGGGGAGCCGCATCGCCCTCCCGGAGCATGTGAGAGGCAGCGGAGGAGATAGAGCCAGATAGGGAGGTCCCCTCCCTCCTCCCTCCTTCCCTTCTCCCTCCTCCCTCCTTCTCTCCGCGCACGCTGAGCAGCGTCGTTCGCAAGGAGCGGCGGAGGGAGGGAGGGAAGGAGGCGCAGCCCCGGCACTGCGGAGGGGGGCTGGGGGTCTCCGCTGCAACAGCCCCGACCCCCAGCACCCCCTCCCCCTGTGCAGGCAGCCGGGCTGGGGGGCGTGGAGGAGGTGTCAGGGTTTTCCCGGAGAGGTGGGGATGCTCCACCTGCAGCAGGAGGGAATGGAGGGGAAGTGGGGTTTGGGAGGCACCCCCCTCTCCAGCCCCTGGGGCGTGTGTAGGTGCTGAGAGCATCCTCACTGTGATGGGGGATTGTGACAAGGACTGGGCTTGGGGGCGGGAGGAGGACCCTCAGCAGGACTGTGTGGTGGGGAAGGGCTGGAGACCCCAGGCTGCCCTAAGAGCCCCTCAGTGTAGTCTCCTACCCCATCTGCCCCAGCACCGCCGAGAGCTGGGCGGTGTGGCAGCTCACCCCCAAAGCTCCTCACCACCCTGGGGGTGAGCACCCATCTCCCAGAGAGGCCTGTGGGGGCTGGTTTTGGCAAGCACGGGTACTAGGCGATGAGAAAGGTCTGCATGCCAGACTGTGCCAACCAAAGTGTCAGATACACAATTAATTACTGCAGCCCCAGAGCCACAAACACTAAATATGCTGTCGCCGTAGTGTGTGGATAATAGCAGCCCTTTGCAAAGTGTTTCTTTCTCCCCTTTCTCCTCGTGTGTGCAAGAGACAGCGACTGCAGAGAGCACACAGCAGCTCTCCACTGCTTGATTAAGTCAACAGCGAAGACAAAATGTGCCTGTACAGCTCAGGCTTAAGGAGGGATTTGTGTGTGTGTAAGGTACAAATTAGAAAATGGATGTGATTTAATCACAACAAATCTAAACAGTCCTGCTACAGAAACAGTGCCATCAAGGAGGGTTTTTTCTTAAATGTGGACACAATGGGTGTATAGTCCTGACAAAGGAACAGCGTGTTTGGCGATAGGTTGTTAAAGCAGGAACAGAGATGAGACTGGGGAAAGCCTGATGTATAGCAGATAAGTTATCAGTTATAGATGGAACGGCTTCCTTCCGTAATAATTATTTGCAAATCGGCCCACAGTTCTGGATACTGTGGTGTCTGGACACTGGAGCAGAGACAGAGCAGCTTCTGTCAGTCTTGGGATGCTGTACAGACAGGAAACCAGGCACAGACCCTGCCTGGGAGAAGGTAAACTGCTTGTTCGGAGGAGCCCAAGTGAATGCAGCAGACAAAGAGGAGGGGGGAGAAGGGATGGCAAGCCCAGGCCTTCCTGCAGGTGTGCACAGTGGGTTGGGCGCGAGTCCCAGGCCGTAAAATACTGTACACTGGAGCGTTACTAATCCCAGCTCTTGGGGACTGTGCCCCCACTGGCTGGGGGGGCATTGCCACCGCAACCACAGCAGCTTTGGCTGTGCTGGGGAAGGGCTTCCTGGAGAAGACAAAGCACAAGACAGAAGAATGCTAATGCACAGGGCACTGAGGAGCCTTGGTAACAGCAGCAGAGCATTGCGGCGGCGGTGAATTGGTGCTGGGCCCGGTTCCTGTTGGGAACCAGGAGCCCCAGAGCAGGGAGGCTCCAGCAAAGCACAGCTGCATTCGTGGGAACTCTCAGGAGTCTCCGCTGGCCACTTCCCCCAGCTCTTATCAGCGCGCCCGTTAATCGTTGGCATCACAACAGGAGTTGGCACCTCCAGTTCCAGGTGCAAGGTGCATGTCTTTGACCTTGCCATTTCCTCCATAAACACCCTGCGAGGTGGAGGGGTAACCACAGCCCTTCGTGGGCACCTTCTGCATGAGTTTCGCCCCTGTGGGGAGAGCAACACCCGGCCAGCAGGGCATTGATGGTCCTGGGGCAAGAGAGGGACTCGATGGAGGGTGGATTATTGTCCTTGCAGGGACACTCCAAGAGTACTGATGTAAATTTGGTCCCAATGTGTAAAGTACAGCCAGGTGAAAATTAAGTCCAGCATGTTCAGATTTCTCTTTTCTTTGCTTGTCAGGTGAATCCCCAGTTTAGTGCCTGTGACCAATTTCTTGTCCTGGAGGTGAATTTGCCACTCTGCCTGTACAGGGACTTTCTTGGCCACAAACCAAACAAAGCAAATAGTGCCAGTAGAGTTTGTCCTTCCAGAAATGATTAAGACAACACAAGGGAACAGGCCGTTAAAGGAGGAGCTTGGCCGTGGGAGAAGAGGAACGGTAGCACAAGATCCATTATCACGAGGCAGGTGGCTGTCCTGAGAAGCAGGAGGGCTCAGGTGACCTGGGGAGTATTGATGGGTTGGGAAATGCCATAAAATCATAGAATGGTTTGGGCTGGAAGAGACCTTAAAGATCATCCAGTTCCAGCCCCCCTGCCATGGGATATGTGGCAGAGATCACAGCTCACTGACAGTGATGGAAATCATCTTCAAGAGTGTGTGGGCATCACTAGGCTGAGATGAAGGTGCAACCGAGAGTGTGAGACACATGAGCTTTTCATCTTCCATTTTCATCCATGCATGAGGGTTGCCTAAACCTATTATTTTGAAGGCATTTTCCATGCTGCAGCTATCTTCCTTGACCTCTAAAAGATCTGGCTGATTCTGATCTCAAGATGAAAGATTGCCACCTCATGGGCTGTGAACACCCGTCTGTGAGATTAGGCCCTGAATTATTAATACAATCAATGACTACCTCTTTTCATCCTGGAAGAGGCACAAAGGAAAGCTACGGGGGCCCTGAAAGGGAGGGAGGATTCTCGAGCAAGGGGGGAGAAGTCACCAGTGGAAACTGGTTTTCTTTGGGTGGAAACGCCTCCTGTGTCTATTTTATTTTGGAGGCAGGAACAATGGCACCATTCAGGAGGTGACAACCCAGCTGTGTTGGTAGGGCTGATGGTGGCACTGGGAAACCTCCCATGGGGGACTGTGTGTCCAAGGAGGGACATCCTTCCTTCCATGCCCTTTCCTGCATTCAGTGCATCATGGGCTGCACTAAAATGGGGTCCCAAAGAGCCTGAAGTGCAGAGCTGAAGCATGTGGAGCCATCGAGGAGAGGAGGAGCTGGGGAGCAGGGGGATGTGTTCATCCTTCCAGTGCCACAAAGCTACCGACAGCTACACACACAGGTGAGACCTGACCCCAGGCAGGTGACAGAGGCTGTGTTTTGTGGGGTGCATTGTGGGGTTTCTTCACCGTGGGAAGGATATGGATATCACCAGACTGGAGTGAAGCCGGGAATCAGTGAGGGATGGATGGCGAGGCCGTGCTTTTGCTGCCTGGAGTGCAGTAGCCTTTTTTTCCCCCCTTCCCTGTGGAAGCCCCAGTGTGAAGGTGTTGTGACCATGTGCTGCTGGGTCTCTGTTCTGATCTTTACGCTTTTCCTTGGTTTGAGCCCCACCTACCTATTTGGGACGTTTCAGTGACATTGGTTCCTTTCTCTTTTCCCGGTTGCATTTGGGAAGAAGGCACCATGGCCCCATCCTCATCAAGGAGCAAAGAAAACTCCCCAGTTCTGAGCCCCGCACAGAAGATGAAGCTAGCTGGAAACAAAAAATAAAATACCATGTTCACTCAATTTTTCAAGAGGTTAAAAAAAAGTTATTGTGCTAATGATGCTATTCCTTCTGGGTAGATAACACAAAGCATTGTTTCAGTGCTGGCCAAAATGTCTGAGAAACATTTTTCCCCCTCCTTTTCATTAGAGTTCATATTAGCATTGCAAATAAGATAAGAAAAGAAGTGTTCAGTTACAATTATGTAGCGCTTCGTGATCACAAACAGATTCTGTAATCCCTACTCAGGGGGTTTCAGAGCTGAATTTAGTTTATTTCAGAGTACAAAGTTGAGCTCAGCCAAGACCACTCTCCTACTCCGTATGGTCCTCATCTGTGCTCTGGTCACACAAGGGACCCGTGGCAAGCCAGGCTGCACAGCCAAGCAACATCTCACAGATGCATCAGCTGCCCTGGCTGGGGACCAAACCTCCTTTTTGCCTATGCAGCTATTTATTAATATTCTTCTATCTATTAGTTTTAAACTGATGCTGCTTCAAGCATCAAAACCTGATACTGGCTCAGCTGCAGCTGCTGGTGGGCTCATTCCCAGAGATGTGATGCTCTTCACCATGGCTGAGAGTGAGCATTTATGGGCTCTGACCTGGTCAGTGTTGTCCTCTCCTAAGTGGGGCCATGGGTAAAGGCAGGATCCAGAACAGGTGGAAATATTCCTCCTCCCTCAACTGTGCTTCTAAACCATCTGACCTCGAGGTATTTGCAGCAGGCATGGGAGTAGTCCCTTGGGTTCAGTGTGGTCATTCTGTGTTTAAATTTAGGCATGAGTTGAAATACCTGACTGAGGGCCTTGGAGTGACATTTACAGTAGAACAACCCCTGTCGCTTAATGGACTTAATAGGGCAACACAATCCACAGTGAATGTGAAATTCAGTGCCAGGCTGTGCATGGATAAAGCTACAGAGACAGAGAGATGGACAGGAGTCAAGTGCATCTGGACTTCTGGAGAGCAGCCCCAGCTGCTCACGGCTTTTGCTGTCATTCCTTGACTGTACATCACAAGATGGAAAGTGCAAAGGATAGAAGGTCAGTGGCAAGAGGATGCCCTCTCCACAAAAATAGTCCTTTGCTGGGCTATAGAGCTCTACCTCCATTTCCAGGCAGCTGTTAGAGAACATTTTTGCATCATTATGTCTCCTAGAGCAATCCACGAAGAGTAGCTTAGGGAGGCATTTGGATTTTATGTGAATTTAGGTTGCAGTTTGCAAAAGTGCTTTGTTCCTAAAATGCTGATTAGGTTTCCTGCAGACACCAGTGTGTTAGAGGCAAGTCTGGCTAGAAGGTGAGTAAAAAGTCACCTGCCAAGCAATTTGGAGAGCTTAGGCCTCCCCAGATAATTCAGATCCATCAGGGGACTCATGCAGGACACCGCAGAAGAGTCTTCAGTTCAGGAGGCTGCATCTGGAGCATGAGTGGTGAGGTAAAATTAAATTCAATTGGAAAGTTCATCTAAGGATTTTGGGGTTATTCTGGAGAGATAGTGTTAACTTCAGCATCAATCACTAGAAATATAGAGTAATGAAGGTCTGAGCTCCAAAAAGCAAAGGAGCAATGTGGAGGGTCTCAATGCCAGCAAAATGGCAGGAAGACCCCGAAGAAGCATTAAATAATTAATACCAATGTCTGAATGCAGCCGAGATCCTTCTCCCTGTTTCAGGCTGTGCATCACCCCCCACCCCCAGCAGGGAGATAGCCAAGCATCCCCAACCCTTCAGCTCTTGTGGAGCCCCACCGTGCAGGGCTGATGTCCCCCCTCCCCAGGACAAGCCACCCTCCCCTGGCTGCTGCGGTGACTCTCTCTCCCTCCCTGCTCCGCTCCAGTGCCTCCTCTCCGGGGGAATACAAATTGGGCAGCACTGAAGCATATGGAGGGGAAGAATGCTCAGCTGTGAATTTCGGGGATGGGTATTATACAAACCCAGCCACCAGCACGTCACCTTTTCAAAGGCTTCAAATCCGCTACAAATTGCTTCTGAATGACAATGGGAATTTCTCGCCCTTCACAAAGCCCCCCATATTAGCATCTTTATTGGAATAAACTAGCTAATTTCTGCAGTCGAAGGGCTGGTCTGGAGAATCCGTAATTCTAATTAGATGGATATTCATCAGCACCCTGATGCTCGTGGGGTGTCTGGTCCAGCAAGGGGCTGCCACCTGCCCAAGTCCGGCTCAGACAAAGAGAAGGGGAGCGTTCAGTCCCTGGGGCCAGCAGCAAAGCAGGACATTGCAGGCACCGAGGGGTCCTTGTAATCCTCAATTTGTTCTTTGTGCCATTTGTTAATTCCCAGGCACAGAGTGGGGAGCCTGTACTTGCAGGAAAAACGATAAATCTGTGCCCTTCACTATCTGTCAGGTCCCTGTATGACAAATAAACCTACAGCTACGCCAGGCTGGAACACTTTAGGAGCAGAAGGAGATTTTGTCTGTCTGTCTGTCCATCCTGAACAACATCACAGCAGCTTGCCATTAGGATCAGCATTTATCTTGTGGAATGGTTGTGGGGTTTCTCCAAACCAAGGGCTGATGCCTTGCAGTTGGCAGTGGTGCACAGATGACATTTCTTCTTTGTTGCTACCAATAGATTCCATAAAGAGAAAGGGAAAAGAGAATAGATAAGCAAAAATCCATAAATACAAATATCTCAAATCAAAACCTCGATGATTTTGCAGGGAGGCAGAGCTTATTTATCACTATGGATTGAAAATGTGAAGACTTGGGAGCGCTTTTCCTAGATGTGTGCTCCCTGGAGCATTAATTAATTGGGCATTCACAGGGCAGAACTGGCCTGGCTCATAGCTAGGATGGCTCAGGACTGTCCCAGGACTGTCCCCACAAACAATCCTGATCTATAACTCAGGTACCAGCCATGCTGTAGTAAATGCAGTGTTATCAGGAGGGAGAATGAGTGATGTGCCTTCTTGCCTGTAGCAGGTACCTTTAATCTCTGATCTGTTTGGCCAGAAGTGGCTCAGATCAGTTGCATTCAGGGCTCTCAGTGTCAGCCGGGCAATATTTTCCCTTTGTTTTTATGTTAAACTCTTGGATTTAACCCATGGAGCACGGCTGTTCAGGAGCATTGAAGTCTCCACAGTGTCATTCGGTGGGGGGACAGATCCTTCAGATTTTATTCTCTTACAAGGTCAGGCTTGGTGGAGGAATGCTGAAAATGTCTCATCTCTGTGCTGAATAAACACAGCCTGAGGGCAAAGCAGGGCTAGTTTTGACACTGTCTGTCTAATTGTCAGAACAGAGAAGCCCCCCAGATGTGCAGCATCAGAGGCAAAGCTTGTGGCTCCAGAGTCCTTATAACTGCTCTCCCTCTCCCTGTGTGCTGTGGACCAGGCAGAGCAGCAAGCCCAGGCCAGGCTGCTGTCTCCTTTTTCCCCCACGGTTAAATCTGTCCCCGTGGTGTATCCTGAGAGCAGCTCACTGCCCCTCGCGCAGAGCACCAACCACCCAGCGAGCAATCCCATTCCTTTCTCTGCCTCCCACCTCTCTGAGGGTTAATGGAAACAGGAGATGGGCTGCCGAAATGCCAGTAAACAAGGCTCAGCTGCTGAGGGGGAGAAGGTCAGAGGACAAAAATGAGAACAAGTCTGTGCGCAGCCCGACGGCTGCCGCTGCCACCTGCCCCGGCCCCGGGATGGAAATTGCTGCTTGACTCTCCCTTCCTCCTGTTGAAGGTGTCACCCTTCAGCCAGGCTCTGTTTGTATTTCGGTGGATTTGCCAGAGGGTTTCTTCTCCCCCAGACCTGTGGCTGAGGGTCCCATGGATGCAACTTCTGGGGTTTTCTGAGACAGAGGCACAAGGGTTCCTGCTGATGAGGGGATTTGACCCAACACATGCAGAGCAGTGTTTGTTTGCTTCCCATCACCCAAAAACTGCCCCCCAAAACAATTATATTTTGGAATATTTTCATCAGCCACTGCTGGGGTGGGATGTGGAAGCCTTGGTATAGGCTTTCCTATCCCTTGCCAGTGCTCCTATCCCAAGTATCAGCCATCTTTCAGCAGTGCTCTGGTGATGGGATTAACGTGCATTAGGAGGTTTTGTTTTCATCTCTCCCTGGGAGAATCAGATGCAGTGAAATATCTCATTTTGCTGGTTGCTTTTTGAAAAATGTGTGGTATGTGTTAATGTTAGAAAGGCAAGGTCAAAGGAATGGGACCACAGGACACAGGGCTGGAAAGAACCTTTTAGGGCAAGGATTTTGATCCGTGTTATTGTAGCCCTGTTTGCTGTTTTAGAAGCAGTGCAGTTGTTTACCCCCAGCACATGTGCTGCAAGGCTGTTCCTGGGTCCCAACTGTTTTCTGTGAAGAAATGTGGAAGAAAAGCTGCGGATCTTGTGTCACTTGTCCTTCAACAAGAGAGCAAACCCTGTGCCAACTCAGCACAAGTTCCATCTGCTGCACCCACAGACATATCCTGCCTTGGGAGGTTTCTGCTCTACCCAAGGAATACAAGTTGTTGCTGATATTTGTCCCAAAGTTTTATATTGGTCGTTTTGGCTGGAGGAATGTGAATTTGAGCAGTTTTCAGCAGAAGTCAGCCCTGAAAGGAGACTTACTTCGGTTTGTAGGGAGCACTGATGGCATGGTTTAGGAAGGATGTTGAGAGAAACAAACCCAGCTGAAAGAAGCATCGGTGTGAGCAAATTTAAAAACCATTTAGGCAGCACTGATACGTTGCTACTGACATCAGGTACAGCTGTTAACTGAGCCTTTGATGGACAAGGTGTCCCATGTGACATCCCGGCTGCAGACCTCCTACATGCCTGATCTGTGACCCATTTCTCTTGTGGGGCCAATGCCCCCAGCTTGACCTGCTCGACTCAGAGGCATCTCAGCCTGAAACTGTTCCTCATGTGGAAGCAGAAGTGTTTTTAGGTCAACTGCTTGGGGATGATTTATACCCCTGGTATACTAGAAGTGTAGAACTATGCATCTATACTTCTGAGGACTTCTAGTTTGGTGAGTGTAGTACCAAGAGTTCTGGAGAATTCCCTTATAATGATGCCTCACACACTGCTTTCCTTGGCTTCTCCCCCCCAAAGTTCATGCTCCTTCCTGGATCACAGGATCATCCAGGTGTCCACAGAGGGTTGCACCTTCCTGCAAGCAGATGTGACACAGCAACAGCCCGCGGTGACCGCTGAGTGGACCTGGGTCACACACCTGCCGTATGGATTGGCCTAAGTCCCACACTGAATGGTACAAGTGGGAGGGTTATGAGCCCTTTCAGGAAACAGATTTACAGAGACAGGAGTTGTTTTCCAAACACTGGAGTGAAATTAGTAGTAGCAGTGGCAGAAACATTGTTTTTGTGGTGAAGAAAACATTGTGTGGCCAATGCCAATACAGCGTGACCAGCTTCCTGGAAGAGTCTTTGAGCAATTTGTTTCCTTTTGGCTATTGGCACCCTTCTCCATTCTGTTCCCTAGGGATTTTAGCTGAGCTGGTATGTTTTCAAAAGCCAGGTCTCCAAACCCAATGTTGTTGTTGAACCAAAAGCACATTTGCAAGAAATTTCTGGACTCAAACCTGACTGTGAGCTCTGTCCAAGCCATCCTGGACCAGAGCTGTTGTCCCATCAAAGTCAGCAAACATGGATGGAGTGGGTGACATGCAGTGGTGGTGGTGGCTGATATTTTGGCTGCCAGGCTGGGATGGGAAGGCACAGGTTATGTTTAGGGAGGGATGAGTCTTCTCTCCCCGAGGTGTGAGTGATGTTGGCTCCAGCTCCCTCATGCTGAAGGTTTTAAAGGTTTGACTGCACACAGAACATTAGAATATCCAGAGTTGGAATGGACCCACAATGATCATTGAGTTCAACTCCTGGGACACAGGACACTTGACAGGCACCCCTGGGCATGGATATTGGACAGACCCTTCTCCAACATTTCTTATAAAAGGGACGTATTTTGTGTATCTTTTGTGTTCTTCATCCCCACAGAACCCCAGCTACACCATGGGACCAAAATTACCTGGGGTGCACAGTTCTTGAAGGGATGTGAGTGGATCTGGGACACCCCAGCAAGCCACACAGTGCTGTAGGGGATGAAAAGGAGCTGGTGTTCTTGCGGGGGTGGAGTACATTCCCCCCAAAACCCTCTGAAGGCAGATGGGGCACTAAAGGGCATTTATCAGGATGCTGTGATTAGCAGCCATGACTCTGCTTGTGGGAGATTTCCATTTACAAAGTTAATAATGCACTGGTAGGAGGGAGAAGGGAACCAAAGGCTGACTTTTTCAACTGTTAATTATCAAGGTCACACTGCATTTATGTTGGATTTTCCTGCTGTTGTGTTTTAATTTCATTACACTTGTGCTTGTTAGGATAGAATCACAGAATGATTTGGGTTGGAAGGGACCTTAAAGACCATCCAGTTCCAACCCTACCACCATGGGCAGGGCCACCTTCCACTAGATCAGGTTGCTCAGGATATAGCTGGGATGGGCATGGATGAGCATTGAGAGAACTCCCCATGCAAAACATGTGATTTTTTTTCTTTCCCCCAAACAGGCAGTTCATGCATTGCTTATTCATAGCAGCATATTTCTGGAAGACAAGTAATTTTGTTCCCTTTGAAAGGACCTAGGGAAAAAGGAGCATCATTTCCAGGCAGAAATTTTTCTGAGGAGGATATTTTTGTGCCTGGCTAAGGAGAGACACAAAAAGGTCACAGAAAATTAAAATCACATGCTGAGAACATTTTGGGGCAGGTGTTTTTCCTAAGCCAGAATTCAGTCTTTGGAGCGTGTATCCCAGGATTTAATGTTCCTCCTAACATTTCACCTGTTGCAGTAGAAGGACAAATGATTTCATACCCCCAGCAGCCTGGTTTGTGTAGACCCAGCTCAGCAACACTGCTTTAAAACACTGCAATTTCTGCAGCTTGCACGATACCTCAGACGAGCGCTCTAGTCTGGCTGCTCATCGCTGCATTTCACTTGGCGTGTAGGCTATGGAGGAGGAATGCACAGAATTTCCTTTTCCACCCCGTCAGATCCTCTGTCTCGAGCCTGGCCCAGCCCCAAGAGCACAACGGATGCAGCTGGAGAAGGGCAGGTCCAATCTTGCTGCTAAGCCCCAGTGACACTTAACCTCCTCTGCTGCGCGATCCGCCAGCAGCTGGAGGTGGGTGCGAGTAAGCGGCCGAGCATCAGCTGCTGCGTGCTGAAATAGCTCATTTGTGAGTGAAGAGGAGTTTGTTTCCCAGGCTGGAGGAGGTGATGGAGCCTAGGGCTCCTGTGGGAGAAGAAGGAGGTGGCCTTGAGTCTGAATGAAGGTGTTTTCCTGATTTTGTGGCTTGGTTTCCCCGCTGGTGCTAGTCTGTGTGAGCAGGTAATGACACCTCAGGCTCTGCCTGCTGGGGGTGGCTGCCAGCAGCCTTGTCCCGGTGGGAGAACTGACTGCACCTAATTGTAATTCCTTAGTGTCAGCAGCGGCTGGGAATCAATAGGGAGCTTTGAGCTATCAAATAATGAGACCAGTTAATCCTTGTGTTGCTCCAGGAAAGGTGTTTGGGAGGAGCATTCGCTCTTTGGGGCAAACAGCTCTCGGTGCCACTGATGCTCTGCGACGCAGAGAGGCTTTCCCACAGGTCTGTTAGCTTGGCCTTTGTTGCAATGGGGGCTGTAAACACAGGATCAAATTCTGTCTTATCTCATCCCTAAAAATTATTTTTCTTGGCCTGGGATGGAACATTAACTGGCTTCTTTCCTAAAGCAGCTGTGCAGCAAAGATGGGATTGAATGAACCTCTTTCCCTTGAGCTTAGGAACAACTCACGATGGGTAGAAAGCTGCAATTGCATCACTGGTACAGAAATAACTATAATTCACACCATGTACAGAGATACCAGAGTCTGATTACTACCAGTCATGGCTGTACTGGTCACAATTCTCTTTATTGCAAAAGGAAAGCAAGTTATGTCCCAAGGATGTTGCTGAGAAATGGAGAAGGGGTTTTAGTTTTCTTTTCTTTTCTTTTTTTCCCCAGTTGAATCATCCCAGCAAACAGTGTATAAATTGCTGGAAGAAAGTCAGACTTCAAAAGACATTAGAAGGTATTCCTCTTCCTCCCCAGACTATAGATTTCCTTTATTGGAAGAACAGTGCCTTGAAAATAGCCTGTAATAGAATTTGCTGTTTAATTAGACTTCATTTAATTTATGTATTTAATTTTGCTAGAATGGTTAAAGACTACTGATGCTGAGGGAATTTCCTTTTTGTTTTTCCTATGTATTTCCTTATCTTAGAATTTTCAGGACTGTCAAATGTTCTCTCCTGGTTTTGCTAGGAGGTCTTCCTTAGCTGTGTAGAGGCAAGTTTGCCTAATAATGTTTATTAACTTAATCAAAATATTAACAAAGACCTCTTTTAAACAAAGTGCTGGCTAGGCACTGGAATGAAATAACTGTTAACAAAACCTATGAGTTTAAACTGGAAAGAAACTTTCTGCCTTCAGCTTTGTGTTCCTAATGGTGTCATTATTTTGCTATTTAGTAACCGTATAGAGCTCAACTCTCACTTGAATTTTTCACATCAAAAATTAAAGTGAAACAAAAGGTAGTTTTTACAGAGAAGTTTTTCAGGCTTCTCTTGCCAGCAAAAAGAAATCTAATCTTAATCTTATATATTGATGTCTCTGGCCTCTTGGCCAATTGGGTTGGATTTAGTTTAGCCCAAAGCAATCATCAGGTCATGGTGACTCTGGAAACAATTTTTTTTTTTGAAACTGAACTACTTTGTTCTTGTGTCTTCCCTCCAGTTGCTCTAAAGCAAAAGGCTTCAGTTGTCCTTTCTCCAGAGAGATCAGCAGCAGCAGAACAAGTGCCGTACTAATGAAATTCTATCTTGGTTTAATCTAGGCAGCGATTTGGGATAAACTCTGTTTGTTCAGTGACCCCCCAGCACAGGACAGTCCTGTAGAGAGCCATGGCTTTGCTGGCTCTCCCAGGGGTAGAGCGGAGGGGGAAGGGTAGCTCTGATCTCATCTATATCCCTGGGAATCACTTTGTAAGATGATCAGCCACCAAAGCTTTGTCACCCTGCTCCCGGTGCTGGGGATGCTGAGCACTGATGGTGAGGAGGAGGAGGAAAGCTCCCATCCTGCTCTGCTCCTGATCCTTGGCAGAGCATCCCAGGCCCTGAGCCACTTGTGCAGGCTGTGCATGATCTACCATCTTGCCTGCAGCAGCCAGGTAAAGGCACAGCCCCACCTGAGCAGTGTGTGGTGCGGAAAATTCCCTCCCAGCCTCTGAAGCATGTTGCAATGATGCAGGATGTAGAAAATGGACAGCATTTGAAGTGTTTCCTTATAGGATAATCAGAGGAAGTCATTGTATTAAATATCCATTTGTGTCATTAGCCTTTTATTTGGTGCTTTGTCCAGACATCCTGCTTGCTTCCCCTTTGAAGTAATGAATATATTTCCCATGTGCCGGGTCCGACCCAAAGCTCCGATGTGAAAGCGAAGTGAGCTGAGACCAGCCATGGACTCAGTGGGGCAGGACATCTCCAGACTCACCTCGTGAGAGGAATTTGGATAGATACAGAGCAGTGTTTATTGGCTGCCCTTAAACCACACTCCTGCCCTGCCCAGAGGTCACAGCCACCTGCTCCCTGTGCTGCAGGGGAGGAGTTTCTGGCATTTGGAACCTCACACTGTTGTGGTGGGACATCACAGCAACATCTCTGGGTCATCCTGCCTGGCCCAGAGATCTGCTGCAGCTCCCAGGGTGCACAAAGCAAATGCTGAACTGTAATTCTGTACATTAGGAGGCATCAGCTGCAAAGGGTTTTGGCCTCTCCGTCTGTAAAGTCAGAAAGTCACAAAACTGCTCTCCATCCCTCTCCCTGTCTCCTTCTAGTTCTCACTGGGGAAGCTCCCACTGCCTTTCAGGCAGGCAGGATCAGTGGCCAGCTGCTTGCCTGCAGCAATTGCTTCATACCTGCTGCCTCAGCCATCCTCAGGGGCTGGACCTGGGATCTCCCCAGCTGGCAGCAAAGGTGCTGCTTCCAAATTCATGTCTGGGGAAAGAGGTGGAGGTTTTGTGTATGGAGGCAAGGGCATGGCGTGTACTAATGAGCACCAGCAGCCACATCCACGGTGCACTTTGAATGCCATGAGGAATGTTGTGCCAGCACGAGGGATCCTGCCCAACAAGCAGCTGGAGGAGCTGCAGAACCCTTTGGAAGAGCTGACCGTAGTGGGGCGGGCAAGAAGGAGGGAAACCAATCCTTTGTGCCTATCAAACAAGATCAAGCCTCTTTAGGGCCGGATTGGGAAGGGTTAACTGGGGAAGCACAGCCCCTAAGGACCCAGGCTGTTGTTCTATGCAGATTGGCTTGTTCTTGTTTCTTCTATTGATCGCAATCACTCAGAGCTGTGCCTGTAACAAACTGCCCTAAATCATTGCAATCATAATAAGCACACCTTGGTGAATAATACATGAGATGTCCGTAAGCCTATATTCATTAGAAGGAAGGTGCATATAGACCTCGGTAACCATCAGGCCTTGAGAGGGGGCTTGACTGGTTGGATTGAGATGTAGGAGCCGCTAAGGGTGAGCCCTGAACTGAGCTGGGTTTCAGGAAGGCTCCCCAGCCCCTCAAGATGTTGGAAACATAGACAGGCTCCTTTTCACGTTCATGAATTTTGCACGAGATGTTTAAAATGCCTCCAAGGTTCACAGCATAATACAGGTTGGGCGGAAGCAGGCTTGTGGCAAGTCTCCAAATAGCATAATAGCAAGGCATCGCAATTAATAGTGTTTAATATATCTTAGTGACAACAAAACACACAGTGGGTAACAAGTTTTGCTATGAAAGCCTCGTAGCCAAGTTAATGGTCTGGATATTAGAAGCCTTTGTTTTAAAATGCAAATTAAAAATGCTTAGTTTTCCATTTGTCTTGAGGAGTGGTGCTGGAAATTGGAGCTTCTTTAGGGCAATTTTGCCTGGGCTGGGGGTTGGTGTAATCCTTTGGCCAGACCCCAGGGCAGGGCAGGCTCAGGTGCTGTAACCTTCATTAAAAGGCTCACAGGAAAAATTGGTTGTGCGGTAATTTCCACCTCCTTTTCATTCTAGGGAGATGACTTTTTTTTTGTTTGTGCTAAGTGGCAATGATAAGTTTGGCCTTTGTATGGTTAGAGGAGACTGAGGAGGAGGCAGAAACATTCCTGGCTGTATCAGACAGCTGCGGATGGTGATGGGTCATTTCACTCCATTATGGTTTCTGGCAAGTGAATATTGAAGGGGGTGTGAGGGCATCGTTTCTCAGCGATGACTTCATTTGGCTGTCTAAACAAACAGCCGTTCCTCACCAGGTGCAAAAGGTCTTGTATTTGTTTTTTCCCCTCCGTGAAGGGAAAAGAAATACCTAAAGTTAAAATAGCGCCGGTGGGTCGTGTCTGCTGGACAGCCATGGTGGTCCCTGCTTCCTGCAAAGCGATGTGAGCAGGGAAATCACATCCCAGCGTGGTTTCTGGTGGAAGGGACCTTAAAATTCACCTTGTTCTGCCCCGCTGCCATGGACAGGGACACCTCCCACTAGGCCAGGTTGCTCAGAGCCCCATCCAACCTGGTCTCGAAAGGGTGTTTACCTCACCCTGAATCAAACCCCAGCTATCCCACACGTCTTTAAGTCAGGAAGCAGGAAATTTAGAAGTGCTGGGAAGTCTACTGTAAGATGTCCTTTTTGAGAGTGCCAGGAGACCAGCTGGTTTGGAAGAACACCTCAGCTTCACTTTTTTTCTGAACCAAACCAGAGCACTTTATAGATGCAAATAATTTAAACTTATGTCAGACCCCTAAGTAGGCCACATCTCAGATAAAATTAAAACCCCATCCGTCCTCTTGGCAGCCACTTCTTAAACTTTCATTAAACTGCTCTACCTTCATCTCTAAAGCTGTATTTTTGTCCTTGATACTGTTCCCAGAAGGCTGTTGCAAAAATTCACAGCTGGTGGCTATGGTTAAATATAAGGAAGAATAGCAAAAATTTTCCTCTCAAAAAGTACATTTCTGAGTGCCAAGCTCAGCCTTATCTCCAGGAACAGTCTGAGGAGCTTGAGATGATTTTTGAGTTCAGAGTTGGTTTTTTTTCCCCAGAATCAATTCTTTTTGCTTCTTTCTAGGGTAATTAAAGAAATAAATCCCCCAGCAGCTCAGCCCACATAAAGCAGAGTTCCCCACAGAAAAATGATGATCCTAGCTAGTCTGTAGTTAAACTATATTTTTTTCTATCTTTTTAGCTGCCTAATTTGTCACAGTGAGTTTCAGAGCGACAAAGAGAGAAAGCATCAGTAAATTTTCAGCTGGTCCAGTTGGGCTGGAGAAGAAAGATCAGCAAACCCAAGGGAAAGCAAATAAATGGGGAAATATTTCCCAGCCTGGCTTCACCCTCACAGCCTCGGGTGCTGCTGGCCTTTGCACTGGCAATTTGTAGCTGTGAAACTGTCAGTCTGGTCAAGCTCCCTGGGCAGCGGAACCCCAGCACGAACACGGACATCCTCGGCAGGATGAGGGAGGCTGGGGATGAGGGATGCTGGGGTGAGGGATGCTGGGGATGAGGGATGCTGGGGATGAGGGGTGCTGGGGATGAGGGATGCTGGGGATGAGGGGTGCTGGGGATGAGGGATGCTGGGGTGAGGGATGCTGGGGCCGAGCGTGGTGTGCAGCCCATCTGCTGCTCCGCGAGGGAGGAGCACATCACACTCACTTTCTTTGGTAACCTGAGCCAGGATTGGAGCCGCGGCCTCCCGAGGTGAAAGGCTAATACTCTGGCCTCCCTCCCTGCCACTGAGCCCCCTTTGGCTTTGTTCAGGCGATGCTCTAACTTTGCAAAATCTCTCCTGCAGCCCACGGCGATGGCTGAAGGGAGAGCGCTCTGCTCGGCGCTTTGCTCTGTGGTGCTCAGCAAACAGGCTGCAGGGAAAGCTCAGCAAGATCCTGGACACAACAGAGGATAATCAAGTGGAAAACTTGCTGGGTTCAATTATGGACTGGCTGCCCCTAACCATTCCCACCCACCCCCTCCCCACCAAGGTCTGTCTCGCACGTCGTTTTCTCCGAGGTCTCAGCACAGCATGCAGAGGTATTAGGCTCATAAAGGGTTTCTTATTCACACAAAGTCCTGTGGATGCCACAGAAGCTTGCACAGATTGCTTCTGGGTGAGGCCACGGTGCTGGAAGTGGAAGAGGCTGGGATGTTCTTAAGGCTGGGAAATCCAGGCTGCAAAGAAGTGAGGGGTACTTAAAGCCCATAAATAGTTCCCAGCTAATGAAATTGCTGGGTGGAGAAAAGGGGAAAATAGCTCTTTTTTAAAGCAGATGAGCCAAGCATGCCTCCCAACATACTTTCTGCTCATAAAAATCAGCCTGGGTTTCTAGGTAACTAGTGGAGATACCCCAGGGAGAAGTTTCTAAGGGCTTCCCACAGTTCCCAGCTTTGAATAACCAAACACTGACTATCATTTGGCATAGAGCACGGCTCACCCCATCCCACCCCTCCTGAGGCTCACTCGTGTATGGAGCAAACCTGAAAGCTTGGGGATCCCTCAACTCTTGGGATCCAACATTCACCAAGTGCAAGAGGGACCATCTTTATCTGCCCCAATCTGACCTCCTGGCTCGCTCTGCTGAAATTCCAGTTTTGTTCTCTGTCTGAGTGTTGTCCTGGCTCCTGGCACTGCTCACCCTCTCCGAGAGCCACGGCTCTTGGATGCCTTATTCACCTGCTGGATCAGGATTCGGAATCTGATGGACCTTCAAAAGATTCTAGCCCTGCTCTGGATCTTACTGTTTCTTTCTTTATGTTGTTTGACTTCTAAATTACTTTATTTCGTTTTACTTCTAAATCTCTTTATTTCTAAGCAGCTGTTACTTTCAGGAGCCCAGATTCTCTGCCGGTCTCAGGCTCCCCTCCAGTTTTGCCTGTAGTCTTGCTGTGCTTTGTAATGAGGTACTGAGTCAAATCAGTTATCAAAGGCATGGAGAGGTCCAGATGTTGGGATGGATATTTTTTCCTTGCTGGCCATGCTTTACTTGCAGGACCAGGCTGCAAACAGTGGGAGATAAGCAAGGAAAAGAGCTCCTTCCTTCCAATATGAGCGATGGAGCTGGGCGTGACCAACACTCTTATTAAAATTATTTGGAATGTTTCTCCCTGACTCTTTGGGATATTTGGGTTTACCCCACTTAGTGGGAATAAGCTGTCAGATCCCAGCTGAGACTTGCTGTGAGATGAGGCATTAAAAACAAATCAAACTGGATGAACATTTGGCTTACGTGGGGCTTTTCACATACTGGCTCCCCATCTTTACTGGGATTCAGACAACTTAATTCAGTGTGTGAATGATTATCTGGTACAATACTGCAGTGCAAAGCAGGTTCTTGCCTGTCATGAACTGAATCTCAAGTCCAGGGAAGCCTTGAATGGCAGAGGGGAATCCAGGTGGGTTAAATGCACTGCTCTGTGCAAAAAAGGCAATTTAAATCTAGGTAATACGTTTTATGTGTTAAAAAGCAGCTATAGAGAAAGTAAAGAATCAGCTGATCATCACTGTGATATAGGAGTATCTTGGGCTAGAGAAGACACAGATACTTCTCCTGTGAGCAGGCAGGGACAAACAGAGATCCTTTACCCTTGAATTTAGTATTACTCAAATGGGTGGCCACGCAGTGAAGGTGCCAGGCAGTGCTTGTAGCCTTCCCCTCGTGTGGAGAGAGGTGAGCTGCTGATGTGTGGGGGTAGGTTAGGAGGACAGAGATGGCATGTGCCTGCTTCCAGGGGGCCAAGCCAGAGGCAGGATGGCTGAATATGACTGCAATGAAATCTGGTGATACATGCAGTAAAATGTTTTTCTGCAGATGCAGAGGTCAGGTGTGACTACAAAGGCTGAGAAAATTCTCAGCATCTCAGGATTGATTAACACAATCTGCCAGTCTTTGCAAACACAAGCTGCTCTCATATTTGCAGAGCAGAAGGAACCGTAAAGGAAACACTAAACTTGTGCACTGACAAGTGAAGAGATTGTTGTCCTAATCAAAGTCTCAAAAAGATTGACTATTGAATGAGGTCCAGACCAGTCTTGCCAGACCTGGGAGTGGCAGAGGTGCTGGGCAATCCCACCAGCTGCTCTCACCCTCCCAATGTACCCTGTGCTGTGGCTGTTCTTTTGAGTCTTGGTCTTCCTAGTTTTGTCCTGATGGCCAATTTCTGTTTCCTGATGTGGCTGTCCTTGTCCCTGCTCCCAGCCAGCCCTCTGTCCCTTGCCAGGGTGGTCTCCATTGTCATTCCCTCCCAAAAGCCAAGGAGTTCCCAGGATGGTGTGGTGTGACCGAGGTCTCTGAGCTCTCTCTTGCTTTGCTGCACCTTCTCTCTCTCTGTACTTCCTTGGCTCTTGGCTTGCCTGAGCATCCCTTTAGCACAGGCTTGCACTTTAGTACAATCCCAGATTGTTGTTTTCTGATATCTTGTCCAAAACCAGTTCTAGTTGGGCTCTAACCACTTAGGCATAATTTTCTAACTTGCATGATCGTTTGAAGCCCACAGGAGCTGTTAATATCTGTTCAGGTGTTCAGCAGAGGCTGACGTGAGTTGGGAGCGGAGGACTGCATGTTCTGTACATCCCTCCTGCCCTGAAGCCATTGTTTTATCCTCAGATCTTTTTTATTCCCCCCACTAGACACTTTGGGAAGACAGATATAAATTAAAAGCAAATTATGCAACCTGATACCATCAGTCAACAGACACCTCTCTCTGCCCACATACCCCAAATAAATGAAACAACCTGACTGCAGACTATGGAAAAGCTGAGGGAGAAGGTTTGGAGGTCAAAACACTCAGACACTGTATCCATCATGTGTTGGGTAGATTTGGAATAGTGCTGCATCAAGCAAGTGTCTCTCTCTTTGTGGTTGTGCTTGGGAGCACTGGCTGTTTCAGGTGACAGCTATTGGATCAAAATGCAGAAGCAGCGGCATGAAATTCCCTTCAGGGGAGGATGGATGGTGTGCATTTCTGTTCGATGTGTGGAGCAGCTGATGCAGTCTGGGATCGGCTTCTGCTGTGGGGAATTGTCTCTGCAGGTGCACAGACCTGTGGGGAGATCTGGACATCCGGTGCTCCTTGACTGTGGGAAGAGAGTGCAGGATGCCACTTTTCTCCGCACTGTGACCCTCCTGCTCCCCAGGAGCTCAGCTCTACCTGTGCTGGAAGCCAGGGTTGGCAGCATCACCTTCTGACCCGTGAGAGATCTGCCGTCTGCATCCATCCCACACTATCCGGGATCCACCACTTCTTCTCAGCTCTAGTGCAACACCACCTCTGCAAATGTGTTTCCCTGTTAAATATGCTTGCAAAGCTTGCAAAGGCTCCAGACACAGAAACCCAAGTGTTCTGGGCTTTGCTGCAACCAGCTGGGCGCTGTTTATGGCCCCCAAAGCTCTCTGGAATTGCAGGAGCTGGGCAGGGCTGGGCAGGAGGCTCCTGTTTCGTGGGAGGCAGATGAGCACAGCAGTTACTCTCTCACGCTTTCTTCCACACGAGGATTTTGTGTCTGGCTGCTCAGTGTGAGCTCACAGAGCTTGGCAAGAGCCCCTGTCCCTGCTTCTTCTCTGCCCAGCTTTTCCTCATGGGCGCTGGATGGGTAACCCTCGAATTGGAGGGATGCTCCAGCAGGTGTCCATAAAAGAGATCCCACATTTTGTGTTTCTGACCTGCTCTCTGCAGAGCTGAAGAGTTAAATTTTCCTCTGCAAACCTGCTGCAGAAGGGTAAGGCGAGACCTCTCCTGATTGACTCTGCTCTCCTGTGGTGGAAGGTGAGGCATAAAATGAGGCATTTGGAGGGGACTAATGGAAGATGAGTGTGATCCCAGAGGTTCGGCTTGAGGGGCCCATGGAGCAGAGACCTTGAAAGCAATGTCCTTGGGGCTGAGGACAGCCTTCTCCATGGTCTGCTCTCCATGCCAAACTTCTCCATTCCTGATTTAGCTGATTACACAGAAGCTGTCGTCATGATTTTTGGAAATGGCATTCCCTTCCTCGCATTGGCTTCTGTGGCTGTGCAGTGGGAGCAGGAGGGTATTTCTTCTGCTTGGAGAAAATCATCCAGGCTGTCTCCTTGGTATTACAGCATTTCCCAGGAGCACACAGCTTTTGAAATGCCATTTCTCCTGGCATTAGGAGTTCTGGAAGCTGGAGGCAGCCAGAAGATCAATATCTTTAACCATATCAGGAGGACTTCTTTTGGGAAAAGGGCACTGTATAAGGAATTGGCACAGGTGCATGAATGAAGTGTTGAAAATCAGAAGAGGGGAAAGGTGTGTCTCTGGGTGTGCTGAAAGGAAATGTTATCTCCAAATTACTCATTACAATCTTCATTTTAATGCCCTGATTCAGATCCTGTTTATTCCAGTGCAATCAGGAGGAACAAAGCTTGTGCCAGGGATGCAGCAGGACCTGGCCAGTGCAGCAGGAGGAATTTGGGAGCAGAGGCAATTCCCGGATCTTGGACTCCTTACGGTGCTGGAGCACACCGCAGCTCTAACGCTGCCTCAGAACCCACCCCATCTGAGGGAACTTTGCTGTCAATATTGAACACAACCCCCAGCTGTTGAATCTTTGGGCTACCTGGCTCTGTCCATCGGTGAGTCAGTCCTTGGGCTGCTGCTCTGGAGATCCAGTAATGCTGCGTTGGCAGATTTTTGAGGCGCTTCACAGGTACTCATTCAAACACCGATTAAAACCCTAATTTAATGAGTTAGTAGCAAGGCAGCTTCCAGAACTGTGCGCTATTCCAGCCAGCTAGAAATTACACTATTTTCCAATTTCGTTATTACCTCTGTTTTTTATTATAGCATCATTATAGTGAGAAAACTGGAAAGGAAGTGGGGATTGTATAATGCAGGAAATAGTGAATTAATACCTCTACCATATGATGGAACGGTGCAGAGCTGTGACTGTGTCAGGAAAATATAAAGCAAATAAAGACCATGCTGGCTGGGTGAGGATGGGACTTTTCCACTTGCTCAGAGGAGTATTAAGTTGCAAAAGGAGTTATTTCTCAGAAACGCAAGATCTGCATTTTCTTTTCTCATGCACGTGCTCTTGCTTTTGATTAAAGCCATCGTAGGGATATGGAATATGGAGAGGAAAAAGAAGCTTTTATGGTATGTAGATGGGCTTTAGCACATCAGCAAAAGAAAGCTGATTTATTGCCTGAGAAATCGTGTCAGGGCATTTTAAGGAGGGTGCTACGTATGGTAATAACAAAGAATTGTTTATTCCTTATCATGTGTTTCTCCAGTGCTAAATCCTGAGGAGTGTTTATTGGCTCTTGAGCATTTATAACTACTGGCTTTGGTGGGATGGGGTCTGAATAGGAAAGTGCAGCTTGTGACAGCCAGGAATGTGGAGGGGTTTGTCTTTTTATTCTGAAAGGGTAGGCAGTTCTAAATAGTGCAAAACATCTTTTTTTTTCTTTTTCTTTGCCCTGACACTTTTCAAATCACATTTGTATTTCCAGACTCACTGACCTTACACTGACATACACAAATCAGACAAATAACCTGCTATTTGCCGTGTCCCCCTGAAATTTCTGTTGGAACATGGAAATTCCACTGCAATAATACATGGAAATGGCTTTGCCTGCAGTTTCTGCAGATGCTTGGCTAAAAGGCTTTGTAAAATGTGTCCCTTAAAAACCCCATTTTGTTTACAGCAACACCAGAAGGTAATGAAACACTCATATGTATCATTTTTATTTTGACACTGTCTTTGCAAAAGTGCAGTGATTAGTTGGGGTAACCAGCCCTGCACACAACCCCTGCGTATCTGTGGTGCAGTTGTCAGACCTCAGCAAATGTGCTTTTATAACAGCTTGTTACTCCCCTGGCTGGGCTGCAAATAGATGCAGCTTTTTAGAAACAATTTCTTATTTATGTATCTTATGATCATTCCAAACGCCTGACAGCACCGGGATGAAGATGCCACTTAGCTTGAGTTAAATGCCTTTGGAAGAGCTGCAGGCAAACTGATATCGAAGGGGAGAGCACAAATACCAGTCGGGAAGCATCAGTGGGTGAGGAACTATGAATTTTAAAGGATAAAATCCGGATTATACAGTTCTAGAGGCTCTTGAAGGTTTAAACTCTTTACAGCCTGTTGAGAGCAGAATGATCTCTGACTTCCTGCAGGGAGGCCAGCGCCAGGGTGGAGGGATGCAGCTGTGTTACCGGCCTGAACAGCTGGACGAGGCTGCAAGGGATGCAAAGAGGAATTTTACATCACCTGAAAACACGAAGAGGAGGTGGAAGGGAGCGACCTGAGCCACGATGAGTCCCTGGAAAGGCAGCAGCTCTTGTGCACGTCCCTGCTGTGAGTGGGATCAGCACGGCAGGCTGGGGCAACCCCCGGCGATGCTTTCAAAGTCCAAGAGTTATATAGGAAAATTATGGGATGTGAAATAAAATACTAGGTGATCGATGAAAAACATACGTTTATTGAGATGTAACAGTCAATTGCATGGCTGTTAAACAGCTATAACTGCGTATTAAATAATCAGTTCAGCTGGTATTTATTTAATATAATCGCAGCCTATTAAACCTGAATTAAGTACAGAGTTAAGTGTCTCTGGGACACACAGCTGAAAATGGTGCCAGGAACATTTTATGTTGCCTGAAACCTTTTGTGGAAAAGTCCCACAAACACGGACTCTGCTGAGCTATCATTTGCTGCATGGGGGAAATAAAAGATGAGATTTTTAATTTTGACCTGGACTGTAGGAGCGTTATCTACAACTTGCACCTATGCTTAGTGTAGATGCCTAATTTCTGGAGATCAAAAATATTTGAGTGACTTTTTGGAACTGTTCCTTTCCAGATTTTTGTACGGTTTATTTTGCTTTACTTGCACATCTTTGCTCCCCTGATTGCCTGATACTTATGCAGTTATTCACACCAGCACGAAGTGGGTCCAAAGTAAATGTAAAATGCTGCTAAATCAACACGGGATTTGCTCTGACCTGGTTGGGCTTACAAGTGGGAGATGTGAATAGGGAGCGGCTCACACTCTGGAAATGCGAGGCTGGAGGACCCAAGGGAATGTGGAGTTCTCACCTCCCGACATCTTCGCTTTTTGTTTTACCACCTCGTGGGGGTTTGTGCCCATCTCTTGGGCTCGGGCCATCGCTGTGCTTCACTCCAGAAGTGTTCAAGAGTTGCTCCTGTGCCAAACACCTCAGAGCGAGCGCACAGCAATACCTGCGATGAAACTTATATCTGTTGCGTCGTGGAATTGCTGCTGTAGATATTCTGGGCTTGGATCAAAGGTTTTTTTCCATTTTTGCTTATTTTATGCCTCTTCTTTCTCATTTTTAGTGACAAATGAAACCAACTGAAGACTCTTGTCTTTCAAAATAAATATCCAGACCGAACGCCACGTAAAGTGCATATGGTGTGGATTATAGATTTATTCTCATGAGAGCTTGCAAAGAAAAACTGCTGAAGTCAGGGCAGACCCTCACTCATTAACCCTCGATGCCAGAGCTGTCTGCGGTGTTTTACGTGCATATTATTTGTGTTTCTTTTACAGGATTTTGTGTCTTTCCCTGCCTTCCTGAGCCAATTTCACCCTGCCCGGGGTGTGGAAGTGCTGTGGAGATCTGATGGCAATTCATTCTTCTCATCAGTGCTCCCCGACTGTGGCAAACACATTGGAGAGGATGTGAGCGAACCCACGCCGGCTGCGACCCTGCCTCCCAAAATCTCTCCTGCCTTACAGCAGGGGTAGAAAGAAGCCGGGAAGGTGTTTGGGGGGCACATCCCGGTTCGTGCAGAACCCGAATGTCTGTGTGTAATGAATGCCCTCCCTCCGGCTAATTATCGCGTGTTTAACACCCGCACAAAGCCGCGCTGCACCTGCAGCGCCTCGGCAAGCACAATGCCGACAAAGCGGCGAGGCAGGGACCCCACCGCCCTGAAAGCCTCGCCATCCCCGGCAAGCTCTGCCCAGAGAAAGGATGAGAGAAAACGGGGGAAAAACAGAAAAAAAGAGGAGGAGGAGATTCGCTCGCCTGGACTTTTTCACTATTGGAGAGAATGGGTGAAAGGCGCACAAAAGCGGCTTAATAAAGAGGAGAAGGAGAACAAGGCGAGAGGGGAAGTGCGGGGCAGGCTGAAAGGAAGGAGAGCTTTCCAGGTTTGTATTGTTCCCTCCGCCCTCCAGAGATGCTTAGGCAGCGTCTCAAAAGCCGTCGATGACATCAAGTTGATTGGTTTTGCCGCAGCGTTAAAAGCAGCCCGGAAAATCAATGTGTGCCTCTTCCACACGGGACCCACTTGTTAGGACGACAAAACGGGGCTCATTCACGGCCCCACAAAGAGGGGAGCTCTGCTTTGATGCGGTGCTGCATGGCCCCTTCACCTGTTCCTTTCCTCGGGAGCGACTGGGAGAGGTATTTTTGCCTGTCTCTCTTGCCAAGTTCTTCCTAAAAATCGCTGCTGTTCAGGAATAGATAAAAAAATACAATAAATCATCTAATGAGAATATAAATAATTTTTTAACTTCCAAAAATGTAGGCTTGTTTCTCCCTGGTCCATACACATATGAAAGAACGTATGTAGAACCTGTGTTTTTTTATGGATGTGTCAGACAACCATTTGGCTCAATTTTAGGATACAACTCTTAGAAAATGCTGCTGGTTTGACGTAAATAGTGATTAAGTCACAGATGTGCCATGTGGGGAGATTCAGGCTCCCACAGTGATGTCGGGCAGCTCAGGAGGGATCAAAGTGGGGTGCATCGCCCACAGTCACCTGAGGGACAGCCTGAACTGCTGTGATATTTTTTTTTTTTGCGTGGTAGATGAGCTGTGCTGCAGGAGGGAAACCAGAGAGGGCCTGGTTAAATATCTTTCTCGAGATTGCTGCAAGAGTGAGTGTTGAGGATGGCTAAAGGTCTCAGGAGATTCTCACTTCCAGGCCAGTCTGGCCATATTTTTAGTCATCTAATAATAGTAACATAATAACGATTATTTTTAAAATATTAGTATAAATACTATATTAATATTAATACAATATTAATATTAATATTAATAATGTTGTCATAATAGCAAGAAATTATTATCTGTATGAGATGGAAATAACAGAGCCCACACAGCCCAGGTGAGGTCCCAGGTATGTTGTGCAAGGCATTTCTCCTCGGCTGAGTTAGCACTCCCTGATCCACAGTTTGGTGCAAAATTCCTGAGAGAGAACTGACAAGAGAGAGTCTGTTCCCTGTGAATGAGCTCAGTGATGTAAGGATTCACTGCTGTTTGTGCTTCGGAGGTCTGGGACACCCTGAGCACACCCAGGTCACCTCCAGGACATCCCCAGGAATGCCAGGCATGGTGGGCACGGCTGGGTGGTGTGTGACTGCCCAGTTGTGGGGTGATGCTGTCCGTGGGGCTGCAGGACAGACAATTAGGAGATTGCTCATAACAGCAGCAGAACAGTCATTAAGGGCTTCAGGCAGAACATGGCTGATCTCGAAACACGAGCAGAATACAATCAGGCTTAAATAGGAGAGCGATCACAAGGTCAGTCACGACAAGAATCCCTAGGAGTCTAATATGCTGGACATAAATTAGTATCATTAGCTCAAACACCTCAAAAATGGGAAGTAAATTACTTCAGACACTCCAGACAGATGGTATCCATGCGCCAGGCAGAGCCAGAGCGCCCAACTCTCAGGGCAATGCCAGTTCCTCCCTCTCCTGCGGGCTCGGGAGCAGCAGGGAGATGGGACTGGTGCTTCATGCTGATGTGAGTTCCCTGAGCCTGGAAAGCACAGAAGGGAAGGGGCAAAGGAAAGCGATTTTCGCCTGGGAACAGATAATTTTTCTGGAAGTACTACTTCAATTCATCCAGAACATAAGTAGAAGAAAGAAAAACTATTTCACTAACCCAGCCTCCTGCTGCGTCCTCCTACAGTGATATAAATATGGCTGGAAAATGTCTGTACTGTTTATTACTTTGAAGTCAAATGTGCACCGGTTATTTTCAGAAACATGGGAGAAGAAAAGCTATCTGGCTGACTCTGAGTTGCAAGGCCATGTGACAAATTTCCCTTTCCCTGTCCCCCTGCTTTTACACACACATGGAAATGCCGACACGGATATTTTCACGTATATATTAAAAGTAGACCAAACCTTGGTGTGCTGTTTGGAGATGTGTGGCACAGAAATAAATCAGAGAGGGGAGGAAGGGAGGAACGTGTGCTGCTTTGGTTTGCTCAGGGCTGCACAAATGAGCAAGACACGGCTCTGGAAGAGACAGGTGGATGCAGATCAAACCATGTGAGCCTGTGGGTTTGACAGGGGATTTGAAGTGTGTTTAGGGAGTAGCTGGAGGGGTTCAGCACAGTGCTGGCAGCTTCGGTGGGGAGAGGGTTCATGGCAAGGAGAGGGGAGAAGAAAGCTGGTTTCTCTGGTTTTCATGGCTACGAGGTTTAAGAGGGTCTGCAGCCTTGGGGGACTCTGTGGAAGTGATGGAGGAGAGGACACAGAAAACTGTGAAAAAAACCCCGTGCAAACTGTGAAACTGGGCCAGCCCTCTGCCCCATGCAACCACTTGAAAGCGTCTCAGGCCATCAGCTCCAAATAGCCAAACAAAGTAAATCCAGACTTTAAAGAAAGCACAAGGTTAAAGAAGATTACAGAGCTCTTTTGTTTCCCGCATGTCGGGTTACTGGTGTTTGCTTTCTGACCCTTGTGATTAGATAAAAAGGAAAAAGCCCTTGAAAAGGTGACTTAGGTGTACCCAGGGCCGTGAAAATTAGAGGTGCTGTTCTCACAAGCATGAAACACTGGATCCAGTGCTTAGCAGAGGGCACCAGGGACTCACTGCCCACCCGATACACCAAGAGCAAGGCAGGTCTGCCTGGGGCACCCCACAATTCCCAGATCTCCAGCTTTCCCTCAAAAAGCTGGTTCTGTCCTGTGTGTGACACGGGGGCAAGGCTAATTGCATGGCCCCCATTCTAGAGAACAGCTACAGGCAAAGTTCCCCCAGAGCAGCGCTGCTCTTGGCACTCATTATCATCATCCCTGCCCTTCCAGACGGGACGGATGGACAACCCCACGGCCTCCGGAGGATTTTGTGCACAGACCTGTGCACTGATAGAGAGGAGAGCTGTATCGGGGAGGAGGGCAGGGCCTGGGGTTGTCTTGATTGAGTGTTAATGGGTCCCAGCTGGGAGATAGGCTCAGCTGGGTGCCAATTACCCTAATTGATTAGAAGCTCTGATGGGAGCCCTGGAGGAAGCTAGCTCCTCACCGAACTTACTAAAGGGAGGCTGGAAAAGGAAATAGCTGTTGCTGGAGAGGGGGGAGGTTTTGGTTGTTGCTTTCTTTTTTGTTGTTGTTGTTATTTGTTTGGTTTTTTTGGTCATGATTTGGAAATGTGCTATGATGCAAGTGGAAGAACTGAACAACAAAACCAAGAGAGATGTGCTGTGGGTTGAGGTTGCAATGAAACAAGCAAAAATACCCAACAGAAAGCTTCCCAACAGCAGGTAGGAGAAGGGAGCCTTGGCAGGGCTTCCTGATGGGTATCTGCTTGTTCAACTATTTGTAAGAAAAAACAGAGCTGTGTCTTTCTTCTTCTGCTGCGGTGCTTTCCCAACAAGTGACTGGGCTGGAGGGGAGTGTGTGGCAGCTCAGGCTGTGAGGAGATGGTGCTGTGGCTCTGGTTCACCCTTGCTGGGTGGCAGCTGTGACATGCAGAGCTGTCTGTGATGGAAGGTGGGGTCTCTGGGGTCTGCAGTAGGATATGGCTCATCTTTGAGCTCGCTCTGTGCTCGCTGCTGCATCAGACTCTCCCCACTCTCTGTGTGGGAAGAAGGGGTCAGGGAGAGCAGCTTTTTGCTCTGTGTCTCTGGGCCTGCTGGCAACACTGATGTGAGTGATGGCTTTTGCCTGATGGTTTCCTTCCTCCTGGGACCTGGTTATTACTGTTGGAATAGATGGAAATAGGAACTTCTGCTTGTCTTGGAGGCAGAGTTAACCCTTTGCAAATAAGAAGGAAACTGAGGCATGGAGAGGCTCTGCCCCAAATGCAGTCCAATAAGCCTAAATTAGCTCTAGTCTGCCATGTAAACCAAGGCTATAAACACACAAGTACATCTGGTGGTGGAGACTTTGCTGTTTATTTTGCTGCTGGTTTGCTGGGAATACCTGAGACTTTTCCTTTGCCTGCCAAAACTGCTCCATGGCCCCGACTCTCTGCTGAGAGACGGTACCTTTGGTGTCTCAGTCAGAGCCCTTTAAATCCTTCCCACAAAGGGTTTTCCTTTCCTGTAGGAGGAAGGAGTGCAGCAGGCATTGTACAGCCTTGCTGCAGTGCCAGACACTGGCAATAACCTCATTAGAGGATCCCCTCTTCCTCTTTCTTCCTCCCTAGGACCATAAAGCACTTGCAGATGTGAAGGCAGCTTCCAAGCATGGCTCACCTGCTCTTTGCAGGGCTTGGGCTTGATGCAGCTCCAGGGAGCTCTTTAGAAAGCCCTGTAAAAGTATCAAAGGGATGTTTTTAAACCCTTGGGTTGGGTTTTCTGGCCCAGGCTTTGTTAGAGATTCGTTTTTCTATGAGCAACCAAGGTACCTGGGCAGACCAAAAGTGTCTCTGTCTCTGAGGCTGTGTTTTGTCATCATTAATAGTGACTTTGTGCATGGCACTGCTCAGTGATGCACTGATCTGCATCACTCCTGCCATGTGCAGGACTTGCACTGATTTTAGACTTGCATGCTGAGGAAGCAGGCACAGAGGGAATTGTGCTATTTCACACAACATAGGCACCTAAGCTGTCAGAATTAATCTGCCAATATTTTTTGGAGCCGGGAAGATGCATTTTTGTTGAAACAGTGTGCGATGTTATTTTTTTTAAATTGCGTCTTTGAGCTATACCTGCACAACGAATTTTGGACTTAATGTGGCGTTTTTGAATCCTAGCCTTAGATGATCAATATTAGAGGCTTTCGGAAAAAGGTTCAGAAGGGGGCAAGTAAGGAGTGATTTTCCTCATTTTATTCTCTCAGGTGCTGTTAAGCAAACAATACTGGCCATAACCACGTGAATTTTATCTGTCTCTGCTGGTGAAAAAGGAAAAGCACTACAGACACCAAGGAAAGCGGCACAGTGCAGTGCTGCTGACTTATCAGCTTTTAAATTGCTGACGAATGACAAACTCCTGTAATGACCTAGTTCGGAGGGTACCTTCTTGGAGAAACACAGGGATGCTCCTGGCAGGGTCATTACTGGAAGTCGTTAATCACTGATTTGATATTCAAAGCTGATGGCGAAGTCAAAGCAGGTCAGCATGCTAATGGCCATCAGCGGTGGCAACGACCAATTTCCACAGAATTATTGTCAGTGCAGGCAGCAATAAGCAGCTCAGAAAAGGCAATCTTTTATTTTTAAATGGGAGCCGGTATGGGGTGGGCTGCAGGGGCAGAATGAACTGCTGCCTGACAGGAGGCAGATTTGCTCCTAATTGGGAGAGGCGAGCAGTCAGAGAGGTACGGCTGTAACTCCAGGGACAAGCAGCATTTCCCAGCTGAGACCATCTGCTGTCATTTCTGACAGAGGAATTAGACAGGACAATGCTTGTGGATAGCATGAGGGAGCTGGTGTGTGTCATGGGTGAGTGCTAGCTGGGGGTGAGTCTGTCCTAGGGGCTGGAGAGGAGCCCTACCCCGCTGTGGGAGATGGGCAGAGCCGTGTGGTGTCCGGTTCAATGTGGAAAATAAATCCTGGGGGTGCTTGAAGTCATTGCTCAGCCATTGGCTGGGAGCACACTGTCCAGCAAGAAAACAAAAATGTCCTTTTGTATGTACAGCTGTCTCTGGCAGCTCTGAAGACACCCCGGGAACAGCTAAGGCAGGTTTTGGTGTGTTTTCCCCTAGTCCCAAGTGGTGCTGTGGAGGTACCATCTGGAGCACAATTGCTGTGAGATGTCGGTTCGTCAATATGGACAATTTGTTCTTGTTTGCGTCCCATAATTTCCTGCTCTGTTAAAACAGCTGAGTCATTTTCCCATGAATGTGATTTTAAAAGCATTTTGATATTTCACTTTCTGTTTTAAACATCTTAGCGAGTGGCTTTCCCTCAGAAGTTTTCATTTGCTTTCTTTAAAGGAGAGCACTTGTTCTCACTGGGAGCCAGAGCCGTGCTGCCTGGCCATGCTTCAGAGCAGTGATGGGCTCTTATTCCTGTGCTCGTGTTGTGCTAACGGCTGTGAAAAATTGGAGCAAAAAGTCTGTCCCTTCCCTATAAATCTCCCTGTCTAACTCAATTTTGTTATTTCAGACGTTTTTCCTTGGGAAAAGCAAGATTCCAGCATCATGTTAGAGGCATTACTCGTGACTCTGAATTATTGACTTGATGTGTGTGAATCTGAGGAATCTCGAAGTTATTTCTCTGCAAAAGCACGTGTGGTGTAAGAGCAATGGCTCTGGAAATGGAGAGAGCAGGACAAGCACTGTTTGATCGCCCTGACCTTCGCCCAAGGGGGGTTTCCATCTGGGAACGAGGCAGGAGCTTCCCCACCCCTCACTTCTCTGCCCTTGTGCTCAGTTGGCCTTTAGCTGGTGCAAGTTTGACTGAAGTGGACACACATGTACTAGGAATTGGACTTGAGACCAGCAATTAATTTCACATAATACCTTTGTTGTCCCTGACTTGGACCATATTTGAACTGCTGACCTGGAGATGAAAGTCACCATGGTCCCCTAATAGTCCCCTGAGGCGGGTGGGTGAGCAGCTTTCTTGCTGCCTGTGCTAAAAACCCATGGCCAGGCTGCTCCCTGCCTCCCTCAGCTTTAACCCTCTCCCAACCCTCTTCCTTCTCCCCACCTCCTCCAGCTCTCCATGCCTGCTGGGCACGACCAGGATAAAAGGAAGAGCAATGAGAGCCATATGTGGAGCCTTTTAACCCCTCTGCTGTGGCCCGTGGTGAGCCTGGCTGGGGGTGAGATGTGCAAATCCTGGGCTCCTCTGGGTTGCTTGAGCCTCCAGACATGGTTTTTGGGGCACTGCATCAAGTGGAAATGTGTTTGCTGGGGGAGAAATGGGGGTGTTCACGAGCAGAAGACCTGGAACTGGCATCCAGTTGTAGAGCACAAGAGTACTTTCATCTTCATGTGATCCTCTTCACCCTGCTCTAGTCCCCTGCATCTCCCCATGTGGTGACAGTGACTGGTGGGATGTACTGGAAAGCAAATTCCCCGCATCTCTGATGCTGCAAACCCATGGAATTACCCTTTCCCATAACACCATCCACAATCCTCTTTCCGGTGCAGACTAGGAAAACCCCTCTGACCTTGCGTCTTTCAGACAAGATGCAAGATCATCCATTTTCCTGTCCTTCGTGTTGCTGAGCCATAAACCTGAAACTCCAGAAGCCGGTGCAAGACTGATGTGCCCTGGGGTGGGGAGGTAAATTGAGCGTGGTTAAGTTTCACTCTGTAGCCAAAGGTTTATAGCTGAAGCGGTCTTGCCTCGAGGACCTTCAGAAAATGTGCTTGAAATGTGTTTCTGAAAGGGGATTAGCCAAACCCAAAAGTATTCCTGAACAGCTCCACCTGAGCAGAGCAGGCAGGGAGTGCCTGTCTCTCACCTTGTCCCTGGCCTGTCTCCTTGGCTGCTTTTGATGTCCCAGTGCTCCTGCTCTGGCCCTGACTTTGCTGTGATGCCCTGACTGAGATGCAGGCTGGGTAAGGAGCAAAACACAAAGCTGTTCCCATCTGATGGCCAAGCAATGTGAATTATGAGTAGCTGCCATCCTGTTCCCAGCAATCCCAGCAGCCAACTGGGATGAGAAGTAGCCCCTCAGCACTGGGGATTGGTCTTGTTTTCCCCCTTGGAGCAGAGGTGCCACGATTTGGGCTGCATCCCCAGTGAGAGCTGGATGTGCACAGCGCCAGGTCTTGTTGCTGTGGTTGCATGGTGGCTTCTCTGAGGTGTGTTTTATGGAGCCTAAAATCCACGTGAGAGGAAGGAAAAGTGAACTACACCCTAGTAAAATATCCTGATTTGGTGCTAGCCAGGAAGGGCCTTGCTGTGGTCTGGTGAGCACCAAGGAGTGACAGGCGTGCTCTGGCAGCAGCGAGGTTTGTGCTGCAGAGAACTCCCACCCTGGAATGCAAAGGATTTTATGGGCACTAATAAATTTAACCTCATGTGTTGACTCTAAAAATGTGGTGGTAATGAACCAGCCTGGATTTGCAGATAAGGGGAGCAGGGCACAGAGTAATGTGCTGATTCCCCTGCACTTGCAGGACCTTCCGGCAGTGTGGGTGGGATGACACCCAGGAGTGCTTCTCTCCTGCGCAATGGGCTTTCCTTCAGGTTCTTTCTCCTTGCCATGATGCACCCAAATATCTTCTTCCAAAATCCTCCCTCTGGCTCTCCTCCAGCTGTACATGGGGCATTTGTCAGTAGCCTTGGACAAGTTTCTCAGAAAAACAGGCTTGTTGTTAACCTGGCATTCGCCATCCAGGAATACCTCACTGCTGGAGGGAAAAAGAGTTCTGGAAATCAGAAAAAGGCTGACAACTCCACAGGTCTCACTGTGTCTGTTGTGCTGCTTGGCCATCCCTCTCTCGAGGGCTGGCTGCCAGATCAGTGACAGCGTTCCTGAGGAGGGGAACACGCTCCTGCAGGTCCCACGCTGAGGAGGGCGCGGGACGGCTGAGCTCTGCAAGCCTTGCACAGCTCCTTGCCAGCTGACACGGAAACACGAGAGGCACCCTTTCCCCAGCTGATTTTTTTTTTTTCCCCCCCTCTCAGTCCTCTACCTCTCTCACAGATGTCTTTAGGACCTTCCTAAGTCTTGCATTGAGGCTCTTGGCCCTGATGAAGCAGAAGCTGCCTGCAGGCAGCTTTTGGACAGCTAGATGAAGACATCACTCGTCAAGCATCAGCCCTCTCCAGGTAACGAATCTCTTGCTCCTGCTCTGCAGGAATGTCTCAGTCACGGGCTCACACCTGAGGCTGTGAGCCTGCAAAGCTCCTTCTCCTCTTCTCCCGGGCTGACCCCTCCCTGCTGCTGGGACAGGGAGGGTGAGTGGAGCACACAGTGCTGCTCTGAGTTTGGCCCCGTGAGCCTGAGTGGGCTCCAGTCCCAGCCGAGCGCTTCTTAGTTCACCCAGGGCGGTAGGGAAATCTCAGTGCGGGCCAGAAGGAATCCTGTCCCTTAGGAAGGGAAAAAGCTTCTGCTCCCATGATGGAAAGGGTCATTGGGATGCAGCACTGTCCCCCTCAGGCTCCCTGCAGACCCCTAATCCTTCCTGCCACTTCCCATCCACCCAGCTGGGGTGTCCCACTCAGTCCCCACTGCTGCCTCAGCCTTCTCCTCTCCCCTGCTGTATAATAATGATATTGATAATAACATACACTTTAATTCTTTTTCCCCCGAGGTCACAAAGTGAAATGGGAGCTCGCGAGAAAGAGTTTATGTGAACGTGAAGGACGTGAGTTCAGGAGGTTGGTCTTGGTCAGTGAATTAGTGTCCCTTAGTGTCTTTCTACAAGGACCTGATGACAACTTGGCTGTCCTGCTGCCATATAGGAGAAAAATGAGAGTGTATTTGGAGCAGGAGTGAAGGCTGATGGTTCTGGGAGGGACCATTCCCTCCCTACCCTGCTCTACAGCAGGAGATGGCGCCAGCTCTGGAGGCAGTGCCTGAACCACCTGTTTAGATACAGGTTTGGGGTTTAGGTCCATGCCCAGTGAATTTTGGCTGCTCTGCTCCCTAAGGGATCAGGCAGGAAGGTCACATTCCCCTTGTGCGTAACAGGGAGAGTATTTTGCCTTAGAAACCGTGTTGCAGTGGATATGATGACCTTGTTCAGCTTTCTGGGTCTCCATAGCGCTTTTGGGTTGTGTTGTGTCAAAAGCAAACTTTGGGGACTGCATCTGCCTTGTGTGCTGGGCTGGGCATGGGGAATGGGGGCTTTGAAGCACTGAAATGCTTTTTTGCCAGGGAAGCCTCTCCTAGGAACAACAGGAAATATTTCTGCAGTCTTTGCCATGTGTCCCAAAGCATGAATTGCCTCCAGCACATGGGGAGGGTGCTGAAAATAGCAGCATGCAGACCTTCTTTGGGAGGAAAAAAAAAAAAAATATATATATAAAGAAAGGGACACATGGTAGGCAGCAGGAGAAAGGCAGTGATGGAGCCCTTCCAGGGAAAACAACTCTGTTATGGGTCGTGGAGTAAACACAGATGTCTGGAATCGCAAGTAGCCAGAGGGAGCAGGGCAGAGCGATCTCGCGGTTTGCTGCAGAGGGTTTGCCTCGGGGGCAGGCTGGTGGATGCTGGCTGCAGGGTGAGGCAGCAAATCCCTGCTTGGGAAGGAGCTCTGGGAGAGGCATGGCAGCCCTGTGTGGGTCTCTCCAGCTGTCCTGGCCTCTCCATTTCCTGGGAGTAGGCTGGAGTTTTGTTAGGGGCAGGGAATCCATGGAACAGGAAAAAGGCCCTCAGCTTGGCCAAAGTCATGTCTTGGGTGTTTTTATCAGTGAAGAGTCAAGCAGGCTTTGATCTCCCATGTGTCACTGGGCAATCTCACTTTTGCTCACAGTTTTAAACCATGAGAAAGAGGATCCTTAAAATAAATCAAATGCATTGTGGATGTGGAACTGGGAATGTGCCTTGAGAGGAGAACAGAGAGGTTCTATCCTTCCCAGACAAATCTGGGTCCTGCCACTGAGCTAACCTCTGCTGGAGGAAAAATCATTTGTATTTCAGTTACTTAGATATGGAAAACAAAAGGAAGGGAAAAACAACAATTATTTAAAAAGAAAAATAACAAAGCAGCGACAGATAGCAGATCCACTTATTCCCTTGTGGGTGAACAGTTTGGGAGGAGCACCACGAGGGGCTGTAAGGGCATGGTATGGTTCTCCCTCCTCTGTTCTGTGAGCTTCCAGCTCTGAGGGTTTGGCCAGCAGAAGTCTCTCCATCGCTTTTCAGGAATTCTTTATCACTATTTATTGCATCCATTGTAGTGCCTGAAAAAGAAGGGAAAATAAATCTTGAAAAATACAGGTGAGAAGTGTTACAAGGGCATCATCCTTTGGTTAAATGTGCACTTGGAGATACATTAGCAAGATTTCCTTTAGAAACTGAATTTGCCTGTATTTCTTAGGGAAGGGAAACCAGAGCTGCAGCTGCTGGAGTGCTGTGCAATGAGACCTGGAGCAGCTCAGCTCCCTGCAGTGCAAATGGGCCTGGATTCTGACCTCACCCGGCCTGCAGGCAGTTGCAGGAGGAATAAAAAAATAAATCTGGGCTTGTTGCCATGAATAATATGATGTCTTTACATCCTGACCTAATTGTATTAATTCTTCATGGCAAATATCATATGGAAGTGGCTGATTAGTAGCTAGCAATGAGAGTGGTATTGGCCATCTGGTGTGCTCGGCTTGGAAGGAAAAAAAAATCAGGATGAAACAAAGCTGAAACACATGAGTCTTTCAGATAATGAATTAGCCAGATTCATTAAATTTCGGTTCAGATTTGTCTCTGCTGACACTTGTGTATGGGCAGGGCACAAGGTGGTGGTGTCTAGGGGGAAAGTGATCCCTGTGAGCTGATGGTGTGCAGTGAATTGTGGTTATTTTGCAAGTAAGAACCCATAGGAAACAGTGGTGTCA
This sequence comes from Origma solitaria, assembly GCA_013397895.1. NCBI lineage: Eukaryota > Metazoa > Chordata > Aves > Passeriformes > Acanthizidae > Origma > Origma solitaria. The sequence continues at coordinate 451,807 of VZRL01000323.1, read as the reverse complement.
ACTCTGTTTTACCTGAGCTACCCACAGGTTTGCTTTTGTTAACCTTATGGTAAGTTTCTATGAGCTTTACCCAGGGAGTGCAGCTCATTCATGAGCAAAATTAATTAAACTCAACCTGCTTTTCATCCCGTGAGTAAAAGTAGAGAGGAAAACTGATCTTTTTTCTCATTTCTTACCTTGGCAAAAGCACCTGAGCTTTGTCTGGCAAGGCAGTCATATAAATCCTTCCCTTTAAACTCTGCTCACCTCTGGCTGCACAGTGACAGGCAGCTCAGAGACAAAAAACCTGTCTGTGATTCTGCTCTTGTTGATTTTTAAATTGTTTTTCCCTTCCCTGCAGCCCCGGGAAAAGGTGGTATGATGGAATGGCACTCTGCGCTGGCCTGAGGAGCGCTGCAGCTCCTCTTGGGGTTTGGCAGCACAGATCTCCCATGAGATCTCCCGAGGCTGAGGTGTGCACACTTACTGAGTGAGATTTGGCTTCACACACTATGATATTGGGGCTCTTGCTGAAGAATTTTTTTTTGTTGTTGTTGTTGGAATTAGGCAGGAGGATCCCAGCTTACTTTGGAAAACAGGGTGGGAAGCTTGAAAAGAGTACTCGAGGGCTCCAGCGGGATGACAAAGTGGCCGAGTTCCTTGGCTGGGTGGGGACAGCAGCCAGGGAACCTGGGCTGGAGTCAGAGGTTTCCATCTGTACGAGGGTTGGCCAGAGGTGAGCTTGAACTCACTCTTCGGCCAAATGTCCCTGCTGGACTGGTCACTGAGAGACCTGGGCGTGTCAAAAGTTTGCTGTGCTCTGCAGTGCTTCCTCCTGGAAGGCTTTGGGGGAAAAGAAGTTTATTTTTATTACCAGGGAATTTCCTGCACTGCACCTGTGCGGGCTGGAAACAAGTGAGTGGTGGCGAGTTTGTCTGCATTTGAATCTAAAATATTATTCAAGAACAACAGCCCTATGAACTGGCAGGAGAGCCCTGATCCCTTGGTCCCAGGTATGGTTACAGGGAGGAGCTGAGTGCTTTTGTCTTTATTCCATGTTTATTAGGTGCCTAATGAGCTCTGGTTCTGCTTTTAATTTAAGCCAGCCCTTCTTCCCCCGCACCTCCTCCCCAACAATTAATGATCAACACCATAATCCAACCTGATTGCCCGACAGATGAGGAGTGCTCTATAACTGTGGCCTTTTTAACAGGCTCCTTATTAAACCTTTTTCTGGATAAACAAGCTGGGGGGAGGCTGCTGGGGGTCATTTATTTCCCAAACACTCCAGAGCTGCCAAAGCTCTGGACCAAAGTATGTGTGCTCAGAGCTGTGAGAGTCGTTTGTCAGTGGCTTTAATGACAGATGCTCCTAATTGTGTGTGCCTTTCTCTGAGGAATGCGTCACGGGCTGCTGGGAGCAGCACGAGGTTCTAGAGTAACTCTGAGCAGGAGATGGACGTGGTTATTGCAAGAAGCCCCAAATTTGTGATGCTTTTGGAGGAGCCAGGTTCCTGGGACACAGCCATCACCTTGACACTCTTATTAGGATTTAATGATCTTAAAGGTCTTTTCCAACTTCAGTGATTCTATTTAGGCAGGATCCAACCTGATGATGTTGCAGGATAAAGGTTTATGTGCTGTGGGCTAGGACTGTGCAAGCATCCCCTTCCCAGGAGGAAGGACATTCCCAGTCCTGCTCCAGCTTGACTAGATGGGGTATTTCCCTGGATTTATTTCAATTATGATTATAATGATGGATTTCAGACTTCTGTAGATACTGGAGCTGGTTCCAGGCTAGTATTTCAGGTCTGTGACTGCTGATAGAAACCTGGGTATGGTGACCCTGGTACATCTCACTTGGACTGCAGGATTTGTTCTTCTCCAAGGTGCTGCTGCTGGAAATCTTCTTGCTGAGCACTGAAGTACCTAACAACTAGCTGTTGTTAGGTACGAGTTCGAGTGAGGCTTTCCTATTTATTTCACTTAAAGACACAAAAAACAATCAGATGGGAATTGCTCTCGATCATTCATAAAATCTGCCTGGGTTTGGAGCCAGTGACCTGCAGGTCAATGGCCATTTTTTGGCTGGATGGTGTGATGCAATGAGCAGTAGGTGTTGTCTCACACTGCTGCTTCCAGCAGCAGCTCGAGGATCACTCTGTTTCCCAGAGAAGTGGCTCTTCCTTTATTTCTCCTGTGGCCTCCTGCTGTTTGTTCATTACTAGCCTAAAAATAAACAGAATCTTGTTTGGAAGCAAGCCTTTGCCAGCTGATTATGGGGAACCTAAAAATATTGAACTCTGATTCATCAGGGCATGATAAGATTTGATCCTTTTATAACTGGTATGTGGAGGCCTGCTTTATAAATAATAATAATATCATGTGATTAATATGACACAGGAGTTATAATTAATAGCAACATCCTGTGTGATGGGAAGGGTAAATGCAGCCAGACACCTTTCCACCCCATCTGAAACATGTTGGGGCAATAAAGCAAGTGTTAAAAGTACACCTGGCATGGCCCTGCATTTAACAAATGCTACAGAATGAGTCACAAATAAAAATACAAGCTTCCATTGATTAAAAAATTGGGATAATGATAATGAGCCAGTGACCTCAGCTGCAATGGATGGCACTGTGCAAATATAAATAATTATGCAAGTGATTTGCTTAGCATTGATGGTGTCTGCTGTGAGGTAAAATCATCCTGGGGCTCTGTGGGAAGCTCTGTGCAAAGCACAACAGGGCCAGCACTTGCTTGATTTAGAGCTTGCCTGAGCTATGAATAGTCCCTGCGACTGCTCAGCCTCTGGGGCACTGGAATAGTTTCTGCTACCTGCACTTTCCACATGTCTGCTGAGACCAAGGCAGAGGGAACTCCCACCTCCAGTGATCACCAGACTGGGCAAATATATGCTTGCATTTATTTGATTTAAACAAAACCAACCACCTCATGCCAACCTCAGTATATGTTTGTTCATTTGTTCCAGTGTTAGCCAGGACCCCAATGTATTGTTTTCAAAACATCCTTGCTTCTCTCCAGCAGTTTTACTGCTTCCAAATATGTTCTGTGCCCCTGCTCAGCAGTAGATAGTTATTTAAAACAATACATTTCTCTTCTGTGCAGTGCCTTCTCAGAGGTCTTGGCTTGTTCAGGCTTTAACTAGGCTTTAGCATGCAAATTTAATGTGTCATTGTGGCATACTTAGGAATAATTAATATAGAGGGGTTACTTGTAAATTGGTGCTGGGGACAGATTTGTGAGGCCAACTCCAGCAGTGGTTTTCCTTTAAACTCTCAAGCTGATGACGGGTTTGATGTGAGACTGTCAAGTGACATTTACTAGTGGGAGGAGGCCAGGAGTATTTATATTTTGGATGTGTGTGGTGGGAGGTTTTTCTGGGTTTTTTGTTGTTTTTTTTTTTCCCCCTCATCACTTTTTTTCTGTTCCCAAATTTTGCAGCTGTGCTTTGATTTACACGAAGTGGACAAAGCTGCAAGTTTGCAGTGTTCCAGTTCCTTCCCACATCAGGGACCAGAATGGCAATTCCAGCAACCCCCTGGGAAAAGGGGCTGGGATATTGAATGCGGGATATGAAGGCAGATGAACTTATCAAATCTTGGCTAAAATATGGGAAATATTGGTGTATCTGCTACAGCAGGAAGCCTCTGCTAAACTTGTCAGAGAAGGCTGGAAATACTTTGGGGGTGCAAGAGTCAGCTCTTTTGCTGTCCACAAAAGCTTGTTCACTGCAGTCCCCTTCTGGAAGCACAGTGTAAAATATTTAAGAGTTTTTTGTGAAATGTGGAAAAAAAAATTAGAAAGCTGCAAATTCCCTTTTAAGTCAGGAAGGAGAGGCAAGCCCTCCTGCTCTGGGATGCAAATGGTCTTGTTACAGAAAAGGATGGGGAACAAACCTTCCCTGGAACAGCTGGGGCTGATCCCCATCAGAGTCAGGATGCAGGACCATATGGTCAGCTCTCCTGTGGCAATCCTGTTTTTTATTTACATGAAAACACACTTTTTGTTGGGGAGAAAAATTGTAGCCAATTCTGCCGGGAAGAAATGTAACAAAAATGAAAAACTCCTCTATTCTGAGAAGCTCCCTTCCTGTTTGACTGCTCTATCAATAGGAATATCAAATAAGGAGTAAGAAGATCAAGAAGGGAAAGCATCAGCTATTTTTTGGCTTTCGGGGACTTGCAGAAATACAGAGAAAAATTGGTGGTAGTTGATATATTGACCGGTTTTCATTATAACTTCAGTCCTTCTTTCAGCTGAAAGAGAAGATATGATATGTCTTGATTAAATGAAATGTCATCTCAGTGTTGAATTAATTACGTAGAACATGGGCAAGGACTTGGTATTGTATTAATTTGGCTGCTCTGGAGAAAACATCAATAGGCTGTTTGTGGATGATAACTTCATAGTCTGTCAGCTCTGCCTAGGCTCTCAGAGCTCTTTGCAAGCACTAGTGTGTTAAGCTTGGTAAAGGCAGTGAAATCATTAAAATTTCCCTTTTGTACAAACTAGAGCAGCACTGAGAAACCTTTCAGGCTTTCCCTTTGCAGTTTAAAGGCAATGGGAATTTGCTGCACAGAGGTGTGGAGGACTGGACCCTAAATAAACCACTGAAAATCTTTCTGGTTCCTACTGAGTTGCACAAGACTGGCATCAGAGATGGAAAGAGAAGAGCAGATTTCCATGATTTTCAGTACTGAAGCTTTTAAATGAGTACTGAGGTGTTCCCTGCTTGGTGGCTGATTAAGAACGGGCCACAGCCAGGGGTTGGCAAAGATCAAGATCAGTTTTACAAGCAGAGATTGACTCGAGTGAGTTGTCACAGTCTGCTTTTCTGGGAAAAGGCAATTAGAACTCAGGAAGTTCTGATGTGAAAATAATTTTGGCAGATATGCTGTTTTTTTAATAGTTTATGCATGCAAAAGCAGTAGTGAAGATAAGGTGATGGGAAAGGTGAATCAAAGCAAAAGTCTCTTTGTGTGGGGTCATGTTTTGTTTCAGAGATGTGCTCAAAGGAAATCTAAAGATGTTCCCTGGATTTGCCACCACATTTAATAGGTCATTTCAGGCTTGAGGAGGGGATTCCTGGAACTTTGTAAAAGGGCTTAAAACCTGCCTTTTTGAAAGACCCCATGGGCAGAGATACAATGACTGATCTACCCACAGCATCCCAGCCCTGATTTGGATTATACTTGGGGCAAGGCAGGATAATAGTGATGCTTCCCTGCCTGCCCAACCCTTCACCCTCCCATGGAGATGGCTAAAAAGGTTCTGCTCCGTACCCAAGTGCAGAGCTCTCCCCTCCAGGTAGGGTCTCAAATCACAGGCAGTGTTATTGGCAGCCGCTGTGGGAGGTTTTATGGCACAGACGTAGTTTTATGGTTATTATTTTTATTTATGGTTCATTGGATCAAGGCCCCCAATTTACCTCATAGCTCTCCAATGTCAACAATTATCAGGCAGCTGCTAATTGGGGCTGGATCAGAAAATCAGCTGCCTCCTATCGCTGAAAATCTCCGTGGGTGACAGTTCTGACACCTTGAAAATCAATGGCAACAAGTCTAACGACACTGAGGAAACCAGGAATATATCCCATTTTCCTATACCCATCTCCAGTGACAGGTCTGCAAACTCGGAATGAAAACTGATTTCCACACTGATAAAAACTAATGAAGCATGGAGGAGCATCATTAAGCCATAAGCAGTTTTTGCATTAGGACTGGATGCAAGGAGGGAACCATTGGGTGGTTTTTTTTTGGTTTTTTGTTAGTGGTTGTATAACTGAGTGAGATTTTTCTGGAGAGTTCAGCCTTTGGATAAGGATGAGAGAAAAGGAGAGACAGACAAAAGATAAGGGGAGAAGGAAGGATGACTGCCTCCTTAAAAGAAAAAGGAAAAGGGTAAAAGGATTAACTTTTTGGACAACATTTCTTAAATTTCAAATTCTTGCAAAAGTAGCAAAAATTGGAAAATAAAATGTAGACTTAGCTGTAATTTGGTTCCAAACCTCCACCCCCTCAATGACAAAAAAAAAGGTCAGGCATAATTTTTGGTCTGAAAGCTTTTTAAAGACCTTTAAGTTTTGGTTGAATTTAAGCCTTTAAGTGAAGTTAACCTTTTAAGCTAAATTTCATTTTCCTATACATTTTCTGTGAAGCAAAATGCATAAAAAATAGCATTAAAAATAGCATTTTCCGTGTGCTCTAACAGTGGCAGAGACTCGCATGTGCTCCATGATTCTTGCTGTCCTTGCTGCCACCTGTGCCACTGCTTCCAGGTGGCAGATCCTGCAAACCTCGTGACAGCTGCAGTGTGGGAGGGGCAGGAGTTGGATACATCCAACCTGTTTATTCCGCAGGCTCGGATGCCAGGTCGGGGCATTTCTCTGAGCTGAGCAAACAATTGACATATGTGCACCGAGAACAATTTAAAAATGTGCATTTGATAGATTTTGAAATAATAAGATGCCTGTGTTTTGTGCTGTTTTTCTGAGAAACCACTAAATCTGTCGTGCTCTGCTCATACGCCATGCAGGGAAGTTGCAGCCCCCCACCCAAACTGATTCCCCAGCCCTATATTTCACCTTTCTTTTGATGGCTCTGTCATTTTAAGCCTTCAGATAATAGGCCATTATTCTCAGGGTTGCTATTATATTTTATTAATAGGAGGGGGAGATTTATTGTCACAAACTCTGAAAGATTTGCACGTGGAGCAGTCACAGCTCTCGAGGAGGGCCATTCGTTCAGCTGCCTTGCTTGATGGATGCAGATCTCTTCTTCCCCCTTATTTTCCAGGTCCTACCTGCCTCTGGAGCTGTGGGGACAGGTCCCCTCCAGGCTGGTGGCAGGAGCAGCAGTTTGGTGTCCCTGGAATTGTGCAGAGTGGGGTCAGTGCCAGCTGCAGTGGTGGTTTTGGGGATGGATTTGGGTTAGTGCTGGTGGCTGGAGCCCAGGGGCGCCGAGCTCTCCTCTCACATCTGTGCGCGTGGGTGTGTGTACACGTACAGACAGCCAGGACAAGTCTGTTCCTGTTCGAGAGATCAGTGTCAAAAGTGTGTTTTGTAAGAGCTGGCCAGGCTCCTGTTTCCACATTACTAACCAAAAGCAGTTTGATGGCTTTTTTGGGTGTCTCTGCTTTTCCGAATCACTGCACGGCTGTGTTCTCTGCCTTTAGAAAAGGGAAGGATGTGCTCCAGAGCTTCCATGGGGGTATGTCAGCAGCTTATCCTGGTTTGGTGGGGCTGGGCATTGCTTAATAGAGTGACCAAGGTGTGACTGCCGCAGGAAGGGAAGGAAGAACCTGTGCTGGGGGTGGGGATCTGCTTGCAGAAAGGTTTCTGCTGCCCTGGTGCTTGCAAGGAAGGGATGAGTACAGACACGTTGGATCCAGCTGTGTCTCTCCCTTTGTCTTTGTACAAATTGTACCTTCTCCAGCCCTTCAGAAACACAGGACAAGGATGGTTTTGTTGGTTTTTTTTTTACCTTGAAGCGCCTGAACACCTGAGGCCAAAAATTCTCTTCTGTCTTCTGCCTCCCCTTTTTCTCCTTCATTTATTATCCTTGGTGGGGGGCCAGCTGCTAATTGCAGTGCCCTGCAAGTGTCCACCATTGTCCAGTGAAAAAGCATCTTCTGGGGGTATTTTAAGCACCATTGTTCAGCTGGGATGCGGAAAGAAGTAAGGTGTGCTGGAGGAAAGTGGCTTTGTGGCTGATCTGCTTCTGCTAGCAGGAGGAAGAGGAGGGGGAAAGGAAGGTTAATGCTCCAGTCTGTTCATTAACCCATCCTGCTGCCTCTTGAGGTGTAGCATCTGGGGAGAGGGGGACACAAACAGCAGGAGCTGGCCCTGAGGGGAAATAAGACACCTGTGCTGGCAATCAGCTTTTAGTTACTAGCCATTGCCTGACTGGTTTGGGCTTTTTCTTGTCTTTGACACATTTTTCTCCAGCTCACTTTTCTGTCAGGCCCAGAACAAATGGTGTTTAATCTGCAGATACAGCCCACAGCTGGGATAAATGTGTGCATTCCTGCAGCTTTGACTAGCTTTAGGTATTTCTCGGGGGGAGCAAAAATGCTTCCATATTTTTGGATAAGGGTCGTGCATTTTCTGCAATGGAGGGATATAAATTCATAGCTACCTATTACAGCAGCAGCAGCTGGTTTTATTAGATTTGTTTGTATCCTAAATGGTCTGTTGCAGTCACCAGGGTGCTGGTTTAGAGGCTGGAGGAGGATGCTGCAGTCTGGTCTGGGGCAGCAGGAGCCCAGGTGGGCTGGATGAATCCCCCATGGCTGAGCTCTGGGCTGGTGGGTGCTGGAAAATCACCGTCCTGACACCCAGTCCATGCTCTGAGCTACAGGGGGCTCTGCCTTTAGGGTGAGGTGAGGGAATCACCATCCCGGGAAGCGTGCAAAAACCACGGAGATGTGGTGCTTGGGAATGTGGGTGAGTGGTGGATGTGGCAGTGCTGGGTTAATGGTTGGGCTTGATGATCCTAGAGGTCTTTTCCAACCCAAATTTTCCATGATTCCGTGATTATTAATGCAAAGGCTTCACTGTCATAAACCAACACTGACAAATTGTTATCTGACAAGGAGGGGTTTGAAGATGATCTTTCCTAGAAGAAACACTCCCAAACATCATTACTGATGGAGTTGGAAATAGAAATGGGATTTCTTGACTCTCTGTTCAATCTGCAACCAACAGATTCAACTGTTGAAAGAAATCAATTGGGAAGTCAGTGGGTGCTTTGATATTTTAGCTGTTCATTTTCTGAGTTTTTAGTCATGTCCTTTTAAATGATGAACTTCGAAAATTCCTGGTTGGCTACCAAGAGCATGGTCTGGTTTTCAAAGCTGCTGAGCTGTTAAGAACATTTTGAAAATAAGAATAAGGATGTTGGATGCCCAAATATATCCTCAGGAGCCCAGGCCTAAGCATCTGGGTTTGAATACTTTGCTTTTATTATCTGCGCCTTTTTAGAGAGGAAAACAACTACCATTGCTGTTCATTACTATCATTAATCAAAACAATTTGAAGGTAGATAATTTTGTTATGAATCAGTCAATTAAGTCTGTTTGTTAATTTACTCTGTTACAAAATATCAGGTTAAAAACTTTTTCTGTACATTAACACAATAAATCTTAATTTGTTACTGCTGCTTTCTGAGTAACCCACAGCCAGCAGAAGTCAGATTTATTAATTTTCTCTATTTTTCCATTTTCTCTGGTTAAGTCCAGTTCTCATGCAGTTTCTCCTGTCTGTCTCCTGATTCTTCAATTTTTCAAGTCCCATCACTTCTGTGAATGAGGTTCAAAAGGTCTTTTTTGGGGAGAACTGGAGCTGCATCCTGAACTCAGGAGCAAGGGTTGCAGGTCCCAACTTGCAAGCAAGGAACTGCTGATACTAATTATTTTTGTTGCTTATTTATCTCTTGGTAGTTCCTACAATCCAATTAAAATCATTGCTGTTCCTTGCAGGTGGCATGGATCTTCATTTGGATTTCAGGAGACATAAACAACTGCAGCTTGTGAAGGTGACGCTTCCGTGAAGGGTAAATTCACTTTTGAAAATTCACCATGAAATTCACTTTTGTTCCAAAAAATAACATGAAAAGAAATGCAGAGACTATGGAGCAATCGCAAGCCTCCAGCAGTGAAGATTTAAGATGGTAAATATTGTAAACCTTTTAATAACCCTTATATCGTAACTCCATTTCAATGATGTTGAATGAATTAGGTCTTGAATTACCAATAATTTCTGAGAAAGCTGTCAAGAGAAAGCCCATCTAAAAACATGCTTTTAGGGAAAACAAAACGCGCTTTAGGAAAAAAAAACCCACAGTTTTTGTTTTTTAAAAAATATCACCATCCACTTTCAAATACTTCCCTGAGAAAATGATCTTTAAATAGCTGGGAGCAATTGACATAATGATTTAAAGTCGGGCTGGAGATTTGCAGGCTGCACGTGGGTCCTGGCAGTGAAATGAGAGGGAACGCGGGGCTGAGCCGTGAGACGGAGATGGCGCTAATGAAAGGCGTCACGGTGACACCGCGTGAACTTCATATTTAGCCAGTGACGTTTGCACTCCACGGGAACCCAAGGGAGGCAATTAGGAGGGCTGGAGAAGGAGGGAATAATTTTACCTGTCAGGTTTGGAAATGCACAGCTCTCTGTGTGTGTGTGAATACTTTTGTGTGTGCGTGAAAGATCCAGAAATGAACGAAACAGAGAGGCTTGGGGGGACTGTCAGGCCTGTGGTTAGATGTGGGGAAGGAGCTGTTTCCAAACCCACAAGATTTATTTCTGGAGCTGGTGGGTAGGTGGGAGGCAAAGTTAGCAGGCTTTACCCTTCAGGACTTTCATCTGCTTTAAATTCAGTTGAAAATATTGCTAATTGTAGCAGCAGGCAGGCAAAGTACCCATGTACATCTCACAGGTGACTTCATTACATTTTTATTTAATTTTTTTTCTCTGATTGTTTTTTCCCCTGCCTCAGTTTCTCAGGGTGTGATTAAGGAGCCAGAGATAGAGAAGGCTCCAAATTCAGTGCTTGCAGCTCCCAGGCCTCCCAGTGGTGCAGTCCTGCCCAGAATTAACCTGGCAAACCAGAGCTTTCCTTTCAGGATGGAAAATTAAATGGTGCTAAGCTGGTGTTAAGAGCTGTACAAAAATGGTCCTTGCTCCAGGAGCTTGCTGATAGCAGAACTGGTGCAGTGCATGCATGTTCCTGTGGTCACAGGAAGGTTTGGCTGAAGTCTGATCTCAGCTTTATGATCAACTTGGTCTTCAGTGAGTGATGAACCCCAGATCTTTCATCTCATTGTTTTTGGGAGGTGTGGATTTACAGTGTTTTACATCCCAGCCAGATAAAGCTGATGAGTGCCACCAAAACTCCAAATCCAGAGTCCTTTTATTGTCAAATTCTGAATGATCTTATATTCGGACGTGTGGGGGTGATATTTTTATTTTTAATTTTCTTTCTCCCCAAACAAACCTTCCACCCTATTTCAGTGCTTCCTTGAGGCATGTCTGTGTTCCTTGCTGTGGAGGAGGGCTCTGGGGACAGGATCTTGGACATAAACAAGGCTTTAAAGAGCCTGAACCATCTGAGGCCCCTCCCTGATTGTTTTTAGGACTAGCCCCTGCTGCAGGGAGGGATTTCAAAGTAGTGGCCAAACTCAGGAGCTCTGTTCGGTTGCCCTGAAGCAAACAGCAGTGATGGGTCCAGGTGTCATTGCTTCTCCTCAGCTCCCACACAGGCACCTGCCCTGCCTCTGCCAGGAATTATTAGCCAAAACCTGTTCATAGAATAATGGAATATCCTGAGCTGGAAGGAACCCACAAATTGTCGGTGTGAATGGGTGTATCAACCACTGCAGTGAAGCAAATTTATCACCGAGCTGTGCTTTGAGCTAACACACGTCTGTGACTCTGAGGCAGTTACTTTGGGGGGAATGTATATGAACTAGAGCTTAAAAACTTGGCTTGAGCCGAGGGCAGAGAAGACGCCTCACTTAGCCTGAGGAATGCTTTTGACAGAGACACATTGTCGCCACATCTCTTGGCTGGGAATAAGTTGTACCTTTCCTGCAAATGGAAATATTTCTCTGAAGTCCAACAGCCGCAGGAACAGCAACTTGTCTCTTGATCACGTTTTCAGTTTTAAAACCCATTTCTAGTCCGGCAGTGAGGAGAAAACTCAAAGCTCATTCAAATGAGCTTTTTAATGGAAAAAGTCACATTAAATCTAAACCAATTTCATGATCTTGTCTGAGTCATGCCTTTTTAAAGTCTGGGGGCTGAGGCTGCAGTTAACATTGCCTTAGCAATGCTCAGTACTTATCGGTGAGTGGAAAGGTAATGGTGGGGAAGGGCTTGTGGTGTTATTTTTCCAAGGGCCTGATCATTTAGCTATCTAATTTGGGAAGCAGGACTATCTCTGGCTGACTCTTATCACCCTTTCAGCGAGGCAGATAGCAGCCAGCACATTACTCACTGTTACCCCGTGGATATCTGGTGTCTGAGTGTGTGTTACAAACCATGGCAGCCAGAACAGTGAAACCTCTCAGCGCTGGGCACAGGGAGCTGGCTCCAGCCCCGATGGCAAGAGGGGGATGGATTTGTCCTCTGGACTTGTCCTCACACCTGGGAGAGCCTCGGTGGCTCTGCTCTGTTGTCACTCCATTAGTTACATCTCCTGGGGTTTGAAGGATGGGGAGGGGATACACTGTGATATAGGAAAATTCCCTAACTTACTTTTTAACTACAATAATAATATGGGCAACTTTAGTTATAGTTAGAGAAGGACTTTCAATTTTTCCTATCTCTTGCTGTCTTCTCCCTGACAGCTGATTGTGAAGCACCAGGGAATGATTTAACCTCTTACTGGTACTTTTTCAGCTTTATCTTCCCCACGAGGTGGGTAGGTTATGTAGATAATTTTTTCCCCCTGTTTTGCAGATGGAAAATAGAGACATGCAGCTCAGAGGTGTTTGTAGGGAGTCTTCTGACTTGAAACAAAACCCTCAAACCACTCCAAAATAACTTGCCGAGTTCTCTCCATGCCTTCTGATGGACCTTGTGATGTTTAAACATGGAAACTGTAGAGGCTGGAGAGCCATGGGCTGGCAGGAAGGTGGCCCAGGTTGCCCTGGCTCGTTGTGATGTGGCACATCCCAAGCTGACCATGGTGACTGAGAAACACCTGTGGCTTTGAATCAGCACCCTTAAATCTGCCCCAGTGCAGACTGGCCCTTGACCAGGAGCCCACTGGTGTGTGTGGAAAGGGGACCAGAGACAGAAAGGAAGCAATGTTGAGCCACAGCAGTCAAGAAGCATCAAAGATTGGCTATTTTTGACACACAAAAGGGTAAGTGATGCTGAACTCTCTCTAGACTGATTCCAGCTGAACACAAAGCATTTTAACCTCTTAATCCTCACTTCTGAGTTATAGCCCAGACATTGAGGGCTTTGTGGCTTTTTGGAGATTCTCTGCTGCGTGTGACCCTCGTCCCAAGCAAATAACACACAGCCCTGGCTGCCGCACAGCGTGTGTCGAGTGTTGAGCGTGGTGTTAATCCTGAAAGCTCAGTGGTTTTTTGCCTCCCTTACTGACCATAAGTGGAATTCATGGGAATCCTTACTGAGAAAAGAAATTGGGTTTGATGAGGCTCGGAGCAAACCTGGTCGGGTGGAAAGTGTCCGAGCCCGTGGCAGAGGGGTTGGAACAAGATGATCATTAAGGTAACTTCCAACCCAAGCCATTCTGTGATCTATGAACTGTGGATGAAATATCTCATTTCCCATTTTGGTTTGTGGAAGCAGAACTCCAGTTTCACCTCAGCCTCCCGAGGATGCCCCAAACCCCCCTGAGTTTCCCTTCAAAGATGCTGTTCCTTCTCTCCTCTGTCATCTTCCCCTCCTGGCCATCTACTTATCCCCTCACCAAACACTGAAATGTCCCTCCACGCTTCCCAGCACATGAGCTGGTGCTCTCTATGAATCCATATCCACTGATTGTGGATATGAAAGCGCTCTTTTGGTTTAAGCCTCGTTTGTATTATTTTTGGTTTGCATATTTGGGCTTGACATAAAACCCAGCGGAGAGAGACTCTTACTTAGCCAAGGCCATTTCTGCATTCACTGCAGATGAGTGTGGTGCTCCAGGGAACCAGTTTTATTCCAGGCTTTGCCAGTGATTCATTTCTGGATGCTGCCTGCGTGATTCCCTCTGGGCCTCAGTTTCCTGTTCTGTAAAATGGAGATAATACCCTTTCATGGCACAGGGCTGCTTTGAAGCCTTTACAAAATTACTCTGATGTGTTTGGATGAAAGTTTCTATAAAGCAGATTTAAAAAAGCATGCAGCTCTCATTGAGGAGTTTGTATGGAGTGATCAGGACCCCAGAATTACTTCCCAGGATGAATGTGTCTGTGTTGAACCCTCAGACAATGCTGAACACTGAAACAATATTCATGTAACTCTTCTAAAAGCATCCACTGTTGGTACCCATGGCAGAGTTTGCTGCTATTCATTCTTTTTGTTTATTTTATGTAAATCCTTTTCCCTTCTCATTGAAAACACAAACAAAAAGAGGGATGACCAAAAAAAAAAAAAAAAGAATTTTGCTCTGTAAGCCCCATAAAATTGGTTCATCTTGAAGGTTTTAGCAGGACCAATCCTCTCTGCCTATCTGTGTGATTTTAAAATAAACTCTCCTCTTTCTCCTGACTTTCATATTATGGGTAGGAAAAAAAAAAACCCAAAACCCTGAAAGCAGAAATGAAAGAGATGCAGAATTTTTGTCTCCTCGCCTTTCTCACTCTGGTCCCTTTATGTGCTCTCCCACCGCCCCCTCCTCCATCGCCCTCCCTCCTGCTCTGCCTCAGTTCCCATTGAAATGTCAAATGCAGCAGTTGTCTGCGAGTGAAAGAGGGGCTCCCTGGTGGGAACAGGCTGCCCTTCTAACCTGAAGGCCTCGGCTGTTCTCTTCTCCCCTTTTTGGTGTTTCCCATCCCACTTTCTCAGCAGATGTTGTGTGGGGCAGCACAGGCTGTAAAGGAATGAGTTTCTTTTCACCTGGCCATGTGAATGGGCTGGCACAGAAACCATGGCTTATTCTCTGAGACTCTGGCAACAGCTTACACAGAAAGAGATTGTTTCGAAGAGCTGTCTCTGTTCTTTTGGTTTTTTTTTAGACGAAGATAGGGAAAAAAGGCTGAGAGACGCTGGCTGTATTTTAAGCTTCCTCCTTGGGTGCCAAAGGAGTCCTTGGAGTTTTGTTGCTGCTACTTTTGTTCCTTTTATAGTTTCCATTCAAGCCCCAGGCTTTCAGCTCCCCTTTGTCTTAGTCCTACTTTTCCCAAGCAGTTGACATGAGAATTGGTTCAGAAAGATGGTGGAGGTTCATCCAGGAGCATTGCCCCATTTTCATCCAGGGCTGTAGTTTTTGATTCTTTGGTAGAAATTTGGAAAAGAGTGACGTTTCCCGTGCTTCTGCAGGGAAAATATTTAGTTTCAGATGAGCTCTGTCTGAAAACATGTGACAACGGTGTGCAAAAATGCACCAACTCAATCCTGGTGGTGAGTTTTGTCACTTGAGATCGGAGAGGCACTTTAAAGGTGGAAGAAATAGGGGGTGTACGAGTTTTCACCTTTTTCCCCTTTTTTTAGCTCCCTGTTCCTCTATTTAATGTTAATTATTTAATTAATCTCCATGCAGGAGATGTCATGGGTGCCAAGATGCAAGTGACCCCAGAGCACTGTCACTAATCCAGCTCACTTTTGGCCATGTCTCTGTGCTCTGAGCCCAAGCCATTATAGCTAAACTTTATCTATATATATTCAAGAGCAAATTATGTACATGGCTTGTGAATAATTTGATTGCCAGCATGAGAAATGCACACGCTGCTGATCCTGAGAAATGGAGCTGTCGTTTGCTGATTTAATGAGTAAATAATGAGTTATTCTGAAACACTGTAGGGATATTATGCCAGTGGTTCTCTTTGAGTATTTATACACATTTTAACTCCAGTTGGTTTTTTGTTGTGTGTGCGTGTGGTTTTTTAAAAATCTGAAGTTTATTTTTGCAGTGGTGCTTGGAAAGCTGTAAATGATCCACAAGGAATTAGCAGACAAAAGCCCCTGGCTCTGCTCCACCCTATTGAAGTCGATGGCAAAACTCCCATTGAATTCAGTGGAAGTAACAACTAGGGCCTGTGAGAGTAAACAATAAATCAGTTTTATAATCACAATATTTTTCTCTGTCCTGTTCTTAGCGCTTTATGGAGCGGAGGTGTTAGGTGCCCGCATGATGATGAAAGGCACAGACAAATCACAAGCATCTCAGGTGAAATACAGGCTTGTGAAGGTGAAATTTCTAAATTTTAAAGCTCTGGGTAGGCTTCACCTTTCAGGCAGTATTTTGGAGATCCACACTCCAATTCTGTTCATGAGAATCCATACATAGTGTTTGAGAGGTTTAACTGCCTCTCCATCCATCATGTAGCCAGCAGGTGTAGGAGAACATTTTCCCTTTCCTATTTGTAAAAAGTGCAGTTTTTAGAGCCATGGGAGTTTAGGAATCAGCAAATTGAATTCCTGCTTGGACAAGTGGACAAATGTCCACAAGTGTCACAAATCCCATTCAAAACCTAAGCAGGGGGAGATGGATCATCTCCTGTCACTTATCCTGCAAATGCGGTGCCTGTGGTTAGAAGTTTGCAGAAGCTTTTATCCCTGTATCTGCTCTGGCACATCTCAGAGTTAAAACTATTCTGTTAAATAGTAGGAATAGCTCAGTGGTTTAATTCTTATTCAGCCTGTTCTGTCAGAGGACTCCAAATTATTTGATGGAGGAAACAAATATCAGTATCTTAAAATTTAAACGGCAGAGTCCACGAACCCATGGCATGGTCAGATATTCAAGGAGAGAATTCAGTCTTTTCCTAAGCTCTAGTTTAGCATCTTATCCCCTGCCTTTTAAAGGCTTTATCCCTGAAACATGTCTTGAGCTAAGGGCTCTGTATTGTAAAGTTTTCCTATTGCTTCCTTCCCTGGAGTTTGTGCCTTTTGGAGGAGATGGGGCATTGCTAATTGCTTCAGCTGTTCTTGACTGTTACAGGGCACTTCAGCAGGACTGTGTAGCCTGAGTGCTTGTGCTTTGTAAAATAACCCTTTGGCCTTGCAGAATGGGAGGATTTACAGGTTTAGCCTCCTTGATTTGTTTTGAATTATTTTGTATGAGCTATTCATGCAGGGCACAACGGAGCTGAAGGTAAGGCAAGGTTGTCACTAGGCTCTCTGAAGATGAGAGCCACGGAAATAAAGTGCTATTGTTGCTCTGCAAGCAATGACACTGACTGAAATAAAAGACATCTGGGTAGGAAATAGCAGGCTTCTTCCAGGGAGCATCCATGGTGTACCTCAGCTTGTCATGAATGCTAGGCCTGCTAGGCAACCAGGAAAGGGATCTGCAGGCAGCCGTGAGCCAGGCCAAAGAGAGAAAAAAGAAAAAAAATCCTAACCCTGAGAAAAAGGGTTGCATTCTTCCTAATTGTGCTTTGGAATGGAAGTCTTTTTATTCTTGTCCTTTGTTGCATTTTTCCTCTTCCTTTTCACGCCCCAGCAGCAGCAGCCCGTGGGTCTCAGTGCCACAAAGCGTTGTGTGGCCATATCCCACCCTTCTGGCCCTGCCTGGCCTCCAGGTGGGTTTGGGATTGGTTTTAGGAGAACTGCAGCCCCTCTGCATGCTCACCTCACAGAATGTGACCCTGGCAGCGGGGTCAGGCTGCAGAGTTGGCTGTGACCCTTGGGAAGGGAGGGTGAAATCTGCCTGAGTCTGCTGAAGAACAGTCTGGGAGTGGATGATGGCAGAATTGCAGTTTCACCTAAGGATAAACATTTGGCCAGAATTGTCAGGATTTTTTGAAGTGGCTAACATGAAGTTCAAGGTGTTTTGAGCCTTTGGTAGACATCTCTGAGCAGGAATTTGAAGAAGGCAGGGGTGGATAGGAAGAGGTGAAATAGGATGCCCAGGGTTAGGTGAGAAGTCAGTGGCAGAACTGAATGTGACTCTCCCCTGCCCAGGCTGTCCCCTTCACTTCTGGGCCATCTTTCCTTCAGCAGTTTGTGCAAGTTGACTAAAATTCACTCAAAATCAAAGTGTGAAGGACAACAGAAAGTGGGGGCTGCTCAGGGGAGAGAGAAATGTCTTTGGGGAGGAGCTGGGGCAGCACAAGGCAGCAGGGCAAGAGTGGTGGCAGCACCAGTGAAAAATGCTCTGAGGTCGTAAGGAAGCAGGACCAGGAGCTGTCTGGGTGAGGAGAGAAGTTCCCCATGGTGATGGTCTCACCTCTCACACACATTTCTTGTTATCTGTTTCATCTTTGATGTTCCCCTGTTCTCCCTTTATTATTAGATGTGCACTGGCAACAAATGGGTTCTCAAGTATTTATCCAAATTCTTGATTAATCAAAATCTATTGTGTATGCCTCCCTTCTTTAAGCGTGGAAGCTGTGATACCCTCTGGAGATCCAGAGGTGCTGGGAGTACCCTGAGGCGTGTCCTGCCCTTGGGCACAGGCTCAGGGCTGAAATGCAGGCAAGGCTTCTGGCAGGGCCAGCTGTAGCTCAGGCAGCAGCCTCAAGAGGGAGAGAAGGCTTTCTCACAGGCTTTTATGACCAATGTTGAAAGGGAAATGCCTTGAGAGAAGAAAAGGCTGGGCTTTTTCTGGCTGTACGAAACTCAGCCCTGCAAATCTGTTCTGTGGCTTTGTTTTCCTTGATGCTCCTCTTCTGCTAATCCTTCCCTTTGCTCCTGAAGTTGGCTGGGGACTACTTTTCTCAGCCTGGGGATTTTAAAGCTTAGCCTGGGATGAGCAGTCTCACCTAAACAGATTCAAGTCTGCACCTTTTCTCCTCGGTCACAGATGCATCATCCCCGTGTATGACAGGACAAATAGGCTGGACAGGAGGGGAACGAACTGATTATTTCCCTTGAACTGAGGGATGCCCTGGCCCTGTGTGGTTGATCACTGGACAAGACCAGCACAATTGGACAAATGACCAATATAATAGCTAACAAATGGAAAACACCACTGCCAGCAAAGGAGCTGGCTGTTTAAAGACAGCAAGAGGTTTGCAGTGCCAGCCCTAGCAACAAGGACAAAAGTTATCCCAAACATGTGCGTGAAGCAGAGCTCCAACCACATGAGGCAAAGCCACCATGAACCCACTGTATCATGCTATTAATAGGAAGGGGGCCATTAATTTCTTGAAGGGTGATGCCAAAGCATCAGAAGAAATTTGTGGTGCACATAAAGATTCAGCACGTTGCACTGTATCTAATTGCCAGAGTAATTATTTTCTGCTATGCAAATTACCAGGAGCAAATCCACTGCAGTACATCTATGTGTATTTAATTATCATCAAGAGCTGGAGTTGAGGGACTAGATTTAATATGTTCATAATGAAATAGGCAGAATTTGTGTGTGTGTGCGTTTGCAGAGAACTCGTTATTTTACCACAGCTGGATTTGTTTATTTTAAATAAATCATTATGGCAGATACAGTTTCTGTGTGCTTGCCCATTTGCCGATTTATCGTAAAAATTGCGGTTTCATTTATATGGGTGGTTTCTATCAAAAGCACATCACCCCTCTTGCTTGCAAGCTGCGTGTTTCTGTAGGATTTAAGGAGTAGTTTGATGCAAAGAAAAGGCATTTGACCATGGATAAACCAAGACTGGAGTAATAGGAGGAATTAGGACAACCTGGGTGGGTTAAGATTTTGTAAGGTTTTGGGTCTTCATATTTACAAGCTTGTTGTGGTTTAAAACCTGGACAAGGATGAAGACTGGAATTCTAGCAACACCCATTTGAAAGCCAAACCTCTTATTATTCAATGTCTATTTGATGGTGTGCATGAGGCAAGTTAATGCTTTTGGTTTCTAGGGAATATTATTTTATATTTTCTCATCATAGCAAGAAGCAATAGAAGTGTACACAGGATGCAGGATTGTCATTCTGAACCTGACATGGTTCTTCCCCTTTTAAGCTTCAGATTTTCTGGACCAGAGCTTTACTAAAGATATTGGGATATCATTTCAAGGCTCAAGTTATAAGAAAAATATTAAAACTGGGAAGAAATACTTTTGCCACTTTGTCATGTTTTGGTGGTTTTCTGTTAATGGAGCTCTTGGAAAAAAAGATCTGAAAGCCAGCAGCGTAGGTGGCTGTTCAGCCAAGAAAAATCATGTTGTGTAGTCCCCAGGAGCAGTGTGTGTGACCTGATCCTGTTAAAAACTTGGAATCTGCAGCTCTGGAGGAGATGCTTCATATCAGCCCGAGCTCCAGTCAGGAAAAGCGATTGCTGAGGACAGATTTATTTCCTGTGTCTCCTGCCTTGTAGCTTTGTTTACCTCGATCTGGCAGCAGCAACCCGGGTGCAGTTAGCTTCTGCTGAACACCCAGTTGTTTGCTGTGGTCACTGTTTGGAAAAGCAGAGGGAGGCTCCAGGCTGTCCCCATCCTGACGTGCCAGGGCAGTGCCAGGTGAAAACCAACGCAATTAGAAACACAAACCATTGCCAAGTCTTCGTGTTCCTTTGTTTCCTCTTGTGGATACCAACTCAGGTTACAAAACACAAAGAGCCAGGGGTAACAAAGGGTCACGAAGGTACCGTGCTGTGTCACGGGAGGTGGGTTGGGGCCAGCTTCTGGTGACATTTCTGTGACAGTGCCCACAGGACCCTTATTCACTGTGTCCCTGAGCTGGTTTGTGCATAATTGATGGGTACCCTGAGGTTCTGCCTCCCCCTCCTCCCCAGGACGTCCTTTTCTGTGTTAGTTTATTTTTTAAATAATTAACAGACTTTGTGACTGCCTGTCTATCTGTCCCGCTGGAATTCCTCTCCAGCTGCTCTCATCCCTTTCCACAGCCCCTCCCTTTCCTCCCCAACACGCTTTTCCTTTCACTGTATCTTAAAGGGGGTGCCTTTTATTTTTGCATTGTGCGATGAAACACTTTTTGAATGAGATGCCCTTTGCTGCTTGCTGGTGTTCTGAGATCTTTCCTGCCCAGATTCCCTCTCTCCTTCCAACTGAAGGGAACGTGTGATGTAAAATAACTCTTGCCTGATGGGCACCTTCTCTCCCTCCAAAGCACAGCTACAAATGTCCTGTCCCTGTAGCGTGAGGGGCGCAGCTGGCGATGGACAGGGGACATTGTTCTGACCATGTTTGTCCCCTTCTGTGGCCGCTGTGGTCTGACCCATGCGTGAGTTGGCGTGGCTGATGCGGATATGAGGTTATTCTGTGCATTTTCTGGAGGTTTTGGGAGCAAGGACAAGAGCCTGTTCCCTCTCTCTTCCCAGGGCATCCATTTCACTGTGGTGCCTGGCAGCAGAGAAGCTGTGGCACATCTTAATGCCACTGGGAAAAGCAGCTTCTGAAGGTGTTGGCTTCCCTTCTGCTGCCATGATTGCCTCTATTCCCAGAGGAAAGTCCTCCTGGAAGATGAAGAGAAGCCTCAAAGCACAGTGGAGACACTGGAGGTCTTTATTCTATGTTTTGGGCTTTGTAAAAGTGGTCAGCAGCAAGGGTAGATGATGTGACCCTGGTGGAAATTGTGATTTTTGTGTGAAAGCCTGAGATCCCAGGGCAATGCTGGTTTCTGGACATGTATTTGGGAGTGGGAAATGCTAAGACTATCCTCGTTGAACTTGAACTTCTTTTCATCGTCAACAGAAGGCTTTGTCAGGTTGCTCTTGACCTTGTATGAAGACCATCTACCTATTTTAATAACTTAAAAAATAAACTGCTCCCCATGTCTGCTTGCCTGGGCCTGCTGCTCTCCAGATCCCCATTTTAATTGACACACAGCTTGCGGTGAGGCTGGGGGCTGTGCCAGGAACACACATATTCCAGGCATGGCAGGCAGAGAGGCCCCCTCCCTCTGACACCATCATTCCAAGCAAACATCACACAAGCACCCAGCTTTGATGTGGCTCCTGGGCTTGCAGCCTCAAAAGAGGAATCTTTGGAGCCCCATTTGCGCTGTTCCTTGTGCCAGAAATTGCAGCAATGTCATAAGAGCCGAGCAACTGGGTCCTCAGCATGGTGGAGGGAATATTTTGCAGCTCCTCAGCAGACACGGTTGTGCTGGAGAATAATCAAGAGCAGCCTGGGCTCGGCAGGGATTTGGGCTGTGGAAATAATAATAATCAGGGATGTGGAATGGGTGATAGGGCTGCTGTTGGACCATCTGAGGCACTTGTCAGAGGACATTAGCCCTGCAATTAGGAGAAGCAGAGGAGGAGGGAAGGGAAGACAGCAAGAGCAGTGCTGCAGCAGGGAGGGCTTTGTGTCAGCATACAAAGCTTTTTTCTCAGCAGAGCTGCTGGGATTTGCTCAGGTCTCCTCCCAGATAAATTAACTCAGTACAACACCTGCTCCTTTAATATGGCCAGGCTAACTCCACTGAAGACCTGGCCTTTCTCTCTCTCTCTCTTTTTAAAAAATTTTCTTTCTTCTTTTTTTTTTTTTTATTTTTTTATTTTAAATGCCATTGAAGCAGCCTGTGAACTCCCTTCTCCTCTTTTCTTCCCCCCCCGAAACCACCCTTTCTCATGGAGGGGGAGAATGTTTCCCCCCATAAGAAGGATTGGAAAAAAAACCCCAAAAGCAGTTGAAAGACTTAGAACAAAACCCCACCAAAAAAAAAAAAAAAAAAAAAAAAACCCACCATCAANAAAAAAAAGCCCAAACTGGCAAGAGGTGAAGGGTATGTAATTGCTATTCCTTCTGCAACCCACTAAAGCTGCATGTTTTAACCATCTGAGGACAGCAGGGAATTTTCTCTTCCAAGAGAGTCAAATGTGGGGTTTGCATTTTCTTTCTTTTCAGGAGGGGCGTGGGGTGAAAGAGGTGGGCTTCATTTTCCTTGGGATTAGCTAAAGCTCCTTCCACTTTCATGTTGGCAACATGAGGTTTCATCAGACCTCTGATCCTGCCCTGAATAAAAATATAGCATTACTGTCAAACTGCAGAGCAGAGGGCTCGAACTTAACTGGATTAAAGCACGTCTGAGGCACCGTTCTTGGCTTCGTGGAGGGAGGTGTGGGGGCTCCTGTGCTCCCAAATTCAGCTCGAGCACAGGGGGAGTTCTGTTCGTGCTGCTGACTGGAGAACCTCAGAATTGTCCTCCACTTGATGCTGAGGTGTCCCCTCGCTGCCATTCCGTGGATTTTTCCTTGACAACGGAAGGAAAAATCCAGGCAGGCTCCCTCACCGGTGGGGTGCACCTCGTCTTCATGGAGATGTATGCACGAGTTTAACTGCAAATAAATGCCACATTTGCTTACAGCCTGGGGTCTGCCTTTCCCATATGAATAAATATCCCTGGCCGCTCCTCTCTGCCCCACACACGCCCTCAAGAGCACTTTCACAGCCTCTTTGCTACCCTTGCCTCTTGCCTTGCTCTTTGGGCACTTTTCTCGCCAGATCTTGCAGGTTTTTTCTGACCTCTGCTGACAGGCCAATGTGTTGTGGGTTTAATGGTGTATTTTACGAGGAAGCAGAAGCCTTGGAGCATCCACTCGTGCCATGTTTTGTGTTGTGCCTCCCGTCTTGGTGAGCTCCAGCAAGCGTGGATGTATCCCCACATGTCCAGTAATGAGCGCGGGCTAATTGCCTAGGCAGATAGAAAAATAGATAGGTAATTTGTAGCTATTTAATTTTACATTAGGTGGAGGGATGTAGGGGCAGAGGCTAATGTTGTTGGCATTTCTTTTCAGGGTTGTTA
This sequence comes from Origma solitaria, assembly GCA_013397895.1. Taxonomy (NCBI): domain Eukaryota; kingdom Metazoa; phylum Chordata; class Aves; order Passeriformes; family Acanthizidae; genus Origma; species Origma solitaria. Next base: position 428,505 of record VZRL01000323.1, on the reverse strand, counting down.
ACCAGATATGCTGCCTCTGGGGCATAACAATGTCTCCCTCGGTAGAGCTCTAATACTTTTATTACATTCTTATTAATTTAGCAATGGCCTAAAGTCTGTGAGGCACCTTCCAAGGCATGATCCCTGCCCTGAGGACCTTGTAGACTAATTCCAAAGCGTGATACAACCGGGGATTACTCAGCAAGGGCAAGGGCCTAATGGAGTAAGCAATGGTTTGTATTAGATAAATGGATAAGGATGAATCAGTGCAAGAGTTAATCGCGTTGCTCCTTACAGGCACGTGGGGATGAAGCTTCTCCTTAAGAGGTCTGTGGTGTCCTTCAAGCAGGGACCACAGCTGAAGGTGTCTCCTGTCTCCCAGTTCCGTGTGGATGCTGCTCTGGGAAGCAACGTGCTCCAAGTGTAAGAAGCCATGTGAGTAAATGGTCTGTCAGCAAAAACTTTGTGACCTCTGAAAGTGGCAGTGTCCTGTCCTCCAGAATCACCAAAAGCTTTCTCTCCATCTCCCCTCTCAGCCCTTTGGGGGCAGAGGGCTGGGGGAGGCTTTGTTATTTGGAGTGGCATTGTAAAGCTGTGCCCCTTTTGGCACAGATTTCAGTTCTTGGGAAGCCCCAAAGTGCAGTCCCAAACAAAAGAGCCGTGCAGGAGTCAGGGGAAAGGGCCAGAGGGGAGCGGGGGCTGGAAAAGGGCTCTGTTCAGGGGTGGCCAAAGGGCCCCTGCTCCCCCCAGCACCTGTCCTCCTGTCTGAAGGCTGAGCTGCCCAGCACGGCCAGGGGCTCGTGGGACAGATGGGGCTGCAACAGCTGAGGGAGCTCAGGGCAGGCGGGATGAAAGCGAGACGAGGAGCTCTCCCCTCAGAGCCTCGGCAGCGCGGGCTGGTGTGAGCCGGTGGGGAACATTTGGTGTCCATGTGGCATCTGGCAGCAGACTTTGCTTCTCTGGCATTTCCTTTGGTGAAAGGAAGAGCAAAGCAATTCCTCTCCAAGCAGCTGCTCCGCTCCGCTGGGAGGGAGCAGCATCCTCCTCCTCCTGGCCCTTTGGCAGGGTGCTGCATCCCAGCCCCCTAAATTAACACCCCCAGCCCCAGGTAATCACCCTTTACCCTCATTTACTCTCTCATACTCTTTCACTGCTGGGAAAAGAAAACCTCTCTTCATCACTCACTCTAAGAATGAGTTGCTGTGGCAACTGGACGCTGCACTCGAAGTGCTCTGCTCTGTCTTCTTGACATCACTGTTTGACTTCCAGTTGCTGGAGCAACAGATCTCTGGGAAGAGCCAGCGAGGCTGAGGTTTCTCATTCTTTCTTCCTCCACGTTGCTTTTCTCAGGGGCCTGGCAGCACCAGCAATGGTTTGCTTTTCACTGAAGACACGCAAATTGTTAACATATGATGGGAAGATGTCAGGCAGTGTTAGAAGAAATGGGGGTTAGGTCGAAGGCTTGCTACAATGGGGGAATTCCTGCAAAACTGAAAAAAGGAGAGAATGAATGAGCCATTATGTGTCCCGAGATCAGAGAGTTAGAGAAGTGCCTCCAGCGCCCTCAGTGTCAGGCATTTACTGTGTAATATTTTTCTGTTGGTGGTTCTGAACCCCAGGTTTGCACAAAGCAGAGACACAGGTGGGGTGACAAGCAGAGCATGTGAAATGCCATCAGATATAACTGTATAAGCCAACAGCAGAATGCAGCTCCTTCATTTCCGCTTAATGAAATATTACACTTACAGCTTCCTTCCAAAAAACTTTTTCTTGCTGTCAGTGTTGTCTCTGGCCAAAGAGCAGCTGTGTAACCCATCCCAGATAACTTTCTTCTGCAGTGGGATGCAGGAGGGCATATGGGACAGCTGTTTACTAAATTATTGCTCTTTAGAAGCTGCACGTCCTCCATGCTGATTGCTCAGGGCTCTGGCTGGGGGTGCACCAAGCTCACTCTGTGCCAGCAGCGCAGAGGGACTGTGTCCCCACTGGGACAGGGGGAACTGCATGATGCACTGGGACTTCAAGAACCAGAATATTCTCCTTTGTCGAAATGCTTACAGCCAGGAGTGCTCAGCTCCATTTCCCCAGTCTGAGACTCTCTGCTGGGTTTATGCACTGACACCATCCTGGTCCTACCTCAGCATCTTGGGTGAGCAAACACCATGGTCCTGCACAGAGCCCTGTGTGAAATTTGGCTGGTTTTCACAGAGTCACAGACTCCTAGAATGGTTTGAGTTGGAAAGGACCTTTATAACCATCTATTTCCACCCCCTCCCACCCCCCCACCCCCGCCATGGGGTGGGCGTTTCCTCTGGGATTACTGTTTGCCGTGCTCGAAGTGACAACTGATGCTGAATTCACAGTTCCCTAGGTCTGAGTTTTGAATTTCTCCCTGGCAGGAGGCTGACCAGGTGTGGCGTAAAGGCCAGAGCAAGAGGGAGGCTGGAAGTGAGATGACGAATGCATTGGAATAAACTGTTGGCATTATGCATTAAATTAGTAATAAGTGAAATATCAAAGCAGGTTTTTTGCTTTTTGGCAAACATTTTAAGCTTAAAACTTAATGATAAACTACTGTTCTTTCAGCGGGCTAAACATTACCTCGATTGCCTGATAAAAGCCATAGGATTTCAATTTGTATCAGTAAATTAGGAGAGGCCTTAAGTGATGCTGTTGTATGGACTAGGATGCGTGAAATTTAAAGTGTGGTTTTTAATTGAAATGGATTTGAAGTTATATGTTAATTTTGAAAACAAAATTTGAGTAATAGTAATAAAAAACATTAAATTTGTTGGTGTCAAGACATAGGTAAAGGCAACTGTCATTAAAAGGTACTTAGAGTCATAGAAACATTAAAGTTGGAAAAGACCTCTAAGGTCATCAAATCCCACTGTTAACCCAGTACTGCCAAGTCCACCACCAAACCATGTCCCTCAGTGCCACAAAATTACTTAAAACCCCGAGATTTTCTTGTTCTGAGAATTCCTGCTAACATATCTGGCTGTCCTGCTCATACCAGGTTTCCATATATGTATATATAAAAGTGCAAACTTTTTCACAATGAAGTTATGGTTTCAGTATTACACCCTCAATGCCCACAAAATACACAGAACTCAAATTAACAAATACACATGCCTCAAAGTCTACACAATGTCAGCCACAAATATGCAGGCAAGAATGCTGTTTGCTAGAGCTTGGAGTTAGCTATTAGTGAACATTTGTATGGTGCTCAGATAATTTGTTCTTAAATGCCACACATGGACCACATGGTTCAGATGTGGTTTGAGGAGCTATAAAATGGGATTTCAAACTGGTTCTGTCCCTGCTCTTAAAGCCATGGCTCAATTAGGGCTCAGATGCATCTCAGCTATAGGGCTGGCATCATGAGTCAGGGATTTGTGACTAGCTGGGGTTTGTGGGAGCTGGAAGGCATGGATGCAGCTGCTTATTAGTGAATTTGTGCACGTGCCAGTCTGCAGTGAAATGTACTTGAAATAACCTATCCTAGATGCCTCTATGAGGATGATGGCCCTGATGATTTAGCTATTTCGGTTCCAGCTTGAATTATTCATGTATTTGAAAACACTCATGAATTATTTGTGTTTTCGCTAAATATATAATTTAAAACCCCAAATCCTTCCGACAAAATATGATATTTATTTATTTCTCGCTGCTCTGACGTGCTGCCCCTACCCTGAGACAGGGGTCCATTTTAAATCCCATTTTACAGCTCGTGGGGAGCTGCGGAGTCAGGGCACGGTGACCTCTCAGCCTCCCTGCCTTCACCTGTGCCAAAAAGGGAATCAGCCCCTGGTGCAGCAAGAAAGACTCTTATAAAACTTAGATCTAGCCCCAACTCATTTTCTTTAATTTCTGGGCACTGGGTTTTGGGGAATGGTGACTGTCTTGCACACATGGGTTTGGGATTTAGAGGCTGCTTTCACAAGCTGACACACCTGGATAGAACGTGCCCAGCAGTGGATCAAAGGATTTTTATCCCTGTGATGGAAACTCCCGATCTGGTACAAATTCCCCACCTGGTTCAAACACATTCAAGGGCTTTGTGACATACCTTGATCCTTTGTGCCAAGTCCAGAGCTGTGTGTCAGCTTCAGACCGTGGCCAGCTAACTCAAAGCTGGAGCACATCACATCGTGTGCTCGGGCTAATTCAGCAAAAATGTGTTTGTGCTTGATCCAGATCGAATCTGTCCTGCCACGAAACCTCAGAGCACAGCAGATGTGATATTAATAGATGTGGAACCACAGCCTGAGCCTCTCCCCCTCCCCAAACATCTGCAGAGAGGGGGGACGGCAGTGCTGGGAGGAGGCATCCTGCAGGGACTGCACTTCTGCTCTCGTTTAACTGTGTGAACTTCCCAGAGCTTACATTAATTTTAAAGAAAGCACTTTGGCGTAACTGACAAAAAAATCTCATCCCTTCACCTCAGGGGATTTGTTTCTTCCAGGGGAAGTTTGAGTACCTGCTCTCTGATGAAGCATCTTAATATACCACGTAGTTTTTCACTTTTTTCTTTTCCCTCACAGCTCTCTCACTGCAGTAAAACTGCTTTATCTAGCTATGCTATCCGGAGTTTTTTAACCTCTTTGGGCTTCATATTGTCTTAAAGATCTTGATTTTGACTTGATGCAATATTGCCCTGCGATGCCCAGTGCCACCGCTGAGCTCTTGGAAAACATCTTTTCCATTTGGTTGCTTCTGAGAGACCAAGATCTGTGTATTTCCCTAGCCAAAAAAAAAAAAAAAGAAAAGAAAAAAAGGAAAGAGAGAAAAAAGAAAAAAGCCTCATACTTTTCCATGAGATTCCCTAGTCTTTTTTTTCTCCTGCACTGACTGTACATTCCACCAGAAATCTTTCATTTTCGTGGCTTCTGTCATAAGAATTTAGATTTCCCCCCTCCTCCCTATTAGCTGATTAATGTGCTTTCATTTTGTCTAAAGTGTGTGTGTGAGTGTGTGTGCGTGTCCTCAACAAAAGCCTTTTCTCTCTTCATCTCTATGTTCTGGGACTGAGGCCAAGTTGTGATTGTAATAATGTAATCTCTCCTGAATACTTGAAGTGATGGGAAAAAATGAGATTTTGAAAATGAAATAGATTAATCTATACAGCTAGAGGGGGGAAATCATGCATTTTAATTAGCTCTTGAGAGTAATCTTCCTTAAAGTAGTACAAGCCAGGTGTGCAAAAGTATTCTTCTGCCTTAAGAGTCTTGTTTCTCCTTCTGGAGTCCTTGGAAAAGATGGTGACAAGTGACAAGTTCATTTGGGATGCTTCTGTTGAAGGGATTGAACAGAAGGTAACTTGATGGGACCTGATTTTTTTAGAGGCTGCACTTAAGGATCTATCTGAAAACCAAGCTCCTCTCCCCCTAAAAACGCCTCAAAACCTGAAGCAGCTGCTCACTTCAGCTTGCAGGAGGACTCTGGTTTTCCGTGTGCTCGTGCTCACAGGGGAACGGTGATTTATCAAGTTGTTTTATTTAACTTTTGTTCAGGATGAGATCATTCCCTAGAAGGTGTTCACGGTTTTTTCCCTCGCTGGCTGGGGCTCCTGGCTGTTCTGCAGGTAGGAGGGCAGGGGAAGAGGTTTTCCACCAGGCAGGGAAAAACCTGGGGCTGTACTGGAAGAGAAAAACCAAATTGCTGTACCTCACCCTGTACCTGCTCCTGCTCTGCCTGCTTGGGACACGAAAATCACTTGTCCATGGGGTGGTGGCTGTGCCCAGGCTGGAGAGCACACCCAGGCAGTGGTCACCCCATGGCTGGTGAGCACCTTCTGTACAGCCAACATACTCCAGGGACTTTTGATCGCCAGCCAATGCTCTTCATAACCCTCAGTTGTCGAGGCACCTAAAATATTCACCCTCATTTCCTCTTTATTAATGGTGAAGGAGTTTTCTGATGGCACAGCAGATAAAGTGTCGTGACTGGGGCTGGAGAAGTGTTTGATTCATTGATAAAGATGTTTATTCATAGAATTACGGAATGGTTTGGTTTGGAAGAGATCTTAAAGATCATTTTGTTTCAACCCCACCGCCATGGGCAGGGTCACCTTCCACTAGACCAGGTTTCTCCAAGCCCCATCCAACCTGGCCTTGAACATTTCCAGGGATGAGACAGTTTGGGCAATTTTTGACTGATTGAGTCTGGTTTTTTCCCAGAACCACCCCCACTTCTTCTGTTCCAGCTGCATAACAAAAGTCTCCCATCCCGGAGTGCTAACAAGCTCCTCAATCTCCTCTTTCAGCCCTGGTCTACAACCAGCTGCAAAGGACACATGATTTTAGAGAATGTGCTGTTTTATATCCCAGCCAGGCATACTGAAATTTTTCAAACTTCCTTTTCAATCAGTCACTTTGGCATCGTTATGGCTTGGGTCGTTCTTTTCTTAAGTCTGTTTTAATTCTTTACCTTTGTGTTTTAGCAGCACGTTGCCTTGAATTTACAGTTCCTGTTGAATTCCTCTATGAATAGCACCTAGGTTTCCTACTCTGCAGCTGCAAACAAGGTTTAAAAGCTTTTGGGATTTCTTGGCAGCTAATAACACCCAGACTCCAGCATAGTCCGTTTTCAAAATGTTTCTCATGCTTCAATCTGGACAGCATTATGCAGGTCAGGGAATCCTGTCAGACTTGGGGCCAGGGGAGGATGTTCCATCAAAAGCTTTTTTGGCAAATTAAAAAAAAAAAAAAAAAAAGGCCAAAAGGACCTTTAGGAATACTGTTTAATATCTTCTCCATCCAAAATAGGAAAAGCACCTGTAACTGATGCCAAGCACAGGACAAAATAAATAAAAAAAAAAATCCCCAAGCAAAGACCTCCAACTGGAAATATTTCCTGAATGATCTCACTGAGAATCCCGTAAGTGGCTGGATCAGTTTTCGGGAAAAGAGAACATGGACTTGAGCTCCATACTGAAAGACAAGAAAAAGCTTCAGGAAAGAAAATGAGCCAAACCCAGATGGAAGCTGTCAGAGGTACTGGGATTTTTTCATTCCTGATTGGGACCTTTTGACATTTGCATGGAAAATGTCACAGGAATACTGCAAGGCTTGAGGTGAGGAAGCAGGTCTAAAAATTGACACAAAATGCTGCTTCTAGCTATCAGCTTGTGCCCACTCTGACACAGAGGCAGAGCTTGGAGGGTGAATATTGTCTTTCCAGACCTGTATTAGGGTGTGAGGGATGCAGCAGGTGACGGGTTGAGAGCAGAGGAGTTGTTTAGTGTCCCCTTGGACTGGAGCAGCTCATTCAGCTGTGCTATGAGGTCAGTGTGGACAGGTTTGGTGACAGAACACTTCCAGGCTCATGCCCTCAGCTAAATTTCGGGCTCCGCCTTATTACTGACTGGCGCTTTTAGCAAGAACATCAAGCTCATCACCATGTTTGGGGTTTGTCCTTAACTCTGAGTGGATCTTTGCTTGCGTCTGACCTAGAGTGAGATGCTGTCTCTCCTTTTTAATGATGTGTCTGCAATTAGTATTTATTTTAGATTTAATCAGTCAGTACCTGTCAGCTAAAACCTCAATAATTATGATCTTGTTGTCAGGGAGGAAGGAAATTAAACCTCAGGAGGTCACATCAAGACTGTGAGTCTGCTCTCAGTGTGTTGGGGATGCTGGGCAGGACCAAGTGGATTTAGGAGCACGACCCAGAGAAAAATGCACAAGATTTTTTTTCTGTACATTTGGGCCAAACTGAGGCACTAAGACACATTTGGATTGGTATTTTCACTTAGCAAAAACACCTGCTTGGAGCTGGATTTCACTCTTCAGAATTTTTGTGACTCATGCTCTGCTTCACTTCTGCTCTTCTTCATTTATCCCTCCAAAGAAGTTAAACTGGATGTATCCTGAGACACAAAGTCCACCAGTCTTGGCTTTCAGCAGCACTGGAAATGTTGTAAGGCATTTTTCTTTTAGAGGTTAAGAAATATGAGTGGATCATACAGATCAGATGTTTTCAACCTGTAAATTGCAAATGAACGGGAGAGGCCTCCCTCCTATGTTGACTGCCAGGAAAAAGAATCCCAAAATCTTTCTTTTCCATTGCAACATAGACTCATGAGATAGAAGAGACTGAGACCTGCCAAAGTAAATCCTCATTGAGAGCCTGCTTGGAGCATTAGAAAAGATTTGAAGAACTTATCTGAGTTGAATTAGTTTTCCTAATCCTAGTGCTAATTTGGCAGGAGGTGTTCGCTCCCCTCAGATATGCTGCATGCTCTAGTGCTTAGGCACAGGCTCAACAAGAGCTGAGAGTCTCAGGGAACTTCCACAGCACCACGTGAGCACCTTCAGCTCGCCAGGCTGATACACTCCATCAAAGAGGACTTTTCTGTCACGATATAATCGCTGGATGTGAGGTACAAGGCTGCAACTGCAGGTCTGCTTGGAAGGAGAAGTAATGCATGTGCCATATGGTAGAAATTGAGGTCTGGTAATAGATGTTTCATATATTCCAAGAACAACATTTGCTCCAAATGAAAATTCATACTCTTTAACTCTTTTTTAACCTACAGCTTGGTTTTTAAGTTGGGATTGCTGCTCAACCTGAGGTTCTGCCTTCTCTGAGATTCCTCAGCATCCCTACAGGGTATTATACCCTTCCTGCACAAATCCAGGCTGTGGGCTCAGCTCCACGTGTCCCTTCATCCCTGGTGCCCTGCTGGGAGGGCTGCGCAGTGCTGACAGCTTTTAATGAGCTGCAGAAACCCAGGGCAGAGAGGGCTGCTTTCCACAGGGGAGGGCAAGCTTATCTCTCAATTTCCAATCTCTCAAATACTCTGGGGTCCTGGAGATGAAGGGCCTGTGTGTGTTAATGTAAAAGTTAATTACAGCAATGTTTCTGGCAAGTGAAGATGATGGAAACACCCCGACAGAATCATCCCCTGATAAAGGTCTGGTTGGAGAGGGCATTTCTGTCCCAGGCTCAGTGTGTTCCAGGACTGTGCCCATCTCACTGAACACTTATTTAGGAGAAACAGGGGGAAGAGGCTGCAGCATTACTGAATAGCTCAGTACTTCAGTGCATTTGGAGTTTCATGATCTGATGCTTCAGTAAAAAGATATATTTTAAAAAATAAATTACAGTATTTAGTTGTAAAGCAATAAGTTACTTATTGGCATCTAAAGGAAACAAAAATTACCAAACAATTTGTAAGCCTCAGAGTCAGGCTGAATGTTATTTTCAGAAGAGATGTGATACTTAAGTACTTGATAAGAATGACCCTGATAAGTTCTCTCTGCATAATTTAAACCTGATTCAGTTCAGCAAAAGTGATGCTTCACTCTTTTTCGGTATCTTCAGTAAAAATCACCTCTAAATCATCCTTTAGGAACAAATGTGGAAATGCAGTAATGTCTGGGGTGGAGGATGAACTGTGTTCAAACAATGCTGGCGTTGCTCAGCACCAAACTTCCCTGGACTGGAAATGAACAAAAATACCATATTTCTTTGAAGCTTTTAGGGGCATGCAAGGTACCAGAGTATGCTCAGTGGGTTTAGGAGAAAGCCTGCATATTTTTTGCTTCATGAACATATAAGCAGCCCAGACTTATACAGGTTATAAGTGTTGGCTTCTCAATTTTGATACGATGGAAAGGTGCCTTGGATGACCTTCTTTCAGGGAAAAATGCTTTGTGTAACTGGGAGTCATAAATTATTATGTAAATCTCTGAGAAATTGAAAGGCACCTCAGTCAAGGAAGATGAGGTTGGTTTAAATATTTTTTTTTCCTGCCCATACTATTTTCTGCAGAGAAGGAGGCTGTGAAGAGAGCTGCTTGTGCTGAAATACAGTTCTGTGGGAGCCATTTAATGTTCTCGCGAAGCTAGACAGGAATACCATCCAGAAACGAGGCAGCTGCTGGAAAATACCCACTCCTCACAACACCAATTCCTGTGTCCTTCTGCAATCACTCTGATTTCTACCTTGGCTTAACCAGTCCGTCCAGTCAGTGCTGGTAGGTTGCATTTTCTGCCCCTTTTCTCAGCCCTGGGATGAGATGAGATGAGTATCTGCCCCACGATGGCACAGGGAGGAGGAGGTTCCAGGCTGCAGATACACAGATCAAGATGAGAGGACATCTGGTCTCTCCTGCAGTGTGAGACAGCTCTTGGCAGAGCTTTCTGAAGTGGCTTCAAGTGGGGAGGAGGGAGAGGCTGCTGAGCATCATCCGCCCTTCCTTCTTCTTTTGAAAGCTCAGGAGGGTCCTGGGGAGAGGGCTGGGTGGGGGAAGCTGCCAGATGTGGAGGGATGCTCAGCCAGAGGGAAACTTCCAAAGGCTGAACCTGATTTTCAGGGGTGTTCCCATGCAAAGCTTGCAGACTGGTCTCTCCTCTCGGCATTGCTCCCAATCCGAATTATTTTCGGGCTAGTGGTACACTGCCCCACCCTTGGCCCCCACAGCTCGCACGTATCAAGCAAAGATATACAAGTTTTGGCTTTTTTTCAGGTTCTTGTTATTTAGAGAAAGAATAATCTCAAATAAGCACAATCTGTGATCAACCTGTAATGACATTTCAAGGTTGTGCTGTCTGATAAGCACAAATAGAGATTGACTATCTAAAATTCATGTATCCCCCTGAAGCCCCCCAACTCAGAAGTACAAATATCTCCCACACACAGAATCACCTAGGGTCAAATTCTCTGCTGGTGTAAACTGGCAGAAATCCATTGACTTCTCCCATAAATCAATTTAATTAAAAGTGTCTTCTGCTGTGTCTTTGTTTAGCAATAATGTTAATTTGAGAAGGTGTGATGGCAAGAAAACAAATCCCTTTATATTCTCTCCCTCCAGCCCTCTGGCTCCATTTTGTTTGTAGAGAAAATATTTATTTTTTAAAACTGGAACTATAAATGTATTGTTCACAAGGAATCTTTTGTCCTGCCAATACGTTTGCTCAGAAGTTTATCTGAGGTTGTGTATTGGAGAGGGAGGAGAGAAAGGGCCAATTCACAGGTATAAATTGCCCATATATGTAGGGATGACGAGTTCACCTGATAAAATCAGACCACCCTCCCTGCAAAACTCTACCTGAAGCATAAAAAATTAGTACTTCTTGAACTTCTGAAATACTGTGGTTTATTTGAGAACTTTTTTTACTTTTATCTTTTATACTAATATGACTATTCCACCGGGACTATCCCATTAGGCTCAATTCAGCAAAATGCTCCCAAGCTTAAAATCACCAGCAAATCACTTAAACACATGCTTAACCTTAAGCAAAAGCTTAAGTCTCAGGCATTCAAGCCATTCATGTGTGATTTATTCCTGTCCTTTTGGAGTGCAGAAGGAATGTAACTCGGTCAATCCACAGCCGATAAGGAGGCAAAACCAAAGTGACAGACCCGACGTGTTGGGAAATATTTGCTTGGCTCTGAACTTGTGTATTGGCTGGAAGGGGTTCAGATGTTTTCTTGAACTCTGTAGGGAATCCTCATGGGTTTTTTCCTGCTTTTCACATGGGCTTTAGACAACATGAGGGCTCCTAAGCCCCAGGTGCTCTTCCTCAGCTCTTGACAGCATGTAACACTTCAGGACTGCTTTGGGAAAAAAATTCGGGACAGATGGCCAGCCTGCTGGATTGCTACGGTTGTCAAGGGTCAGCTCTCAAGTAGGACTCTCTCAACGTTCAGTGCATCTGTGATTTCAGGTTATTTAAACTGTATGGAATATGTCGTGAACATTTTCTCCCATTTACGCCCTTTGCGGTCTCCCAAAAACCTGAAATGTCAGGTGTCACTATGCCAGTCTTATTTGCCATATAGCAAGACAGTCCTAAAAACAGGTCATGCTGGAGATTGTCACCACAGTCATTCTTTGGAGTATCTTGGTGATCATTTCCTTTCCTCTGGCGAAGGAACCACCCAAGCTGTGCCCTCAGACCCCAGCTCAGAGCACTCTGCAGCCAAACGATGCAGGATGTTTGCACTGCACTTTCTTCTGGTTCTAGCCCACCCTGTTTCCCTCCCTCCTCACCTCTCTCACCAGGGAGGAACTGTCTCTCAGCCTTCCTTTCTCTGCAGAGATCCCAGGGGTTCCCAGCTCACTGTGCAGATGGAGTCACCAATGGGATCACCCAGTGGCTTCCAGCAAGACAGCCTGGGGACAAAATTTGGGGAAAAATCCAGGAATTGAATTCATACTTTGTTCAGGAGACTAAAGATAGAGTGAGCAAGGGATTTCTTGGCAGCACAGGAGGCTCCATCTCTCCTGTGGGTGCCTTTGGTGGATGGGCTCCAGCCCTGCCTCGCAGCTCATCACCTCCCGAGGAGATAGAGCTACATATTCCTTGACCTTCACTTGTGCAATCCTCCGTGAGTACAAGGGTGCAGTTCGCCCATGCATGGAAAGGAAGCCTCTGTCAGTGCTACTACAGTGGAATCATCCACTGAAGTAATATTTGCTTTATTAAATTCATTTTTCTCAGAGGTTTCCTCCCATTTTGCTGAATGTGTTGAGCTGATGAGACCTGCTCACTTCCTGAGATGTTTATAGGCTTTAATAAAGAATCTGATGGACATTTTTGTCCTCTGAGGGCAAGGATTTAAATTTTAGCCTGTATTAACTGAGGAGATATTGGGGGATAGACTAATATTTCTTACGTAGAAGTCTTATTGAATTTGATCCAAAGCACATTATTTTACAGAGTTAAACACTACTGCTGGAAATAATTTCAAATTTGCACAACACTGAATCCTAAGAATAGTTCTGAATTGAGCTTAAAACTTGTGTGCCCTTTTGGGGACTGAAAGAGGGAAAAGAATCAGAAAGGGATAAAAGAGAAAAGACTGCAGGAGCTTAAATAAAGAAAGACAATCCCTTCATCACCTGAATAAAACCCACTAAGTGTTGAAATGAGGTCGAAAGATATTCGTTAAGACTGTGAAGTAGAAAGGCAGCAATTATTTCTTTGGAAAGTCTCTCTTAAGGACTTAAGCAGAAGCCTGGAGGGGGCTGCCTCCAGCTAGAAGGAATTGCCCCTGGCTTTACCCGGAGTGGGGGAAAGAAAGGAAGCAATTAACCACTGAACAATGGCGCATTAAGACGCTCCTTTCTGTTTCCAAACCTAAGCTCCCTCCCCAGTGAGATTTCCAGCTGGGAGAGAGGAGGAGAGGGCCCCGTGGGAGGCAGCAGCTGCAGGTAGGGAGCCTCTCTCTGCGGGCTGGGACAGCCCCGATGCCAGGCAGGAGATGGAATGGAGATGGAAGTCTTCTGAGGATGCTCATTCCTTCAGGGATGGGGAGCTGGAATGGGGTTATCCTATGGGCCCAGTTTTGGCAAGCCTTACATCATTCATCAGGTACCAGGGGAGGCTTAGATTGGAAATTAGGAAAAATTTGTTCACAGGAAGGGCTGTCAAACGTTGGAAATTGGGTGCCTAGGGAAGTGGGGGAGACACCACCCCTGGAGGGACTTAAAAGATGTGTAGGTGTGGCACTTGGGGACATGTTTTAGTGGTGAGCTTGGGCTAGTGGTTTGACTTGATGATCTTAGAGGTCTTTTCCAACCCAAATGATTCTCTAATTCCTGTTCCTCTCTGCACTGTCTCCTCCATGCCTGCTGGCTCCCTCAGCTGTCCTCCATACCCAAAGCTCATCCCTCTGCTCCTCTGGAAGTTAGAGGGAGTTGGGGAGGACTAGTCAGACATGCATGGAGTGGAAATCCTGAGCCCATTTAGAAAAACCACCACCTTTTTTAACTAAACCCCACACCAAACCATTGCAGACCCCTCTCAAACGTGCCCTGCCATCAGAGCGAAATGCAGAGCATCTTGCATGCAGCAGAGAATTGCTGGGGTTTAAGGCATTTCTCCAGCGAGATCCCTGGGGTGAAATAAATCAGCAGCACACAGGGCCCTGTGTGAAGGTCAGAGAGAGGAGTTAAGGACAGGAGGTTCTTCCAGCCTCCACCGCCCTTCCAGGAGCAGGGGCTCCTCCCATCTATCTCCCTTCTCCCCAGTGGAGGAATGACCCTGGGCATCCATGGATGAGGCTGAGTGCAGGGAACAGCTGGAGCCTGCTGTTTTATGAGGTCTGTGAAGCTCTTGTAGGTGCTGGCAGCTTCTCTGCCCCTCCTCTCCCACTCCAGCCACGTCTCCCCCTCCTCCCACAGCTGGGCACCCAGACTTGGCCTCTGGCCCCAGGGCTGTGCACAGCTGGGCAGTATTTTTGGGCTGCTTGAAACAGCCGATTCCCGCTGCCTTTCCTAGCCACCCTCGTTCCTCTCTATATATGACCTTAAACCCTTCTTCCTGTTCTTCCTCTTGCTGCCTTTTTCTTACACTTTGCCTTCCCTGACCTGTTTCTGCACTTCTCCTCTCCCCATCATTTTGCAGTTAGGTCAGAGTGATGCTTTCCCATCTCTAGGACACTTCTTTCTGCTTGGCATCTGCGAGTAGTGTTCTGCCTCCTTCCTCATGACTCTGTTCCCAGATCCATACTCCTGCCAAGGCTGTACGAAGGCATTTCTGCAGCCACAGGCTGGCCTGAGTGACTGGAGGGGTTTCCTCATCTGGGTGGAGACCACCCCAATGTTTTGGTCTGTGCACCTTCCACTCCTGTCAGGCTGCTGGAAGTTGCTGCCTTGCATATGTTGGAGGCTGTTTTTCCCCTTTCATTCTTCTCTGGATAAAGCTGACTTCAAAGAGATTTTTTTTTCATATCTGCAGGTCAAAACACTCGAGAAAATGATGCAAGCAGGGCTGATCCCGGCAATGCCTGTGGGTCAGGAGGTCAGCAAGGAGACTGGTTTTGCTCCCTGGTCAAAGGGAACTTGCTGCAGTCCCTCTCGGGGCAGTCTCTGCAGGAAGAGTGATAATGGGAAAACCAGCCAAGGCAGGGCTGCAGTGCCCCCAGGGACTTCAGAGTCCATCCAAGACAGAAGAACCTGATGGAGGAAATGTGGATTTTGAGCTCATCTAACAAAGTGATCTTGATGCACTAATGGGAGGCATCCCTGCCCATGGCAGAGAGGTTGGAATGAGATGATCTTTAAAGTCACTTCCAACCAAATCCCTTCTGTGATTCCATGATTCTGGGCAGCAGCCTGGATAGTGGCATGGATGCAGCCACTGCTGGGCTGCAGTGGTACAGGTCCCTGATGTTTTCGTGTCCTTTATAGCATGAGTCTATCCAGCCTCTGGCACAACGGTGCTCTCGGGTGCCATGAGCATTCATGCTGTGAAGTTTGCACTATTTATCACCTGAGCCCTGCTTTGGGGTTTACTGGAAGAGAGCACCTGAAGGCAGGGAGGACTTTGGGTCAGTCTGAGAGGCTGAGCAGGTCACAGGTGAACCTACACACAGGTGACCCCTCTCTGCTATCTAGTGGGAAGAGTGAGCAGAAATAATGAAAATCACAGAGCTCAGGTGTCGCTCTGATGCCCCTCCTCAGAGGGTGCATAGACTCACTCAGCCCCTGGGAGGGTTGGTTTGTCTGCTGAGTGGTGGGTCCTGCAAACTGGGGTTCATCCTCCATCGATTCACCAAGGTAGGACTGTGCTGGGGTTTTCCAATAGGTATTTTTTTTCATTTGGGGACAGGACTGCTGCTCTGTCCTCGTGTCTCACCCATGTCCTGCTCATAACTGGGAACAAGCAGTAGAGCTCATGTGCAGCCGTGCATGGCTCTCTTCTGCCTGGCAATCCATAATCCTGATAAAGCACCATCTGGGCTGGAAGTGTGTGAATATCCAACATGACAGCACCTCAAATTCCTTCTTTATGCTTATTAATAACAAGCTGTAAAAATAGCAGTCAGACAAGATGAGATCATAAGGCTGATCGTGGGATGCCATATGCTGTCTGTTTTACTGAGGGAGCCTCATGCAGAGGAGACCTGTGCTCTCTTGCCAGAGCAGGGCGGGGCTGGGGGGCAGCAAGGGGTGTAAGGGGTTTATCCTTTTTAGGATAGACAATGGGAGCAGAGAGGCACTGCTGGGAATTGCTGAAAATCTCCCAGTCTGAGGAGCAGCAGGTCTGTGAACAGAACAACTATTCCATGGTTTTTTTGGTGGCTTTACCTGGTTGTGACTCCAGCTGCTCTGTCCTCTGACCTTCTAGAATACATACCTCTGTTTCTTTGAGGTGATGAGGTTTTTCCCTTTTTAAAAATTTTTTTTTATTTTTTTTTATCCTGTTTACTGTGAAGTTAAGATTTGAAAAAAATGCAGAGAGAAAAAGAAAGCTCGGCCCATTTATGTTAGTACACGCTTCAAAAAGATGATGTAGATCTTGGCCAGCTGTGGGATAGCAACATTTTCTGTGCTTAAAGGAATGATATTTCCAGCACCTAGCAGTGTCCTATTTGTCTTTCACAATCTTCTTGCTGAGAAGTGTTAGTGTGGATTAGGGCTCTTCAAACTTTGATAGCTCAAGGACAGCAGTGCCCTGTTAGTGAAGTGTGAAGGGCAAGAACCAGCTCAGGCCTGACCCAGACCAGGGTGCAGTGACTTCTTTTGCCCGTGGGATTTGCCTGTCACACCTGGCTGTGGTTCATAGCAAACTGCAGGAACAAATATTCTGAATCTTTTCTGTGTTTAAGAAATTCATTTTCTAATTGGGAGTGTTGCTCCCTTGGCGATGGTCTGGGGTTTGGGGCTGCAGACCCTCGTGCTGGTGCATCGCTGCCTTGCCAGAGGGGCTGTTTTTGGGGGTGACCCCGACACCCAAACCAGCCGCTGTTCCTCCGGCCTCAACGAGGCTCAGGTGCCAATTAAACCTTGCACAACCAGCAGCAAGGGCAGCCTTTGGCAACATCCCTTCCCAAGGCCGCAGGTTCTGCCGTCCCAGGATGCGTGTGTGAGTCATTGTCTGGAAATCCAAGTGGCCAGATGTCCTCCAGACCCCGCTGGGCTCCCCAGCAGAAGGGGCTGAGGAGCTGGGGCTGCTCCTTCCTCCCTCGCTGCGGAGGTGTGCGGCAGGTGAGGAGCTCGCGCATCCCGCGGCGCTGGGGCAGCGAGCCAGCGCTTGTGGGGCAGCCCTGGGGGAGCCATCTGCGGCAGCTGGGTCCATCTCTGCCCCCCAGCCTGCCGGCAGGGAGGGAGGGAAGGGGCTGTTGTCACAGCTGCCCCGCAGCTCTCGCTCCCAGCTGCTTTTGGCCGCCGCGCTGGTGGCTTGCGGGGAGCACAACCGGGGACCCCTGCGGGCCCCCGCTCCGGACAGCTGGGGAAAGGCTCCTTTGGGTTTTCCCGGTGCCAAAGGCTTTTATTTCTTAGCACAGCATCAATCTGAGGGCTCTGCCCCTCCCTGTCCCCCTCCGGCCCGTGGGCTCTGTACAAAGCACGAGTGGACGATGCTGCTGGAGAGTTTGTGTCTGGAGTTTTGGGAGGGAGGCAGAGTCCTGCCTCGGGCTCTGGGCTGTGTGTTGGCTCTGCAACCAAGATGGTTTTCTTTAATTAGAAAAAATTTCATTTTTTTCATGATTTTTCAAATTGTTGAGAAGCCTGGTGGCAATACAAAATGAGGACATTCTACTGCTTTGAGACAGTGACACATGAGCTTTTGATGAAAAATCAATAAAATAACTAGTGTTGAACTTAATAAACTCTTTAAAAAGCTGTGAAACACCAGGGAGTCCTCTTTTGAGGAAGATCATTCTCTTTCCAGAAGGCAAAGCAGATTTCTGAGGAAAAAGTATGACTAAATGTGACTAAATCTGGCTGGTAACTTGTTGGTCATGAGTAGTGGTCTCTCTCCTTGCCCCAGATCCACCTCTAGCCTTCCCCACAACCCTGGGCTGAGCTGTACCATCGCTGTGCAACTAAATTCCATCAGCCTTCACAGGTCAGGCAATTCTCTGCCTTCTTGAAGAGGCAAAATCAGCCAAACCCTCAAATTCTGTTCTAGTGAGGAATAGGACTGCAAGAAGCAGCTCTGCTCTAGGGCAGCTCCTCCTCATCAGTGCAGTTATTCCATGGGCACATTGTTCCCTCTGTGCCCACCTAGTGGGATGTAAATCTCAGGGCTCCACAAAGCACTGCCATGCTCCAGGAGCAGGGCAGAAAACCCCATTTTGTATCTGTCCTGGGAGGAATCTTGCTGGAAGGTGAATCAGGGCAATGGCTCTGCAGGAGCCTGTTGTAATTGCCAGATTTAGGATGTTTGGCTCTGAATAAATCTTCTCTTTTACTTTGCTGGGCTAATTCAGGCTTGAAAACTGAAGTGACAGCTTATAGCCAGGCTTTTCAGTTTGGCTTGTCCAAGATTGTGCGTGTGTGTTATGTGGCTAAATGCAAATAAGCTGCTCCCAGAAAACACAGTCACAAGTGCTAAACTTATTATCCGCATGGACTGATGGTGTGAGCGACTGGAGAGCACATAAATCACCTTTTTTCTGCTCAGAGTGAAAGTGATACTGGTGCTGTAAGTCCCTGACAGTAAGGAATGACTCTTTCTGGTTGGACAGGTTTGATTGGCCGCTAATTTACTCTCCCTCCTCTCATAATTCAGCGCAGCTTTCTTGATGCGCTCTGCCAGCTCTCCCCAATTTGCTGCTAGGAGGATTTTCATGCGAGTGAATTGTGGGTTCCAGTTCAAACATGTATGGGGCACGCTCCTGCTTGATGGCTCTGTGCTTAGATGTCGCAGGAAGAGACCGTGTTTTGTATAACTGCAAGAAAAATACCATGTTCTAATTAGTGTAATTTATAGTCCCTTGCAGGCTAAAACAACAGCTGATGAGTCATGGAAGTTCCTTCTTCTGACACTCGCTGAAAGAAATGTTATTTTAGCTCCCGTGATTTTTGGAGAGGGGGGAGGAGCAGGGTGTGGAGGGTCTGAAATGCCTCACCCCCTCTTCAGCGCCTACATCCTGCAAAGTGTTTCCTGTTTGAAGGTTTCTGGGGTGATTTCTGCGCCGAGAGGGAGCACTGATTGTGGCTATGTCTAATTACCAGCCATGGTGGATCCCAGTTTGAGTGTCTGTGTGTGAGTTGGAGCTCCTGAGCCCACTGTGGCTGCTGGGACAGGAGGATTTGGTAGCTGCAATAGCATCAGTGTTGGATTTATAGCTGCACACTCAATTCCCCTGTGCTCTCCCTGGGCACTGGGGTGCTGTGAGCATGCTGTGGGCAGATAAGAGCTGAGAGAAAGGTGGGACTTCCAATTCAATTTTCAAGGGCAGTCTTGCTGCTGAGTTTCAGCCTTGTCCTCCCCCTCTGGCCCAAGACTTTGCTCAGACTGGTCTCTGCAAAGGTGAGTGACTTGGATTAAAGCAAAGCTTCACCCCAGGTTGGTTTTTCCACCCTGAACTTGTCACTGATGATGGGTGAACTGAGACAATCAGCTCAGGACCTGCTGGTGACTGCAGGAGTGAAACCCAGGGCTGGGGGACACTCCCACCTCGTCCTGGGGACTGTCCCTGGCCGTGTAAGTCTGGCTCCGACCATGAGAGGTCAGCAATGGACCTGCCCAGCAGCCAGCTGCCCTCCTTGGAGCACAGCCTACTCCATGCAGGAGCAGAGGCTGCCACAAGGATATTTTGCTCAGCACGGGCTGCCCATGCATGTTTGGAGTGGTTAGTGACATCAGATCCCTGCAACAGAGGTGTCTATAGCAAGCTGTGTGAAAGGCTTTGCCCACAGCAAAGCTGAAGATTTCTACACTGAGCATTTCTTTTTTTTTGGTGGCTTTTTTGTTTGGTCACCATGAGATACAGGTGTTCTTTCATTTATGCTGTTGGAAGACAGACTGTGGCTCTCCAAGAATAGGTAAATTGCCCACACTTGTCTGTGCATTCCAAGAACTAATGGACGCTTTTGGAGGAAAAAAGAGCTCTACAAATCTGAATCCTCAGGTGAAAATGAAGTTGCAGAGGGTTCACCTAATGACATGTCGGTCACGAAGGGTCCTCAGGCAGCAAATGAAGTGGCCGTTGCCTGGCTCTGCTGAAAATGTGCCAAGGACTATGTTGGACCGCAGACCTCAGGCTCCTAGAATTGTTATTTCAAGTTCTGGAGAATTCCCTCAAAATTCTGTGTGCTCATGGCAGAAGAAATCATTACTGTTTTAGTTCTGTTGACAGGCAGTGGAAATGTGCACCTGAGAGTGGGGAGTCGGTGTTCAGGAAACAGAGATGGCTCTGTGAAAGTGGTTAGGACTGAGCCTGGTGGAATGTGAAGATGAGAAAAATGAGAATCCTTAAGGAAAAGGAATCTTACAGGAGTAAGGAAGGCCACAAAAAGCCACCCAAGCAACTTAGAACTTCATAGGATTTTTGGTGATATCTGTGTCGCTTGGTACATCCAAAACAATGTGTGACCTTTGTTATCCAGGTTTATCAAGGTCAATAATTAAAAAAGATTTAAAAAAAAAAAAAAAGGAAAAATACTGCTTTGTATCCATATCAAAATGCTCTGTGCCTGTGTTAAAACCCAGAGTAACTCCTGAGGCAAATGATGATCTCAGCTGAGTGGTGCCAGATAACAGGATTTCTGGCAGACAGACATAAGTTTAAGGTGCTCTTTCTGCAATTTTTATGGCTGTTCATGAGATGGTATTTAATCCATTACTGATATTTGCAGCATGACTTTAGAAAAACAGTGAAGGATTAAATAATTTCCAGAGGAGCTAATTTCTCAGGAGGAAAATTTCTTTCTTAAGGACTGCACTTAACCTGAAAACTTCAAATCCCCAGGTAAATTTATCAAGCTACTGGTTGTAAAAATATATTGGTTCAAACAGATTTTGGGTGAAAGGAACTCTCAAGTGAGTAGCACTCAATTAAACTTTATCTGAATCTCCTCTTTCCTGATGTATTCAGTCTATCTTTTTTCTTCTATCTTTGTAGCAAGAGGCCTAAAATTCTAATTTCAAATATTTGTGCTGAAGCTTTAAGGGTTGTGGCAAAACCAGATGCATTTGAAAGCAACATCTTTAATGCTTTATCTGTTTTTTGGGGGAGAGATGCTACTTTCAAATATGATTAATGAAAGTTTGCAGATGATTTCTGGCTGTTCTTTTCTTGGTCTTATTCCATCCTTCAGCCTCTTATTTTCTTCCTCTCATCAGTCACTGCTCTGTGAATTGTCTCAGCTCTTCCAGGGCACCAAGTTGGCATCTGAATAGTTCCAGGGTGAGCAACTGATTTTGTTTTTCTGGTTAAATCTTTGCATGATTTTCCCAGAAAAATGGGAACATAAACAGAGATTGCTGAGAGAACAGTGGAAGAATTAATAGCTCTTTATCAATAGTTTTTTTTTTTTTTTCTTCTGGGCCTGTATCTAACAGCTGGAGGACTTTCTGCAACCAAGTATGGCAAATACTTGCTATAGCGAATGGAGACTTTTCTTTCTATCTGTTAGGAATTAGGGATGGTCTTGATGAAAAATCTCAGAGGGTCTTTGAGTATGATAATGAAATGTTGTTACACCACATGGCTTTGCTGGAGCAGCCCCTGGATTTCCCAGGGCAGGGAGGTGGCTGTGAGCTGTCGATCTTTTGTTTGTGGCTTCCTTCCCAGAACCGGTGCTGGCCCAGGAGTTGCCCTCTGCATCTCTTCTCCCACTTACATATCAAATGACTTATCTCCACTCTGCAGAGCCTTTCTTCTCTCTGACAACAGCCCACAGCACTGATAAGATGTCTTTTTGAGCCAGAGCCATCATCCATCACAGCTTGTTCTTCTCTGGCACCACATTTGAAGTTCAGCCACGAGGATGGTTGGTGCTCAGCTCCCTCCACAGCTGCCCAGGTGGATTCTGGCCTAGATGAACCCAGCTCCAGGAAAAATAGAGCTAATTAATGTTCTAGTGCTGAAATTTGTGTTAGCTCCAGAGATGCCTCCTGAAAGAGTCCAAGCCCAGGCTAGGCTGTCCGAGGGGTTGGTCTGGACACGCCAGTGGCTGTTTATTGCTCCTATCACACAGCCAGTGATGGGAGAGGTCAATGCCTTGGACAGATTAGAAAAATGGATGGTATTTCTGCCTCTCAGGCAATTCCTTTGCGATCCTCTAGGCCACTCTTGGCATGCCCAAGTGCCTTGGCAGGATTTAAGCCCTATATTTTAGGTAGCAATATTTAAAGTTGGTTTTTCATATCCTGAGTTAGTAGCACACAGTTCTGTGCCAGGGCTGTTGCAGGGCACCATTCGTGGTGCCAAGCCTTGAGCCCTAGATCTTCTGGTGGAACTTGCTGTCCAATTGCGAAGATAAAATTCCTCAGAGGGCTTTAAAACTCAAAGTCTCAGAGCATTCCTGAAATTGTTGAGAAATGATATTAAGTAAATACCTGAGGCAATGTTTAGATGTGGCAAGCAAGGATGCCCTGAAGCTGTTGGGGCTTGCCAGTCGCCTCTTAAGCATATTCTGGAGCATCTAAAAAGGACTTTGCTTTTTGACATAAGTGACCATGTGAAATGCCCCAGGTAAGGCAGCAATCTGCTGCCTGAGCTGGAACCTGGCAAATGGAGTGCCACGGGGCAGGAAATGAAGCTATCAAGGGAGAATCTGGGCAAAATAATACTTGATGCTCTCAGAAGTGACTTTTTACCCCCTGCCATATATCATAATCAGTGTGGCTGGGGAGGAAAGGGGGAATGTCTCCTTTGCTCTGCTCCTTTGTGTTAAAAGAAAATCTTATCTGCAAGGTTTTAAATCTTTCCAGGAAGATAGCCCTCCATCAGAAAAGCTGAAATAAGTCTGAGCTTTACACATATAACAAGTGAAAGTCACTTTCAAATCCCCCATTAATAAATTGTCGTGCTTATACATGGTCTTGTTCTGCTAAGTGTAATTTATAGAGGTGCTCCAGTGGCTGAACACAGCATAGGGCACAGGGAGGGATAAGTTCAGCAACTTGTAAACACAGCTTGTGTTCCCCTCTGAGGACATTTGAAGGCATACCAAGAGCAAATTCATTGCCTAGACCATAATTTATTTAGGAGTGTCAAGATCCTGGTCAGCAGAATCAGGGTGATGGGGCAGCTGATCAAGAATCTGAGCAAAGCCTAGATCTTGGGGATGAATCCAAGCAAGGTGGGTCTTTCTCTGAAGGGTCTAAAGAGTCTTCCTGGTGACTTCATTTTCCAAGTCTTATCTCTAGAGTTCTCTCAAACCTGATCAGGGCACTCTGATTCTCTTGTTTGGGTTTTATTTCCTCCAGGCCATCAAAGCTCTCCTTCCAGTTCAGGGGAAACTGGGCTTGGTTTTAGCAAAGATGGACAACACTGGCAAGCAAAATGTGTGTCTTGACCTTCCTGCAGCTGGGGAAAAACTCATCAATCAAGCCAGAGGCTGCTGTGCTTAGTCACGCATTTCTGAGCTGGAGTTCATGTGGTTTAGGAGTCAAATCTATTGTGATCAATTATGCAGAGAATTAAAAGCTGTTGCACATGTTCTTATGCTCCAACAGAGCATCTGAGGGCTGGGAAAAGCTCCACGATGTGCTGGCGTGGTTAGATTGCCAGGCAGTGTCCTCAAGGGAGGGGAGAAGCGCTGGGGCTTGGACTGTCAGGCAGGAAAGAGGTGGCACAGGACAGGTTGGGATCACCCTCGCAGCTGTGGCCAGAAAAAGGCAGGGACCAAAGGGAAGAGAGGATCTCCAGGGAAAGGATGTGGTTACTTGTGGGACTGATTGCAGCAAGCTGCGAGCTGGGAATGGGAAGAAAGCTGCTGGATTTTCTAGGAAAGACAGTGTGACAGTAGAAGATGGGCTGCTTTTAATAATCTGTTCAGAGCTATTTCTGCAAGAACAATGAATCTCTGTGCCTCAGTCATTTCCCATCTGTTTTCAGAACTCATGTGAAAACTCATCTTTCCTTCCTTTCCTCTCTCCTTCCGCTCTCTCCAATGTCATTTTTATTTTAATTTTGCCCCTCTGCTCTCCAAAGTTTTTGTGGGGATGGAGTTTGAATGAGGCAATAGACAAGGTTACATACATTACACCAGCAAAGCAAGAGCTGATTTATTTTTATTGCACCCATTTATTTTCTTCACACCCCAAACATCTTCATAAAGGAAATTATTTAACCTTTCGAGTACGAAGTATATGCCAGGGAGTTCTGGGTTTGTGTTGTAAAGTATTGTGAAATGTAAATTGAGAGAGGAAAGGCATGAATCCTTCTCCATTTGATGCAGCTTTTGTGAGGTGCTCCAGGTGATCTTGTTTGCTGTGGGAAGGATTCCTGCCTTCACTCCCTTAGTAAATATGCAAAGTAGGCTTTGTATTTATATACAGATATAAAAAGGATCAAGGAAGAGAAAGAGATTTTTACCTCGAAAGGCAGTATTCCTCCCTCTCTTCAGTAGTTAGTTCTTGGTGGAATTTAGGTGCTTTGGGAGAGGCAGAACATGAGTGAAATCAGGATATGAGGTGTTAATGGGTTGAAATCTCTTAATGCATGAAACATAGGCTTAGCCATTCTCTCATTATGCTTTTCCAGTTCCCCCCCACCCAAACTGCTCTCAAGGGCATGCTTCCCCTGGGTTAGAACAATCATCTCTCTGGTCTTCCATCAGAGAGCCCCTGCTCAGTGAGTATTTCCAATTTTTCATTAGGATAATTTTACTGCGTAGATTTTTTTTTTCCCCTCCTGCCAGAATACCCAGCCATATACTATTATTTTCCTGGTGTAAACTGCCACCACTTCCCTTTCCTGAGCCGGTGGATGTCAGGCAGGAGCCTCACAGCTTCCTATCCTGATAAATGATGGGAGCCTAAAGGGCAATGCCTCCAGTCAGATCCTGCACCTTGGCAGAGGGAATTCGGGAGTTCTTCTTGCTGGGGGAAGTTTACACTAAAGGTCACAAGGAGATTCATCGTGCATAATGCTTATCTTTTTGCTGCAAAGACAGTGCTGAAAAGAGCTGCGTGCCAGGAATGGATATCGGTTGTAATA
The DNA here is from genome assembly GCA_013397895.1 of Origma solitaria. Classification (NCBI taxonomy): domain Eukaryota; kingdom Metazoa; phylum Chordata; class Aves; order Passeriformes; family Acanthizidae; genus Origma; species Origma solitaria. The sequence goes on along the minus strand of VZRL01000323.1, from coordinate 403,665 downwards.
AGGAATAGCAGTTTGCCTAAGCTTGTAAAGGGATTTCACTTGCAGGGTATGAATGAAGTCCTGGCTGGGGAAATGACCGGAGGTTTGAAATGTTTCAGCTTAAAATCAAGTCAAAGAAGTCAAAGAACAGTGTTGTCTTTTTTTTTTTTTTTTTTTTTTTTTTTTTTTAATATTTNCTTTTTTTTTTAGTTTACATTAAAACTTTTCTCTGGACTGCAATCCCTTTGATTTTCCATTTAAGTCTTGCCTCCCTGCTATGTCTGCCAGGAGTGGGCAGTTAGTGCTGCAGTTCTTTCTCCCACAGTCTGTCTGAAGCTCTCAAATATTTGGGGCCCTGTTGGGGCATTTGGGACAGATAGACCATGAGAGCTGAAGAGTTGTGCTCAGTGTTTGAGCTCCATGGAACAAAGCCTGTGTTTGTTGTGTTGCCCAGCTGTGGTTGTGTCGCTCTTTAAAGCTCGTGAAGTTCTGTGAGCTCTGATGGTGAGGAACAAATTCTGCCTCCTCTGTCCTCTTCCCTTGTTATGGCTCCCTGCACCCCATCCCCAAATTAAATGAAGAATTTCTCGAGGCAATTCTAAATACTTACCTACAGATCAGCTAGAATAACTGACTGAACCTGGTTATGAAGTAACACGGAAAAGGAGTAAAAAAAAAAAAAAAAATAGGCATTTAAACATAACATAAAAGGGTGAGAACCCAAAAATCCACTAGGAAAAAAGCAGACTTCCCAGCTCTCATAATTTCTAAATAAATTCCTTGTTAGCAGCAGCATTTCTATGGCTCGTGCCATTTCCCTGCTGTAGTTAGGTTGAAATATTTTATCCTCCCTTTCCTACAGATCTCCTGACTGCTTTGAAAATGAGACCTTGTGTTTTTCCCTTCAGCATCCACTTTATTCTCTGCTTGTGTTCACAGACCTTAGGATGCAGTGCGTGTCAAGGAGAAAAAATAGAGTTAATTTGCTGGTATCTGTTCTGAACATGATTGTTGTTAATTGTCAAGCTTGTCCTCTCCTGACTGCAAAAATAAGCTGGTTGAGAATAATCCGCTGTGTGCTTCTGTATTTTGCTGACAACCTGCCAGCTGCCAACTAGGCGTGTGATAAATGTCCAAATGGCTAAAATTTCCAACCAGCTTTCCACTCTCCTGCTTTCCGAGCTGTGCTTTTAGTTTCAGGTTTGTCATCCACGTGCCTGTTGCCTCCTGCACCAAGAAAAAATTCAACAATATCTCCAAATCAGCTGTAATTTCAGAGTTTGGCCAGCCTGTGCAGCCCCTGAACCCGGACCCACTGATACGTGGTGATGCCAACAACTTTTTTTCTAGCCACGTCTTGGCAAAATTCTCCTGAGCAAGGTCATGCTGCTACTGAGCCAACAACCTGCTGGTGGAACAGGCAGCATGTGAATTCCACAGGGGGCTGAAAGCAGGTTTGCATTTTTTGGGGAGTGTGGGGAGGGATGGTGTGTGTATTTAAAGCTGTTGGACTTGAAAAATCATACTAAAACATCATGTTTGTTGCCTGGCTGGAATTCTGCAAGGCAGGATTTCTGCCCGTCTTGTAGAGCCAGAGAAGCAGCTGGGTTGGGCAGCTCAGGATGTGGAGGTGTGCACAACCAGCAGCTGATAGAGGTCCTCAGGTTTTATAAGTCTAGGTTTGACCTTCTTTTAAGGTGTAATAAACCTCAGAACGTGGCTTTGTGGAGGTGGGGAGAGAATTCTCAGTGTGTAAACTGATGCTGGCTGTAAATATTCCCTCTTGTGGTGTTGCTGCCTTGAGCACACCACGATGTCTGTGCTTTGTTGAAGACCACAGTTGGTGCTTTTGCTCCACCCCGGGCTTTAAAATGATTGACCACTTATTGTCTGGGAAGTGAGCAGCCTTGTCTCGTGTCTCTTTGGGGAAGGGATGGACAAATATTGAGGCTGTGCACTTAATAACTTTCACTTGTGTCATTTTCCCTGGAGATCCATAGGCAATATATTTCTTGACTCCGAGGTAGCTCTTCAAATGAAACTTTGATGCCCTGAGAAATACCTGCAAAAGACAGAGCGAGGATCTACTCACCTTAACCCAGGGCTCTTGTTTGAGCCTGAGATATAAAATACAGATGGGAGTCTGATGTTTCTTTGAACCCAGATGCAGCTGAAATTAAAGATGTAATTCATAAAAGCTGAAAACATCTTGGCTGTCAGTTTGAGCTTGGTTTTCTACCTGCTGAAGCAGAGAAAGGAAGTGAGGGCAGCACAGGTAGAATGTGGAATTTTTTTAATTATGATTTTTTTTATTGTTTATTTGTTGTTAAAGTGAAATTTTTAGTAGAGTATTATCGTGCTCAGAGGAAAGAGTGATAAGAATATAGCTGTGATGGTTCAAAATAATAAAATGAAGGATAATAGGGCAAAGGGAAAAGCTAATTATGAGCATTTCAAAGGGAAGGTGTGAACTGGGTCAGTTCTTTGCCCTCTGAGGTTTCTGTAATCCTGCTTGCTTTAATACCTCATGCAGTTTGATTTAAAATGTTCATAGTAATGGGAACTCCACTGTTCCATAAACAAGGAGACCTCCCCATCCTGACCTCTGGCCCAATCCTCAGACTAACATGTCACCACCTTCATTTCATCCTTGTGGTCTCATTTCTTCACCCCCTGCAATGCTGGGACATATTCTATGTCTTTTTTTAACAAAGGAAATTATCCTTAAAGAAAAAATCTGCAGCCTTGGTAGATCAGTTTTCTACACAATCTTAGAAATGGATCCACGGCAAAATAGTACAACCTTCTCTCACTTCAGATTAAGGTTTGATGCAAATGCTAAGGTTCTGATCTATGTAATAAATCCAGTATTGGTTATTTTACAGAATTTAATTTTGAACCAGGGCAAGGGCCATCATTATTTCTGAAAATTCCTCATTATGCGGATTTCAGGACAGGTCAATCCAGACTTTAAAAACAAAAAAACCTTTATGTTATCAGCACGGTACAGTGCAGCAGTTGATCACACGATAATATAAATAACAGGACAGGCTTGTGGAGTAACATGAGGAATAAAGCTGACACAAGGACTCAAAGATAAACGAAACTAAGAATGAAATCCATGCCATGAGAGCAAAGCATCACAGCTGGAGAACATCAGGGCTCCCAGTTCCCAACAATGGTGCTGCATTAGACACATGGGTGACTGCATTTTCCTTTTTTAATGGGAAGAAAAAACAGATTAACAGACCAGAAGGGAACCACAGTGTGGACTGGTTAGATCTCTGACAAACAGCACAGGATCTTTTCTTTCTTTTAATGATTCGAGCATTTGATGTGGTATTTCTAAAAGCACATTGGGACCTTTGTCTGAACAACCATTCCTGAATCATTGGGTGGAGAAAGAGGTGCAGAAGGCAAAAGGACATGACTGAGGTCACACAGAGCCTGGCTTTAAAGAAAAGAGAAGCTTCCTGCTCTCCACGCTTCGTCCATCTGGATAACTGAGGAGGGCTGAAGAATTCTGCTAGAGTCCTTGCTACCATTCACCACCTGCCTTTAAAAAAGGAGCTTTTCCTTGCAGTATTGTGGTTATTTACACAGTGAAATGTTGGGGTTTTTGTTGTTTTTGTTTGTTTGTGTTGGCACTTGATAGAGTTTATCACTGAAAGGAGTTTCTACACGAGTTTATTTCCGTGGGGAAACGGGGCAGAGCGACTCAATGGGTTAATCTCACTTTATTCCACTGTAGCTGCTTTTCCAATTAAAACTGCTGGCTGGCAGTTTGCATTATCAGGAGAGCACTGTGAGCTGGGCTGTGCTGAGGGCTTGCAGGCAGCATTTCTCCTGGGCTCTGGGAGCCACCACGAGTACAGTGGCAAAAAGCACTGGAAATTCTATCGTGGCCTGGCAGGTGGATGGAAATGTTCAGCCATTTCCCAGCCAGTGTGAGCAAACTGATAGCAATTCCCCGGAGCTGGATCCTAATTACATTTCTCTGCTTGGGGATCATTTGAACCTTTAATGAGAGGTTGGTAAGGAGAGAGGGAGAGGTGGTTTTTTATTACAGCTGAGGAGAGGGGAAGGCTTTGCTGCCAGGGAATGTGGGCTCCTTCCAGTGCCATACTGAACTCGATGTCTTTCCCACTCACCATAGAAACAGGAGCTGCTTCGTTTTGGTTGTGGGAGTGGGCAGGTTTGGCTCATTTAATGGTCCATTTTCCCCACATGTTGCTTTCTGGCAGCAGAATTTTGCTTTGCTGAGATGGATTTGACATATCATTCCCAATTCTAAAATTTGGTGGCATTTCTTTCACTTTTTGGGGAACACGACAGAGGGGGGAAAATATTTTTTTTGACTAGTATTTCCCATTTGGTAATGTCAGAGGTGGATCCACTGGGGCACAGACAGTGGTGGGTCAGAAAGGATTGTTTTCTCCTTCCCACAGAAACTTCACCACGATTAGCTCAGAGGTTGCTCCCCCAGTTTTCTTTAGCCACTAACCCTTGACATTGAAGATTGATCATGGGATTGTTGGTGCAAAGTCCTGGAATGGCTTTTTGGAGTCCACCATGTCCCTATAAACTTTGGAATCACGTGAACTGGGAACTGAGCCAGTGTCAGACAGTCTAAATCAACCAGACAGAGAAAAATGCTTGAATAAACTGTTCCAGGAATGATAAGAGGGAGTTCTGGGATGTCCCTGACAAAACAGCTTAAAAAGCCTGTAGTGGTTTTATTGAAGTCCCTTCAGCTTGAAGAATAACAAATTGTAAGACCTAGCTCACTCTCCTTTTAAGTCCTGGTGTAGTTGGAAATCTTTTGATGCTCACTTTGTTTTCTGATTACTTAAAAAGCCTAGTTCAGTTCTATTGCTGCTATCAGCATTTTGAGACTTTGACCATCTGAGATTTGTCAATATTGTTCTTGCCATTCTGCACTAATTTGTTGTGTTTTACCTTTTGCTAACTGTGGGTTTTGCAGATAGAAGGTTTTGTAGCTTCAGTGAGCAAACGCTGACCACAGCATATGAGCAGAAATAAGCTCGGCTGTGAACAGGGAAAAAGTAATTTGAAGATTTCTTTTGTATCCCGTCTTTTGTGATGTTAAATAAGTGGCTGAGAACCAATGTGAGAAACCTCTGGATAGCACAGGTTGCTCCTAAAATGAGGAGTCACTATGTTCTAAGAGTGTCACAAGAAGTTCTACCAAGAATTACACTGAATTTTTCACAGGGGAACAATGTGAAAGTTACTGCCTCTGAGTCCTCTTGGAGGTGTTCACAGTCTAAATGTCTTAGCTGTGTGATGCCACCACAAGAATGAAGACACTAAATCCTCAGCAGGCCCCTGGGAACTCTCTGTACAATATCTGTTTTCGCAGACTTTGGCACTGGGAAATGTTTTTCTGTACTACTGAGTTAGTAGTGAGGATGGTATAGTTTAAGCCTCTCATTTTCCACCTCCCTCTTTGTTCTCATCTTTACCTTCTTCCATAAGCTTCCCGCCTGAGCAGCTTTTTAAATAACATCAGCAGGCTTGAGAAGGATAATTTCATATTTCTGAATGGGTACTGAAAGGAGAGGGCAGGGATGTTTTCTTCAGGGTCCCTTGTGCAATGGCTGTGGGTGTTGCTGGAATCTGCTGAAGAAGGATCACACAGGCTTCATATTCTGGAAAGAGAATCTTTTGTGGCTGCTGCTGGAGAAATGGCATTTCACTACACAAACCACTGATCTAACTTCTCAGGCCTTTCAAGCAGTCATATCTGTCCTTTTCTGAGTATAAATTGGAGCTCTGGAAAGCAATCATCACTCTGAAAAGGCTGGATGTGTCCTGCGAGTATATCTGGCTCACTAACACAACTGAGTTTCCAGCTGAGACCCTGGCAGAGCTTGCAGCCAGGTGCAATACTAGCTGGACTAAAATAAAGCCTCTCAAGTCAATCCAGCTGGCATCCTGCTGAGTGTCTCACCTTTTGGCATCATCTTCTCACTTACTCATGCTCCTCATTGTGATAGAGCTCTTGCTGTTGCTGCAGTTCCTTTAGCTATCATAATTCACACCGATGCCTGGCACCCAAGTGGTTAAATGCATTTGGCTTTGCTGTCCTGCTCAGTCCCTGTAGATTGTGTTGGAAGAATTGAATGAAATTGATAGAGCTAGCATTACAGTGAGCAAAACCCCCTGAAGAAAGAGTAGATGGGTGGATAGAGAGAATGACCCCAAAGAAAACAGCTGTCAAGGGCAGCTATTGGTTTATCTTTCATTGAAAGAGAGACGTAATGAATTCTAAATTAAGAGAAACTAGAAGCAAGGCTGTTTATCAGCTCTCTGCTGCAGCATAAACAGGCACTTTAGAGGTATCGACTGCAGTCTCACTTAATGTACCAGTAGGTGCATTTCCTCAGTGCCTGGGAACACCACAAACCTCAGGTTGGGCTAAAGCTCTGATATTTAAAACATGCCTGGGCAGGGCAAGAGCTGTTTTGCATCTTGGTCTCTTTTCAGAGGGTCTTTGAGCATGGTTTTCTTCTGTTTGTCAGCTAAAAGAGCAACACAAGCATTTGCAGCCCAAATGGCCTTTTGCTTAAGGAAACCACAAGGTACAAACGCAGGTGAAATCCCCAGGCGCAGCGCTGTGTGAGGCTCTCCTTGAAATTACTGGAGGTTCTGAGAGCAAAATAGCTCCTCAGTAAATCTGCTCTGAGAAATTTCAAAGAAAATGTTATCCCACCTTCTTATCTGTTCCCATTGTGAGAATAATTGCCTCTTTGTAACCCCACCGTGCAGACCCTGGCTGAGTATTTATCAACTGACCATTCAAGGGTGGCAAGCAATCTGACAATTGACTCCAAATAATGTAATAAGGCTGACTGATGAGTTGGGCTTGCCACTCTTGACTGGTTTTTCTTCTCCACAGCCTGGCTCTGAGATACGGAATAGGAAAGTTGTGTCTGCGCAAAGGTGGGTTTGTGCCACGAGCAGATTCCCTTAGATTCACTCCTAATTCAAAGGAACTCTTGATGCTGGAAGACATCCTCACCTAGACAGGATCCTCAATTATTTACAGAAACATATATTTCACAGAACCTATTTCAGATATGGTCCACAGAAATCCTGTGTGAAGCTTGCCTTTGAAAGAAATTCATATTCTCAGCATCCAGTCCACAGCAGAGTGACTAACATCTGAGCACGTGTTTATGACCAGTGTTCCCAGTATTGATGAACAGTGTTCCCAGTAACAAACCTTTAAGAGTTGATATAATATATCCAATTAACTTGTTTTATATTTCAGAGTATACCTCTTCAGAACTAATGAGCATTTGTTAATACATTAATTTTTTGCTTGGATTTGATGGAAATTTTGACCCTGCCATGTCTCAAGCTCTGGTGTTTGTTTTTTTGTCTTCTGTTTAGACAGAAGAGCAAGAGTTTTCTGCAGCCCAATAACTTGCTGATTCTCTGGCTTTTGCCTATCTTCGTTATTGACCTGTAGCTCTTTGAGGGGATTGAGCATCAATGGCTGAGCCACAGAGCCCAAGATGCAGAAATGGGTCTTCCATTCCTTCATCAACACCACTTTCCCTTAGCTGAAGTGTTGGAGATGAATTTGTCTCAATGTGTCAGCTTAATAAGGTCAAAATCCAGATGCCAGGGATGAATATGGCTCATTACATTATCTCCTTGTGAAAACAATCCTCACCATCCTCTGCGGTGCTTTGACTCTTGTCCTTACTTGGCCGCACGCTCTTTTGTCATTTTTGCACATTTTCATGTCTTTAATTAAAAGAAAAGGCCTTCCCCATGGAAGATTAATTAGGATAAGTGTGCCACCATTAATATCTGCCATGTTTGGAAAGAGATGATTCACCCTGTGATTAAAGCCAAACGGAATCTGGAATCTGAGGAGTAATTAGCCCTCGGCGGCTCGTAAGTCTGGAGGAAGCACTATTTATCAGTGGCAGTGCTAATGCAATTACTTCTCCGCTGCAGCCTCCTGGACTGATAAATCATGGCCTGAGCCTTGGGAGAAGCTATCAATTCAGGATTATGCTTCTCTGAGTCTACAAAGAGAAAAAGGGAGGAAACAAAGGGACAATCAGCTCCTCAACAGCTCTGACAGTATCAAAACTATGGAGGCCAATGGAATCTGAAGGTCCTTTCTGAATCCATTTCCTGCTGTAGAAAGCTGTGAAACTTTCCAAAAATCATTGCAGCAGGTTGAGATTATGGCTTTGGCGGGGGGGTGGGGGTAGCGCAGAAGTGAATCCAAGAAAAGCTTATGTTCAAACTATGAAATCTGGGCAGAATATTTTATTTCTGCTGAAGTTGGACTTCTGATCCATCATTCCTAGAGCATTTTAGCTTGCTTTTCCTATGATGAATTTGTTTAGGAGTGGATGGTGATCAGTGGGTGTTAAGATGCTGCTTCTGTTTTCTCTGTGCCTGTTTTTTTTTTGGTTTTTTTTTTTTTTGGACTGTTTTGCAAAAATCTGGAGCACCTTCCCTGTGGGATTAAAAAGATTATGAGAATATTCTCTTCTTTCATGCGTATATCCACTCAGTTTCTGAGGTGAGGCAGAAAGTGATGAAATGTTATCTGGGCCACTTTGATGAGCCAGGTGCATCCTTGTTGACTCTCCCCTCACTTGGAGAGAAGTGTGTGCCTCTTTCCATGAGGGATTTGTCCTTGAGATTTCCAATTCCCACTCCTTAATAAAAAGTTGATAAAATGGTTATGTCTTGCAGAGCGAGTAACCCCTGACTCTTCACCCTGGTGTTTCATAGGTGCCATTTTCTGAATTTGAATTACACAGCGCTGCACCACATTGAGAGCGAGCTCAGAGAACCTGGGCCATTCCTGGAGTCTCTCCAATGAATTCCATGAAACTGTGCCATGTGCCTTTCATTTACTTTGCATTTCTCAAGCCCTTCCATTTCCTGTAATCCTAAAATGGAACCAACCTGCCAATAAAATACCTGGAGGTAATGGATGAGGATATAATGTCCTGGGAACTGATTGCTGGACCATGGGGAAATAAATAGTTTGGTCCACTGCATTATGGTCATATAGAAATACTCTGCACTTAAACCTGACTCCTTATCTCTGAGTGGTGCCCAAATAAACAAGAGCAGCTGGGAGAAGCCTAGTGGGGTTCAGACTAGATGAAATCTTCCTTCTCACAGCTGCAACCTGCTGATAGAGTTGTTCTGGGATCATTCTCTCTGTCTTCTCTGACACAGAGGAATTTGGGCCAGGACCAAGCTGTTTCTTGTGCTAACTGAAACAGTGGCTCTGTTTTAGGTGTGCTGGAGCTGAAGTCTGTGCAGGGTGGAAGACCTGTCCAGTGGCTTTTTGACCACTTGTGTAAGGACTTTCCATAGTATTTCAGATCCTGCTTGAAGCAGAGAAGGGAATAGGGTTAACTGTAGAGCAGCAGTGCAAAGATGGAGCTTGTCCTTCAAATCCCAGGCAGGTCTTCTTTCAGGAAAATGGAAAATGAACAATGTTTGGGATGCTCTTGCAGTAGGTGTTAATTATGTTGAGATTTTTTTTTAAAGCAGATGGGCAAACAAAGCCAGACTGAGATTTCTTGAAGGAAAAGATAACATATAAAATTACATTGGCAGCTGCTGTGTTGCATTGGTTGACATATTGGCTGAGTATGGTACGTGTCACAGTGAAACAGCTCCAGAATCAAAACGGATTTTTTTAGGAGCAAACCGATTTTTTTTAGGAGTTAAAGGAAAACAAAGCCTGATGTCCCCTTTGACTGCTGAAAAAAAGAAATCTTAATTACCTATTGGTCCTCTTATGGAAAAGATCTGGCATGAGATGAACATTTTTCTGAGATGATTTTCTTTAACAAGTGTGTCCTTGACCTAGCTAGTGAATAATAGATGCTGTTTGTCCTGTATCAAACACTTTCATTCTTTTTATTTTCACAGTGCAAATATAAGGTAGTTTTGAGCACTGGGGAGTGGTTTGCCTTTCTAGGTCCTGTTCTCTCATGTCAAATTTTTGGGCTGGTATGTTGTTCCACAGGCAGCTTGTTAGGTCTGATGTTGGCCCACAGACCCTTATGAAGATCAAAGGGATTAAGTTGAAAATTCAGGGGAAATATGGAAAAAAGTTAAGAGCTGCTTTTTTGAGGTTAAAAAAATTAGTGTTTAGACAAGTGACTCTGCCTTAATGTCATGATAGCAACCAGTTAAAATCTTTTGGCACTTTAACTAGAGCTTGGAGGCACATTGTGAAATAAGACATAGGCTCATATAGTGGACCTGGTAATACTAAACTTCTGTGTATGCAATTTTTATATGTCTTCTGTACAAGAACACTTGGCTTGGATGAAGAAAGGTGGCATTATGGAAGTCCCAATACCTGTTGATATTGTGTGATATAAAATTAACTCCAGAAACAAAAGAAGTGATGGGTTGAAATGACCCATTGCCTTCTCTGATCTGCATTTCCTCAGGTAAGGTCAAGTACATCAGTTTTCTGTCTGGAAGGTCAGTAGTGGGAGCCATTGGGTGACCAAGCAGGTGGATTTCCAAAGACTTCTGAAATGTGGCTGCTTGAGTGGTTCCAATTAGCCACACAGTCGAGTTTGTGAAAAGGCTGCAATGGGGAAAGGTAGCCAAGACAAGTGAAAAAGGACTAAATTTAAAACAAAAAGTAAAATTTTTTCACTTGTGAGAACAAGGAGCCTTTGGTTTCTGCTACTTCTATTAGGGGCTCAGTGGGCCAAAGGAAGAGATTAGCAGGCCAAAGTTGGCAGGATTGTTCCCTCTTACGGGTTCTTTCTGCTTAAATCTGGATTCCTCACTCCACCCCAAGCATTTCTTTCCCCTGTTCATAAGAGTGATGGATAGAGAGGTGCTGAGGATGAAAAGGAAAGTACTCCACCCAGCCCTTAAGATGATCTGCAGGTCTCTTGTTTATATTCTGTGGTTGAGCTGGTGTTAAAGCCCTTGCTGACTCTGCAGTGGTAAATAATCCTGAAGAGTTGGATTGTCGATACCTCATAAAGCTGGGGATGGCTGGTAATGCATGGTGGGAAGTGAAGTGAGACTGGCTTTAGATGTAATTCGAACACTCAAACTTCTTTCATAAAGGCTGATTTTATTTCTTTTCCTCCCTCAGCCTCCTTTGTTATTTGGGATGGCTGAACGGATTGAAATAGAGACATCAAATGTCTCACTCATTCTTCATTCCAAGAAGTGGGCTCCCATTTTAACTGGAGTCAGTTGTTTCCCACATACTTGGTTAAACACCCAAAGACTCCAACCCAAAGTGAGTTTTGAAAAGGTGCTGAAGCAAAAGTCTTTTCCTGAGAGTAGTTTAGACCTGGGGCTGCAGAAACTCTGGTGATAACATTCAGGTTCCTCAGCTGCTTCTGCTGGCCTTAGAGTCAGTGACCTCACCTGTTCCCATTCCCAGCACAGCAATCCCAGAATATCCACAGCACCCCTGGCTGGAGTATAAGCATTTTAAGAATATTCCAGGTCTTGAGTTGTTTAATTCTTTACTAGTGATTAATTGTAGTTCTTTCAGGAAGTAGGAGCTTTTTGCTCACTTCTGGTTTTGTTCTTGAGGTCTGTGAAAGCCTCAGTGTGTTGATTTTCTTTTCTCCTCTTTGTTTCTTAATGCCTCGAATACTGCCTGTTTTGTCAAATTCTGGCTGTGGTTGGACTTGGAAGTATTAAAACAGCATTTAACAGAGCTACCTGAGAAGTCTGAAAAATCTGGGGAGAGAACTTCCTCTTAAGAGATTTGAAGTTCTTTCCTGGAGCTGCAGGAAAGTTTTCATCACGGTAGAAAGTTCCTTTTACTCTCCTCTGTGTCATCCTGGGGTTTATCCACCTCCTAGGTTTTCTTTCTGTGTTATGTTTTCTTCACACCTGCAAAACAGCTCAAAATTCACCACTATTTTTCTAAACTTGCTTATTTTCCTAGTTTCTTCAGAGGAACTTGAAATGTTAACAATCTGGTTTCTTAAGGTTTCTTGCCAAAAGCCTGATATGTGTAAATGTGGGTGTGCAGTTTCAAGTAAGCTGCAGAGCTGCAGACAACCTCAGCTGCAATTGCCACGTGTATGTCCAGTGTGCAATTAATTTTGTGTGAACTCCTGAGTTGCAGAGGTGTAAAGAAAGGGAAAAAAGCCCCTCAGAATCGCTCCTGTGTTCTTACAACTGGCTAACAATGGTTCTGTCATCCTGAGATGTCCTGAAGAGTCGATGCTTCCTTCCCTTCTTGTATCTCTGCAGCTCACTGTATACTAATTTCTCTTTGGAAATGACTTTGGATGGGCGTGTGGTGTGTTGGTTGGGTGTCAGTGACATCAGTCCCATGCCAGCAGCCCGTGTGATCAGAGGGATGGAGTAATTGGCTAAAGTGGAAATCATATTTCATGTTCTCAGCTGTGAAGTTACTTCTGCACTTCCTGGGGCCTGCTGCAGTTTGGTTTTGTTGATAGCCAGTGGTACCCATCAGCCCTGCCCTTCTTTACTGTCCTATTGATGATTTCATCCCTTTATACTAACACATCAGAATGCTGAATTAAATGTATTGCATAAGGAAATGTTGTGCAGGAGCTTCCAGCCATGCAGAAAGTGAATTATTTGTTTGGTACCTCCTGTCCCAAGAGCTCGTGGCAGGCACAGGCAGTCGTGGGCTCCTCGCACCTCTCCAAAACCTGTGCTGTCATCCTGACTTTGCAAGCAGCTGGAGGCACAGGAAGATGTGCCTGAAGTGTCAGGCCACAGAGCCTCGTGCTCTTTCCCTTCCCTCCTTTCTCTGGCACCCTCAGCTCAGCAGGAGCTTTCAGCACCCAGCAGCCACCCTGGGAGGCTGCAGCAGGGACAAACTGTGCACAAAACCTGACAAGAGCCCCAGGAGGATCCTCTGCTCGCTGCTCAGCAGCAGACACCTGTGATGGTGCCTGGCTCCTGTTCAGGAGGCAGCCAGCCCTGCAGATGCCTTCCAGCAGCATCTGACGTGCCACAGAGGGGCTGCTAGTCTAGAAAGCCTTTGCTGTTTGCTCTCAAAGCAGATCTGGTTGCCTTCACTGTCAGCCCTGCATAAATGGATTAGCAACTGCCCTTTCAGCTGGAGGGAACAAGGCAGACAGTTCGGGAGGAATGTGATCCGAGTGGGATAGAAAGATCAGACCTGAAGCATCACTGCAAATATCAGAATTCCCTGCTGGTCAAATGACAGGCCTGGGTAGTATTTCACTGCTGGGTCTGTTTAATCTTCCTTCTGCGCCATTGGAAAATGGAGAGCTGTGAATTTTCTGCTCAATGCTTCATTCTTTATGCAGATGGAATCAGAAAAATGTCTTTTAGGACCTAGTATTATCCATCACTGTTTTTAAATTTGTTATATTTGCAGGTGTAACAAGCCTGGGGGAGAAAGAAAATACTTTTGCCATCTGTGCTACTGCAATGTTTCTGCAGCCAGTGGAATTAATTATTATTCATTATTATTACACTTAGGGATAAATGTTCTGCATCAGTGAGGAATGGAGGAGGAGTTAACATTGCTTGCTTGCCAATACTTGGGAGTTGAATGGACCTGCTCATGTCCTTGTCAGGGATCCCCCGTGGTGATCTCTGACCATGGCCAACATGAGGGCATCCCAAAAAGTGCACACTGATCGCTTGGGAGGTATGGACAAAATGATTTATCAGAATGAATCTGTTGGGGAAATGCCAAGCACCCCAGTGATGTCAGGGATTTCTGCTTCTCCATCTTCCATTTTTATCCTATTTTTGTCTTGTATGGAGAGCCATGTTTGCTTCTTGCCATTTCCTGTTACCCTCCTAAATGAACCTTTTTAACAGAAATCTCCTAACACCATATGTGCTGGTGATGAACTCCTTTCTCTCTACCCATTTGCATTAAAGCCTATTAAGATAATTACACTTGCTCTGGGAGACAAATCATTTCAAGAATCTGTCCTGCAGCTGCAGAGACGTGAAATTCTGTTGTGCCAGCGATGCCAAAGTATCTGCTGACATTTGTGTCCAACATAGCAGGGGAAATACATTTGACCTCAGACTGTGTGAATCAAAGTGAGCATTGAGGGCTCTGATCTTCTTGCCCCACCTTGTCTCCTGGCCCGTGGATTTTGTTAGTAATTCCAGCTTGCTCTGGTGGCTTTGCCTGAGGCTTGGGATATGAAAGCTTTCTCTCTCCGCATGGCTCCAGTAGAAACAGGAGTTTATTAATTTCCACACCTCACTGGAAAATAACAGAGATGAGGCATCTTGAGGAGTTTACATTTAAATGTTTGGCTGGTTTTAGTCTGGCTGGGAGACTGAGAGCTAAAATTACAAGTGGAAATAATGCAGGTTAGGGGAATTTTTAAGCTTGGAAAACGGCTCTTGTTGACTGTTTGCCAGCCCTCCCCCATGTAGGTACATAATGAAAATACCTATAGCATCTCTGCTCAAGGATCTGTAGATGGAGTATTGCAGTGGAGAGCTAGATAAGCATTTACACTAGCCTAAAATATGTGGGTTTATTATGCTATGAGACTATGGTAAATAATCTAAATATTTATCACAGCATTTGGAACTGTTTTAAGCCCTTCTTTATCCGCTTAGTGACTTTCTCTTGTGTGCTATCCTTTATGGCACGATTCAAGAGTTAAATGCAGTCAGTTCACCAAAGTGGTACCAATGGGAGTGGATACCCTTTAATTTATACCCCTCATTTCATCAACAGACTGTGCTTCAGATAAGAAATTTTGATGACAATCTCTTTCTTTTTTCCAGTTTGCTTGGATTGCAAATTCTGTGCACCAGGAAAAGTGAATTTTTCCCTGTGTCTGTATTATAGCATGCAAATTCCTGGGGTGAGCAGGGCTGCTTGTCTTTCTCATGATACAGGCAAGAAGCATTGAGAGTTTAACAAAGTTTTCTGTCCCTGGGAATTTGAAGATGGTTCAATTACAGGTCAAAAGCAATTCTGTGCAAACTTCTAATTTGAAAAATGTTACAAGAAGGAAATATACATCATTAACTCATTTCTGTACAGGGATAACTATTTTTCCTCTTCATCTTTCTTTCAGCAGTAGTTTGGGGAGTCTGTCCATATAATTAATGATATCTGATTTATGTTAATCACTTATGATGTCTTTCTTGCTATGAAAAATGACCGTATTAAGCACACACGTACCTACCTTTCATATAAAATCTCCAAAACACTCTCACTAAAGTAAGACAAAGGAGTGCTGCCCTTTAATGCCTGTGCTTGACAAACAGCAGATATGCTCAGGAAGGAGCTGGAAATTGAAAAGTCAGTTCCTCCATCCTCTTGGGGACGAGAGGATGGGAAGAATGGAAGATAGCAGGGGCAAGACAAAGAGAGAGGTTACAAAGAAGGCTAAAAGGGCATTTCTCCTGTCCTTGCCCGTTAATGGACACTCTGGCCATTGGCCTCTGTGGGATGTGCAAGGACTGCATTAAATGGATCTTCTCATTGTTTCTAACAATGTGGTTTGATGAGGTGGGTTTGAAGCAGGCCAGGAAGGAGGGAAGAATTTAATGACTCTGAGCACTTTCATTGCCCGTGCTGAATCTCTCCTGGAGGCTGCCAGCCCAGAATATTTCAGTGGAGCTAAATACATTTCAATTACTGCTATTTTTAATTAAAAATAGATGTCACAACTCATTTGGCACTTTGCTCTGACTTGCGCCTTGTTTAATCTACAATTATTTAGAAGAGTGCTTAAGACAGGCTACAGAGATGGGGAGTATTTGCAAATTGAAGTATGAATCTAATTTCAGATGACATTTTGGCAACCCCAGAAAGCATTTGTTTGGAATTCTGCTTCATCTTCCATCCACATAGCAGAGCTCGAGCTCCCAACACAAAGCAGAGACAATGCCATGCCATGGATTGGAACCATCGGATGGATGCTTTGATGGGGTAGGGCTGGTGCAGGGAGCTCTGCTCATCCCCTTGTGCTGGCGGGTGTTACCTGTGTGTGTGTATGAAATTTGTCATTCATATGTGGCTGTAGCTTCTGTGTTGGGGGGCATGAGGTCAGTGAGATAATGTGAAATAAAGAGGAAAGGACAAATGTTCTTGAACCTGAGCTCTTGTTCAGTAGCTCTGTCTTATCAGCTGTATTCTTCTTGAGTGAAGGCTTTGACAAGCTTTGCCTTCTTGGTGTGCCTTAAAATTGCTGTCCTATTTAACATTCATGGGTAGCTGCTTATTAAGAATCTCAACTAAAATGTAGCATTTTTTTTTTTCAGTGGGATTCATATTTCTTGCTCAGTTTTCCAGCTGGGTTGGCTTATGATATGAGGGGGTGAACTGCTTTGCTGAAGGCCACACAGTGAGTGGCTGTGCCAGGGCGAATATCCTGCATAGCCTTTTATTCCTGTAAATGTCCTTTATAACAATATTATTGTGCCACCACTGAGGCAGGTGTTCAGCGGCACAAAGTGTCAGCAACTCCTACAGGTTTAAAGAAGTAGGGTAGGAGGAGAAATGGCCTTTCAGGTGTGGCCTGTCATATATTAAAAAAAAAAAAGAGGTTTATTTCTTCATTATTTCTTCATGGAAATGAAATGCTTCTTACAACTCAGAAAATAAAAATAAGGAAGAGATGGTTGGAGCTGGTCTTTGGCTGGTGTGGCAGGGAACTGCCAACAGTGGACACATTCATCCTCTTCACTGTCCCTTTCTCCCACCTTTGTGTCCCCTCCTTCCCAGGCTGTGACACATCACAGTGCTGGCCACAACTTCAGCCAGGTCTGGTGAAGGAGACTTCTCCCAGGCCACTGGGTAGATTTTCAGTGGTCAGTCCTGTTGTATTTTTGCAGCCTATATGTCATGGTGGAGAATTTAGCTGACTGACCGAAGCCTACATGATATATCTCAAACTTTCAGCTCTAATCTTGAACCTCCCTTTTGGCAGGATTTTTTATAGGACTTTTGCATTCCCCCAGCCTTGTTCCTCCTGAAAACCTCCTTCCCCCACTAACACCTTAGGCTGGCTGGGATCCTGGAGTTTCTCCTTTCCAAACGAAGGGTCTGGCAGGAGGAGGGATTGTTCCCCAGAGTCAGCTTGGTGGTGGTTTCTGCCATTAGGAGAGCCCTAAATTAAGAAATTTTGCTTGGCGTTAAGGCCAGGATTTCATAATTTTCTGCTTTTATTAGTTTGTTTGTACTTCCTTAGCCCCTGGATGATAGATTTTAAACCACAGACCTTGCTGCAATCCATCTCTGCTCTTTCTTAACTGTGCTGTTTGGCTCGGTCTGATCCCACTAGACATTCAGCAGAATGTCTAAAAAGCTGCAAAAACTAGGAAAAAAAATGCAGAGAGGAAAAAGAAGGAAGAAAACGTTCTTTTCCCCCTTTCACCTTCCAGATATTTTGGCTTAGCCATGCGTGGCCCAGAAATGAGAACTTTCCAAGACAAACGGGCTGCATTATCACACCAGACTCCCCTGGCAAGGAATGAATTTTGACAGCCTAAAAACATATTTTTCTGTGGATGGAGGAACAAATAGTTGCAAAGCAAACACTGAGCGTGTTTGCAGGTGCTGTGCTCCATTGTGTTTGCCAACCAGATGTTCTGTGCTGGGACGCTGCCCTGGCCTTTTCTGGGATGAAATGTCACTCTGGATGAAATAGAGCAAAGCTCTGCACAGTCTCTTTGAATGAGCTGAGCTTTTAATTTGTCAGCTATTAATATAGCTGTGTCTCCGTATTGCGCAGGGCACCAGGGAAAACAAACATGTAAAATTTGACCTTTAGAAAATTAACTACCATTGGACCACGGAAATCTGCCTTGCTGCAGCAAGCTGTGGTGTACTTAGGTACGATGGCAGTGCTTTAAAAACTCCCTTGCCATATGGCGCTGAGGGGCTGGAATGATTTCAAGAAGTTTTCTCTGCCTCAAGTCCCTTGACCTACTCTAGCTGAGTGCTACCATGTGCATCAGGTGGTGTTCTAGGGAAAGGTGACAAAATGTGGACTTCCAGAAGGCAAATATTAAGGATTTCTGTGAGTAACTCTCCTAGAGCTGTGTTTTCTCTACTGCACCTGCAACAGGTTGGATTTGGGAGAAAATATTTCAAAACATTAGGATGGTGGTTCTGGGTGTTGCAGCCAGCGATCCAAGAGGGAATTATTTGACAAACAATGGGATTTGAGCAGCTGAGCTTTGCTGATACAGAGACAGGTTTTGCTATGAAGGTGGGTCCTTTCTGCACTGAATGACTGAATTAACTGCTGCTTTGGATCAGTGAATCCACTGTTGCTTCCACCCTTGCTTGAGTGACATCCAATATGTGTTCCTTTCCCTTTCTAGCTTTGTCCTTGCTGGAGAGCAGCAGCAAAATTTGTCATGAAAATGAAGCAGATCAAATTTAGGCTTTACAAAAGGGCTCTGAGGAAGAGATTGGGATATTGACTCTCAAGCCATTTTTTCCCTCTCAAGGCCAGTAGATGCTTTTCCTTGTTATGTGGTTCATCCAGCAAGATCCTCACTCATAGGTTTTCCCTGAATGAGCAGAAACATGTTTTCCCTGCAAGGAAACTGGTATGGTGTCAACTTACCCCCCCCTCAAGAATTAACTTTCTTCTTCCTTCTCCCTATTGCTCAAAGTGAAGCCCCCACTTTTTTCTTTTTTTTTTGGTTGCATCAATCACAAGGGCCACAAGATTGGCTTGTTTTTCCTGTTTTTTTTTTTTAAACCTTATTTCACACACACAAAAAGCACTCCCCTTGTGCTTGAAGCAGCACTGCTAATTGACAGGAATTTGGAGGGATCGTACCCATGTCAGCTACTGTCTGCTCTGGGATCTCTGGAGAATATTAATCATGGAATCACAGAATTGTTTAGGTTGGAAAAGACCTTTAAGATCACTGAGTCCAACTGTTAACCCAGCACTGCCAAGTCCACTGTTAAACTATGTCCCTAAGCATGAAGGAACAATTTTCATTCATCCTGGCAGCTCCCCTTAAAGATTTTCTTTGTTAAAATACCACGGGCCACACTGTCATGTACACAAAAGCCACGTTTCACCTCTCCAGCAATGCATGGCATCCTAGGGTAGAAATAAAAATGGCCTTCAGAATTCCCTTTGTGCTGCCATAGAGTAACGAAAACCAGCTCAAAATGAAATGAGAAATCAGGTCTGTGTGAGAGGGAGGATGGTCAGATTGCTAATGGAGTGCTGTCCCCAAATACTTGAGCACTGTTGATTCCTTTCCAGTTAATAAACCATTTATATGTGGACTGCTTTTAGCACGGAACCAAATGCCTTTTTCACTCAAGCTGTGATGTATAATTATATAGCTGACATCAAACATGAGCAGATACCAAGTCAAAGCAACGAATTTGGTCCTGTTCCTGTAATTCCATTTCCATGTTAACAATTTTTCTCCCCCTCTTTAAATTATATTTTTATTGAAAGCTTCAAAGGTCAGCTTAGACATTCAGAGAAAATTTGTAGCATGGATTGTTTAGTATTCCCTCATATAGCACAGCCCTACATTACCCTGTGTCAGCAAATTAAGGAAATGAAAGTTGTGGCCAAGGATTACAATAGTGCTGGTGCTAACCTTTTACAGCACATGGCATACTATCAATTTTAGCCACGGGAGAAATGTGCTGTTCACATGCAGCAAGTGGGTGTTGAAGTTTTTAATCTAAAAATGAAATCTTGCCTCTAGGAGAGACAAGTAAAGCTCATAGATCTTCCTTGCTGCTGGATAAACCTCTTGAGCAGCTGAGATCTTTTCAGCCACAGGTTTTTCCTTTTATCCATTTTTCCTTCCTTTCTTCCTCACTTGGAGACAGAGGGACATCTATTCTACTTGACTGGAAGGGCAATTCTGTAGCACAGAGATATGTGGGCGCCCATATATTCACAAGATGGAGGGCCAGGGGAGATGGATGGGTAACCTACAGCCTTTTTCTTAGTTGCAAAACCCTCGCAAGGGCTAGCAACTCACATTCAGCTGGCATCAATCTTCTGTGCAGTCCTACGGAGGTTAATGGGATTGCTCAGCTGTTTAAGTACCTCGCTGAATGAAGGTGATAATTAATCAGGCTGCAAATTATTCGGGAGAACCGAATTTTAATGTTAGGTTTCCTTCAGTCAGTAGTTGCTATATAGTTGTTCAGGGCACACTTGATTTAGCTGGGCCAAGGAGAAACTGAAAGACCAGTTTCACTTAATTGCTATTCAGCGTTGGGTTTTGATTTCCCTGGGAGTGTTTCTTTTCCCTTTCAAACATGGGATTTTTGACCTGCTTTTCTCTGTCTTTGCTCCAAATCACAGCAGCATATACCCTGTAGTCTTGGAAAGGCTTCAGTTTGGTCTCTAAACTTAAAAGGCTAAAGGCAATACATAGATGGTTCTAAACTGTTGTCAGAAATAAATTTCCCTGGAGTGCAGTGTAATAGGGTCAGAGTTTATTGGGTAATGCTTATTTAGTAGATGGCCCAAAGATTAGGAGTTATTTTAGCTGGGGCATGAATAATTGAGTCGAAGGCAAACTAAAGTCAATGATCCCGCTTATCAGGCTCTGTTCTGTGGGATATGATCATTCAGTCTTTCACGTCCCACAGAACTGGTGTTAAGTTCAAAGGGATGTTGCCAGCTGAGCAGGTGGGGAGCAGCCAGGGAGCCCATTCAGGCTGTGATGCCTCCATGCCTGAGCTGGGGAGCCTGTAAATGCTCTTTTGGAGAGACAAGTGGTCCCTCAGGCAGGATTTCACAGGCCCTGATTTCATCTCCTGCTTTAATTTGGATTTAGAGGGGGTTGCTTGTGGCTTGCCTTGCTTGTGCAGCGTCACCCCAGCAGTGCTGGGCCAGGTTGAACATCCCATGCCAGTCCTGGGGACAGATGTGTTTTGAGGGAGCAATGGGAATGTGTTTTGGGGAGCTATGGGATTGCCCTTTCCTGCCCATGCTTTCAGTGGGGCTCGCTGTGAGGATGGACTGGTGGGAGCAGAGGTTGGGCTTGGGGGGCTGTGACGAAATGGAAAAGATCCCGTGTGAGCAGAAGGGTGGAACTTGGGCATGAATCATGCTCTAAGACCCCCACAAAACTACCCATTTCCTACAGTTGTTTTTCTGCTGGAGTCTGTGAGTTGAAGAGGTGTCTATCCCCTGCTACTTTCCATAGAGCCCCTCACGGGGCTCTTCCTGATTTTAATTCACTTTAATAAAGGTGATCCATTTTGCTCAAACTCTTATGAGCTCATTTTGACAGGAAAGACTCTGTAACAAAGGGGCTAATAATATCCTGGAGAAGGAGAATTGGAAGGCACTGAGGAGCATAAACTTCTCATCTCACGTAGCTGCAGCCAAAAGAAGATGGAGACTCGAAAGAAGGAGGTTGAGTTAGCCTTGAAAAACAGGTCTACTTTTAGACTTAGCAATTATAAAATCTGTAAATAGAAGGTGTGTTGTTTTTTGGTAAAAAAATGCAGAAAGAAATAGAATTAATGTATTTTAAGTATTTTGTAATCTCTTCAGATATGCATAGAAGGACCTAATCCTATTACTTCACGTGCAAGGGATAGTAATATTTCACACAAGCCATTTCCAAAACTGTTGTGTTCAGCAGAAAATGGATCGAATTTCCCCTGGGCTGAAAAACTGGCAGGCATTAATTTGGGAGTCCATCAACCAATACTGGACTCACAGCTTTGAAATAACTGGGAAATGAACAGGCAGGGAATGGTGCTGCTGCTAGGAGACCATTTCAGAGGTGGATTGATGGGACAGCGATTCAGAAATGGATCCCTGATGCAGGGATAACCAACCTGTTACACAAGGTTCAGCCCCCAGACAGCGACAGGGGTGTTGGGGGATGCATCAGATGACATCTGTCACACACAGAGCCCAACACTGTCCAAGTTAAACACAGCCCACAGTGGCCAAGATTGGCGGCATGGAAGTCGTGTCCCAAGCCAGATCTCTGGGATGTTATCCTTCTCTCTCAAACACAGTATGACCGTCTGGCCTGTTCTTTTTAACATCACTTTCCTTTTAATTGGGAGAAGTAAGGCTTGTTTGCATAAGAAATACATCAACTTTATGCTGGGCAGGAATGGCAGAAGTGAAGCTGACAGGAGGCGGCCGGACTACAAATTAAAATTGAAGCGGACCAGTCTTTTCTCATTCCACCAGCTCAGGGAAACGTTGAAAGTAAACCGCTGGCAAGTCGGCAGTGAAAAGCAAATTAGATTTGAGACCAGATGGTGTAGATCAGTATAATACAAGTTGATGTCAATAAAGCAGCCTGATTAACGCTGCCAAGAATATCACCCGCGATTTTTTCCAATTTCAGGTGTTATTTGTAGCGCAGGTGAGGCGCACACAGATGTGTGCACAGATAATTTTGGAAAGTGGGATTTAATTGAATCTCTTCTCCAAAAGGAAGTCTGTATCCAGATTTATTTGGCAATGTGCAGGCACTAGAAACTGTTCTGGAGTGGGGAATCTGGGGCTGAGAAGGAAAAGAGCAGAATGTAGGGTTGTGTGATCAATGTCTGACCGTGAAACTCAGTGCAGGATTTGATCCTGAGCACTGAAGGTTTGTGTAATTATAAATTTTATTATTTCTCAGTAAATATGGGTGTATCTAAGTAGAGTGTTGCCTCATCAATATTGGCTTATTCTTGTCAAACTCTTTAGTTCAGTGTTGGTGGGTGTTGTTTGACCATAATATATCCTTGGGACTCTTAATATTCAGAATGCTCTGTGAATTAATTATGAAGAATATTTAATATAGTCAGTAGTTTTGGTGTTGTAGTTCAGCTTCTGATGGTACATTGAAATTCTGTATGAATATCTGATAGAAAATGAGGTTTATGTAAAACAAAGGCCTTCCTATTGGATTAGATACCAATCTACAAAACAGAGTTGTAAAAGATGAGTTTGATGATAGAATGAAGAATAACTTTAAAAGTGAGTCACATTGTTTTGAGTGATGTAGTTGTTTTCCAGGAAAAATCTGTTGCCAAGGATCAGGGCACCCTTGACAAGCGTAGATGTGCAAAAACATCCCTTCTCAGTGCTGAACTCTTTCCTTTTGAATGCATTTTTGGTGAGGAAATTGGTAAGAGACTTCAGCTTTTCTCAGGGGATGAGTATCAGTCAAAACTGACTTTTTGCCACCTTTGCCCCTAGGCAGACATGAAATAGGCCATCTCTGAGGGTATATATAGACACTTATTCTTATATTCTATGCATTGCCACGGGGATTTAGACATTTAAATAGAAAATCTGATCTTTATGGAAGAATATTTTGTTCTTTGACTCTTGCCTTTCAGAATATATTTTTAGTGACTTAATATGCAAGTTTTTCATTCTCTGGATGTGCCTTTTTTGGTGTTTCTTGTGCTCATTAATCACATTAGCCATTCCTAGCCTTTGTAGCACACTGGGAGTTAATATATTCACTCCCTTTTGTGTGTGTTTATAAGCATGTGTCTTCCCTTTGGTTTGTATTGACTCTGAAGGCTGAAGTGACGATCAATGGCTCAGATTATTTCCTTGCTGTCAGCTATTGACTTTCTCTCAGTCTGATATCAGAGCTCCTTTCCCAGGGTGGTGCTAGCAGGGCAGGAATAGGAGGGGGAGCTGAACAAATGCTTCACAGAAATCTTGCAGTTTTTCTCAAGGCATCTTTAACTGAATGCACATGAAGGTGAGAGAGAAATTGCCAGAAACCTGCAATTTAGGGTCGAAAATTAGAGGCTGAAATTCTCTATCAATGATGCCAAAACTGGGATAGCTTTTGCCCCAAGAGATTTATTTATTTGTATGATGATTCTTGCTCTGCTCAGATGATTTTGAAATTGAAGGTGATTTCTTTAGCTAAACTGCTGTGTAGGTTGGGCAGTGTGCATTCCCTTCACTGCAGCAGAAATAATCAAGACCAGTATGTGTGGACAGAAAATCCTTCAGTTTCTGAAGAAAGGCTTTTCCTCCGTTCATCTATTGTACTGTGGGTTCTTGATTCATCATTCTCTGCTCTATCTGTAATTATCTACATCAGAGTAGTCATAATTTAATTCCTAATTAGAACAGCAGCATTTTACCTTTTCTGCCAAAGATAATGCTCAAGTGTCAAAATAGAGAAAAAAGGGTAGATATTTTCAAGGGAAAGTGAATTTGTTGGAATATTAATAGCTTCATCTTGTACTATAAAAATAACCTGTCTTCCAGAATTCCCAGTCTTTTATAGGGAAGTAAACAATTTTATCTGGAGTTCTTTAGGCTTTGAATTAAAAATTATAAAATTTTAGGTGAGAGTATAGATGTGGAGGAAACAATGATGGAGTAATAAGAAAAGAGAAGCTGGGCATGAGTGAGTGTCTGAAGGACTGGCAGCTGATTCTGGATGAAGAGAAGGTCCTGTGTCAGTCATTATCTCTCCAACTTGGCTTCTTTTCCCACCTCTGCCACTGAGGATTGGGAGACTCCTTCAAGCCAAAAGGAAAATTTCCACTGACCTCAGTGGACTGGAGAGCTTGGCATTGCTCCAGGGCTGGAAGAAAGACACAGCAGGAGGATGTGAAAGTCTGGGTGCCAGGGTGGGAAGCTGGGGAGGCAGGTGGGATGTCCTGTGTCCCCGAGCCCCAGCACTGAGTGCGAACAGTGGAGGACACGGAGAAAAGGCTGGAGGAGGGAAGGATGAGTGTGTCTGTGTGCTGAGAAACACCTTGGGTTTGGATCTGGCCAGGGTTAGTTTTAGATACTGAGTCTATCTGATCTGTCTGAGTTGGAGCTGTAATTGGGCAGTTCAAGGTGTCAGGGGGATTTAAAATTAATGCATTGATTAAAGGCAGAGTATGGTTCAGGCAGCTGACCACAAAATTGGCACAATCTCTGTTTTGCACAAGGGGGATCCTCACAGAACTTCCTGGGATGGGATCCAATCCTCCCCTCCTCTCCTTATGCTTATTTTGTTGGTCAGCTCAACCCTACGTTTTCATCAACACAGCCCATCATTAATGTACATACCTAGCTGTGTGTAAACACAAATATATAAACTAACTTCAGCTAGGATGGAAAGACAAACAGCTGCCTTTAGCAGAATTTCTCCCCTTGGATCTGCCTGAAAGCAGACAGTGGAGTTGGTTGTTTAGCCCAATTTAGTTTTCATTTAACCAGACCAGAGAGTCTATATGGCAAATGACATGTGGCCACCACAGTAGCAAAGTCGCTGTTTACTTAATCAAACATGATTAATGCATTGGTTTTACATTAGGATCTGCTTTTCTCCATTGTGGGACTAGTCAAGGGATTCTCTTTGTGTGCTAGCAAGAGGAACATGTTTTTTATCCTATCCTGCTTATTGTGCAGTTATGTCAGCAGTAAAAAATGTCTTTTAACATGCCTTCTTTTATCAGTGGAGAGATCAATACAGCAACTTTCTGAAAGCATAATTCAGTTACATGTGTTGTGGGAGACTAACGCGAGCCCTCTTGGCGAGAATGCTCTTCAGATAGTCAGGGAAAGACATCACGGACTTTATTTCAGAGCAGGATAAGATTAAAGGGATTTCAAGTGTGCTTTGAAAGTATCTTATAAGGGAGGATGGCTCAGGCTTGCAGAGGGAATTGTGTTCCAGAATGGAAATCAAGCATTGCTGCAGATAAGGTTTGCTTTCGCATCAGTGGTGGAACCAACAGAAAATCTCTGCGGCTGCATTGGGTCTGAACCTAAAAATGACAGTGGTGAATGGTGAGGACAGCAGGCTGATGGATGTGTTGGCTTCAGGAGAAAGCCACCACTGAAATGGAAAGTTTTCACTCAAGAAATCACTGTAAGGACTAAACCCTGCCCTGAGATAAGCTGAAAGATTTTAAGGGGCTTTGAGAGGTGTTGGACAGACACATCCTCAGTGAGCCTGCACTTGGTGAGTGAGGAGCACTGGAGCTATTAAAGGAGGCACCGAGGTGCATCGTGACCTTTTCTGCTGTTTTTTCTTGGGTAGGACATGCTGTTAAAAGAAATACAGCAGCACTATTTGATGGCTTTTCCTGGCAGGAAAATGAGGAGCTGACCTGAGTTACAAAGTGGACAACCCAATTTAGAGTTTGGCTGGGGCATCACTACAAAGGGCTTGAAAAATCCACCTTGAGAGTGATGCAAGAGGGTTTTGAATCACCACCTGTCATAGTTTGCAGGGGATTACTTTCTGGATTTTATTTTCCCATTTATAAACACCAGGAGGTTTTCTTTCCCTTGAAAATGCATGAGTCCTTTTTAACTCCAAAAAATCTTGGGCCAGTACTTTCCCTTTATTGTCATTCACAGTCCTTAATAACCAGTCAGGATAAATTTAATAACTTGTGACTACTTTTTTATATCATGCTCACAAAAATCTCATCTTGAAGCAGAAGAGACATCATAAAAACTACTGAAATCCAGAATATTCATCACGTAAGTGACAGTAAAACATTTTTTCCTTCTTCCTGATGACTTTGTTGGCCTTAGCACATTGTCAGCCTGGTTGGACCTCACTACCTCTCTACAGGAATGTTTTAATTTTCAGGCAGATTCCTGTACTTGTTATAGTCATTAACATGTAAATACATCTCATAAAGCACAGAAATGAACTAATAGTTACAGCTTTTCCAGCCATTAACACGTGTGATAGTTATGCCTGATTATGAACTTCACCTCATTGGCAACACATTTCTGTGGGTCTCTGTATTTCTCTGCCTGCTCTGAGCTGGACTAACTTGGGAGTCCATAAAGCTAAAATCTAATTAATTAAATAGCAGCACTAGTGCTTGCATTGGGCTTAAACGTGCCAGGGAGCATTTTTTCCCAATTTTCAAATAAATCTGCTTATTGGAAATACCATCCTAGAAATAGGAGTCTCTGACTTTGAGAGATGCCCTGGAATTTAACAGCCCATTATTTTTATATGGGCAATTTATTGCAGTCAGAAGTGATACAGTTCATGGAAAGCGGGTAGATGGATGGCTGAATCATTCCATCACCTGTCATGACTCATTCCCGTCATTTCCTTCTCCTCACAAAGGGTGCATAAACATGTCTGCAGACCTAACCATTGCCCAGAGCATCTCATTAAAATATTGCCTCGGTTAGGGTCACAAAAATGGTTATGTGGCCCCATGACTGCATTGTAGAGGAGACGAGGAATTGAGATCTTGACTGTCTCATTCAGAGAACACTGTCCATACGAAAAGCATGCCAAGGGACTTCTGTCTGGGCTTTTTCCTGAGTTTCTCACCTTGGCAGTCAATGTCACAGATATGATTCCTTCAGGAATTTTATAGAGTTGTTTGGCCTGGCTGCTCTGTTCCTTGAGTGCTGCCTGCTTTCAGGGGTCCTCTCATCCTCTGGATGATGCTGTATATAGTGATCCTGTTGCTGGCAGTTCTGTGTCAAAATATGCCGATGCAGCCACTCCTCTAGACACAACCAGATGTTTTGAGCCAGAGGACTGCTGTTGGAACTGTCAGATTGAAGTTAGCACACATTTCATGTATATTCTGTCCTCCTGGCTTAATCCACCTTCAAAGTGTGCTCTGAGGGTTTGCCCAGCCTGTTCCTCCCAGCAAGAGCTTGCTCGACCCAAGCTCTGAGCTGACCTGCTGTGAGCTGACCTGGCCAAATGCCACGTGGCCAGAGTTAACTCGAGCAGAATTTATTAGCTTGCAGAGGGCACTGCATAATCCAGTTACACAACTTCACTTTTGGAGCTGGTTTGTGTCTGGCCGGGTTGGAAGATGGGTAAATGTCTCTGGAAAGTTATTTTTTATTATTTATTAACAATAAAATCTTGTTACTTGCTTGCTGCAATGGCTAAGAAATCTAATCACTGATTAAGGTTGTGCTAGGGTAGGGATACCTCAAACGGAGCAGCAAAAATACAGTGTGTGTCCACAGGAATTTATAATCTGGGTGTCACAGCCCCTCAGTGGCAGTGGAGCTGTCAGGCTGAGCCCAGCAGCGATAAGCTCAGACATCTGCGTGCTCTGTGCAAGAAACACGGCGCCAGTGGGGAAATGAAGGCATTCTGTGGCTCAGGGTGGGGTTGGCACACACAGCAGGTGCTTCCCGATGGCTAGAGGCTCCAGGAGTGCATCCCTGGAGTGCAGCGAGGCACGAGCAGCTTTGGATTTCCAGCCCTTGGCTCTGGTGGAGCTCACAAAACACAAGCAATCTCTGTCCTGTGTCTTCCCGCGGCCTGTGCCTTGCAGACATCACCTCAGCAATTGTTGCTGGCTCCTGCAGAGCTGAATCCTTGCCCTGCTGAGCTTCACCCCTGGCTCTGCGTGGCGATGTGAGGTAACCGTGCGAGCGTGGCCCCTTTATTGCGCTGAGAGCATAATGCCCCATTATTCTCCGGACAAGGGCAGGGGGAAACAGCTGTTTCACTGATTCACTAAATAAAAGCACGACTCTCCAGTCCTCCTCCCTCATCCAGCATGCAGAAATCTGCCCAGAAATCACCATCCCCTCATCTCCTTGCCCCCCAGTGCCATGGGAGCAGGCAGCGCCTGCAGCTGGAGCGCTGCCCTCGCCTCTCCCGCTCTGCTCCAAGTGGTTTTGTGAGTCAGGCTGTGCACAGAATCCCGGATTCCATCCTGCCTTTCCATTTGCTCATGCCCCTCTGCTGCCAAAGTAACCATGGCAGGGCCGGCGTGGGGGGTGGAGGGGAGCGGGGCGGCGTTGCCAATCTCTCATTAATTTCTAGATGCAGAATGATGGGGGTGATGCATGTGAGAGTCTAATAATAATGACCTGAGGTCCCAGGCATGGCGAGCAAGGCAAACTTCTTTAACTAACAACTTAATTATAATAAATTTGAGTCTAAGAGCACCAGGCAAGTAAATCAATCAACCCTCGCAGGCGGGCTCATTAAAACTAGCAAAGTACAGACCAAAAAGGTCATCTTATTAAAAGGGATTAGCATTTTCCAGTTAAATCCTTTGCTGCCCATAGGTGCTAGGAGAGAATGTGGACTCTGAGGTTCTCTGTTGTTGCAGGGGTAAAGGGCTGACCCTGCACAGCGCTAAATGCCTTCGGTCCCCACGGTCGGGCTCTTGGCTGCCAGTGCCAGTGGGCAAGGCTGGATAAATGCTGGTGGACCTCTGCCAGGCTGGCCCAGCTGTGGGATTGCCAACTGTCCTGTGGAGCAAGTGAAACACGATCAGGGCTGAAGTCTTTCTTGCAAAATACAAGCCAGCTTGCTCTCCAGGCTTTTCTCTAGCCCTGTCTTACAGACTGAGACATCACCTCAGTAAATGTTGTTGGCTCTTCTTCCAATGACTCTTCTCTGGCTGTGTGGGATGTCTCTTCTCCTGTCAGGTCTTAATATATTGTAGCCCTCGGGCAGCATTTTCTAGCTTTGCCTTTCTTTCCTGGCTGCGTGGTGCAGTACTTTGGGCTTTCTAGTGCTTTGAGAGGCAAATGTTCACAGACCCAATTATGATCTTGTTCCTTTAGGAGAGTATATTTACCTTGGAGGAAACATTAAACTGAGAACAGCTATCAAAACAGCTGGCATCCTTCTTCCTGTTTTCCTCTTCTGTCAGATGCAGTGTTGATGGCAGGAGATACTTTTTTTTCCCTTTTCAGACTTTCCTCTGCCCACACTTGCATTCCAGTGGTGACCCTCTGTCTGTGCAGCACCACTCATTGCTATTGTGGAAACGTGGTATGAAAATGGCTGAGTTTTCCATGGATCCTGGAGCAGTGAGCCTTGCAGGGGATGGTGCTGGAGGGGCCTTTCCTGCTCCTGCATTGCATTTTGGATGGAAACAGAATTTTTGGGAGAAAAAACAAGTGTGTCACAACAGTGTGTGTCACTGTTTGAGCAAAATATTTGGAGTTAAGAGGGTTTTGTTCACTGAGAGACAACTGCAGTTAGGAAGGTGGGGTGGACAGGCTGCTCTCTAACAGGAGTCATTTCAATGGACACTACCCAGTTCCAGCAGCTCAGTCAGCTGAGGAAAGTGGACACCTGGCCCAGACTGAATGGAACAGGCACAGCTCATGGCACATTTCCCCCAGCCCCTGCGGTGCCCAGGCAGTACTTTTATTGCACAGCAGTTTACAAATAACCCCACTTCATAGGATGGAAGTTCCCCTGCACTATTTTTAATCATTTCCAAAGGTCTTTTAAGCCCTGGGAGGCCTCGGGGGCATGTAGGAAATTAAGCAGAGCCTCGCAGCAGTTCAGGAGTTCATTGAGAACAAGGAGTTATGTGTTGGAAAATACGGTGGGAGAAGTAAGGATGAGAAGAAATGGAGCATCTCTTTTATCCCACTAGGCATCCCTTTTGCATAGGAAGTACTGAGGGTCTTTCCTGCTCTGCTTGACCCATCAGCAGAGCACATCACAGAGAGCTACATGCTGCCTGGGGAAGGAAAAAAAAGGAAGAAGAAAATATTTATTTTCTACTGTGTTTCCAATCTGTGGAATCATGCTGCTTGAAGATGCTTGTGTTATATCTTCAATACAGCAAAAAACTGCTGAGCAGAAGAAATGGGTTTTTGAGGTTGACTTTGGTAGGGAATTGCTGGCAAGTGGCTGCAGGTAGGTGACTACCAGTCTGTGCTCCCTCATCAGCTCCAAGAACTAGCTGGGGAACCTTTGGATATTGGCACTTGATTTTTCTGCATCAGGCTTTTCATTTGGAGTGTGCAATATTTAACATTGTGCATATCAGCTGAGATGCTTAGACGAAAGGCATTGCTGACTACACAGCTGTGTTTCAGCTTAATTCAAGAGCTCAGACTTCCCTGCTGCAGCTGAATGCAGAGTTTGCAGGCACTTTTATACCTTTGGCTTCAGGCACCTTCAGCTTCACACATCCCTTGAAGCTCTGAGTGGCACCAGCTTTGTGTGGTTTTGTCTTGATGAAGGAGTTTCCACAAATGAGGAGGGAGGAGCCCCTTGTGCTCCCCATCTCTTCTAACAATCTTTCGTGTTTCCACAGGGGCAGGGACAAATGCACCATCGTCACTGTATGAGTTCTGCCTGCCAGTGTGGTCAATGCAGGATTCAAAGCAGTGCAGTTTAATTGGAATACTGTAGAAAATATCTATTCTTTTGTCTCTTGTTTCCTCATATTTTCCACTCACTGCCTCCCCTTCACATCCCTTTAGCATTTGCCCAGAAATCACCTCAACCCACAGGCTTCTTCTATTTTTTCCTTTTTTTCCTTGGGAGATGAGGGGTTAAAACAATAAATATATTGGTTCCTGTTTTTCCTCTCCACAGCTCCTGAGCTCCAGCTGGGTGCAGACATAGAATAGTAACAAGTCCATGGGAAAGGCTCATCTTCTCACAGCCCTTGCAGCAACACTCTGAGCTCAGTGTGAACTTCCCAGAGGACGGAGACAGAGCTGAAACCCTCACTGATGCTGCCAGGAACTTTCTGCAGGGATGAAAGCAATAGGGTGGAGATGAAGTGTGTGTGAACCCAAACTGGATTCCAGGTGTGTATGAGGAACAGCGCACTTGGTCTTCAGCTGAGTTTAAAATATGTATATAAACTTACATAATCTGTGGCCATTGGCAGTTAGCTCTTTATCATCCACAGACACACAGAATGGAACTTCCAGGCCTTGAAGGAAAGCACATTTCTGGTGTAAGAGACAAACACGAGGCAGCAAGATCAGCTCGGTGTTTGTTCTGGTTCCAGATACTTAACAATAACTTGGTTTTGCTTTTGCCCTTCCACAGCAGGTGCTCTGTTTCCATGAACTGTAGTCCCGCTAAACACTTTTTGCTCCTAAATAATTCCTAATGGGACAGAGGGAGTCCTGCACCCTTGCAGACTGATAGGTTGGCTGGGATTGGTGTCTCAGCCTGGAGAATGGCAGGAGGGGACAGACTCAGCCCTGCACAAAGCCTGGCACAGTGCAGGCAGCCTGGGTGGTCTCAGCTGGGTGCAATCCCATTTCCATTTCCCTTTGGCTCTGTGTGTGCTCACGGAGAGTTGCTGGGGCTCAGTTGTCATAGCTGTTTGGGTATAATAACTCGATGGCTGTCTCCAAACCCAGCTCCTAACCTCGTGCCAGGGAATGCCAGGTCCTGGGAGGCCTCCAGGGTGCAGGGCATGGCTCATCTCCTGGGGATGCAGTGGAAGGAAACACCCAGGCGATGGTAAAGCTGTGGCAGGGGACTCACCAGGGTGGCACAGGTGTATTGGCACTGCAGGGTGACCTTATGTGGTGGAGCTGTTGGGCTTTTGTTTTGCTAAAAGATGCTAAAACTCAGAGCCAAAAGTGCTGAAAGTGGAGCAGGTCGAGATGAGGAAGCACTGATGGATGTTTGTTGTGTCAGCTTAACTGGGGTGGAAGTGCCAGGAAGGCAAATGAAACGAAATGCCCCATAATTGTGCCTGATGTTACTTAACACTGCACTCCTTGCCGTCACTTTGATTAAACATGAAACGTTTCTTTATTTTCATGCATTCTTTGTGGGGAAAAATAAAGGGGAAAAAAATAGTGAGCAATGAGACAGTCTGTGCTTCCCCTGCCCCTCGCCAAGCAGTAGAGAGCAGTGGGAAACAGTTAGCGAAGGTGTCAGATTTTCTCTAAGGGCAGTCACAAGGCTCTTGTGCCAAACACTATTTGACATTTAATTTAAGACCCATGTAAAGTAACAGCCAGGGCAGGCAGCAGGAGGAGCGTTCCAGTTGACAGACTGGCAATATTTGCTTTAATTTCCTTAGTGCAGTGGCCACGTTTATCTGTGAGTGAGAAATACTCCGAGTATTATTATTATTTTTTTTTTTTGTTAGCCCATCATGAAAAGAGAGCACTGTGTTGTGCTAGACACTGTTTTGGGCTTCAGGTGTCCCT
Organism: Origma solitaria; assembly: GCA_013397895.1. Lineage (NCBI taxonomy): Eukaryota > Metazoa > Chordata > Aves > Passeriformes > Acanthizidae > Origma > Origma solitaria. The sequence continues at coordinate 370,828 of VZRL01000323.1, read as the reverse complement.
CATTAGGGAACATAAGGCCAGAGAGCTGTGTGTCAGCACCGGAGGAGCCAAAGAAAGTTGTGCCTCTTTGATTAAATTCTGCTGGAGTCAAACCCTCTGTTCCTGGCCTGCTCTAGCAGAAGGTGTCCCTGCCCATAGCAGGGGGGTAGAATGAGATGATCTTTAAGGTTCCTTCCAACCCAAACCATCCTATGATTCTGCTCTGTGTGGTTTGTGCTAGAAGCACAAGGGAAGGAAAGGTCAAGGGTGGAAGATTGCAGTGGGGTTATTTGCATTCTAGTTTCTTTATTTTTGCTGTTGGAACTGAGAAACTGATCTGGTGTGCTGCTGAGGAGGTGAGATGGGAATAAAACCTCCCTGGAGTATGTGGAGGATGTCTCCAGTGGGATGTCTGAGCCCTGTGTGAGGAGGAAGCAGCAGTGGAAGCTGTGCTGGCTGTGTGGCTAAAACTGGCGAAAGGGAAATGCTGCAAGGTGCATGTAGAAATGAGTCAGGAGATGTATTAATTAATTGATTTTTTTTTTTTTAAAGAAAATAAATGTGTTTAGTCAACAGCGTGAATTATTGGTACCTCCAAGGGTACTTGTTTGGTGATGGAGATATGGAATTATGATGTTATCCATGCAGATAAGGAGCATCAGGGGAGGAAAACCTGTGAAACAGGAGGTTTGTGCATTGAGGACCAAAAGCAGCAGCAGAACGTGAAGCAATGGGAGAGGAAGGGCTCCCCAGGCAGTGGGACAGAGACAGCAGCCTGCAGGCAGCACTGGCTGTGTGGAGGAGCACTTGGCTGCTTTTCCAAGGTCATTAGAAAGTCTAGACTTTCCCATAAAAGGGTCCCATTTGCTGGAGAATCCTTGGGCTACCACTGCCCTGAGGGCTTCACAGAGAACTTAAAGGCATCCAAAACAGCCTGGCTAGACTGAGGCACCTTCCCTGAGCTTTTCTGGGTGTATGGACCTTGGAAGACAACTTTGGGCAGCCTGGCAGGAATGATTTCCATAGAATGTGCAGCCTGCCCCAGCAGAAGGCAGCTCTGGGGCTGGCCCACCTGGTGGCGGGGCCACTGCTGCTCCAGACTGGCTGGGTTTAGCTCCTCTTCAGGTTTCTCGCCCAGCAGACAGAACAGAGGAGCCAAAACCAACTGCATTCCTCTAAGAAAGCCAGAAATGAAAAAAAAACTCCTGCTCCTCTGTGCTGATGGAGGCGTTTGGGGAACTCTATATATGCAGTTATTCCCGAAACTCAGACAGGAGACTCCCACCTTTGCTACAAACCTCTCCTTGGTGCCTCATCACTGGCATTGTTTGACCAATTTCTTGGTGCCATCCTATGGCTTTAAGCACTTTAAATATCTGCTCTCCTCCCTATGTTAGAGAACATCTCTCAGTCTAGCACAGCACACCTGGAGAGAGCTTCTGTGCAGCAGTGTTCAGAGTAAAACACGAGTCCAAACCCCTCTAAGATCACAGAGTGTGCTGCTGTTGCTGTTAACAGGGGCTGCCAGCTCATGCTGCAACTTACCTTGGAAGGAGAAACCAGCAGGAGTTGCTAAAGGCAGGGAAAAAATGAGTGCAGCTAATTGTGTCAAGGGAAAAAAAAATTCCAAGGTTCGTTCAAGAAAGGGTTTGAATAACTGGAAGACTGCCAATTGTTGGGTCCCATTATTTTGCATGCCCAGCTATGTAATCCTTGTCTTAGGACCCTCTTGAAAGTCAGCGTCAGGAAGGCTGAATCAGTATTTGTCCACGTGAATGGCCCCTGGGAACAGACAATGGTGTCCACCCCAGAAGAAACCACCCTGGGGGCTGCAGTGGTGGGTAAAAAAGTGTGGTCAGGCTTCTGCCCAAGGGAAACAGTTTGCTGAATGTGAGAAACCTTCTGGCATCGGCACAAACTTAGATGGTGTCGATTCGAGCCTTGAGGAGTTTGTTGTCTAACTGGGACCAGCAGCGAGATCTGGACAGCCATAACACAGCTGGGGATGATTCCATCCTGGGAAGGTGTGACTAAGCTGGGGCCATTGCAAAATGGTTTCTGTGGGTATTTACTGTATGTTTTTGTGGCAGGGGTTTTTTTTGGGTTTTTTTTTTTTTTTTTGTAATTGGGTCTTCCTGAACAGCAGTTGGATGTTTCAGCAAAGAGAACGTGTACTAAAAATCAACCAGCACACCACTAAATGGAGGGAGGAATCCTGGATAGCACTGGGGGAGCTTCCAAAACTGGTGTTTACCTTTGCTTTGCTTTTAGCAATCCAATTTCTCTTTGCGAGCTGCGTGTGCAGAAGGGCTAATCTAAACTGAGTTTATCACAGCAGCGGAGCTGGAGCAACTCCAAGTACATTGGTGTATATCCTGGAAATAGGAGACTGCTTATCCAATTATTTGCAGCTTGTTTTCAAGGGAAAAGCGATTGACTTGAGTCCTGCACAGGGTAAAATCCTGTTAGAGTGTGTCATTTTCTCCTTTGGAGTGGGATGTAGTCCCAGGTTTCATGAGATGCTGGATTGCCTCCTGGGACTGTTGAAAAGCTGCTGTGTCAGACTGGGGATCTTTAGTCTTCAGATGGAAAAGTACCTCTGTTGGAGTGAGAGATGAGGCTTAAAATACATGTGATAATCTTTCTCTTCCTGTCCCAACCCTTTTCACCCACTGCCATGATTAAATTTGTGAGAAGAGTCGCAGCAATAAATAAACTATACATTATTGAGGGTAAAAACTCCCAGGAGGGAGGCATTGAGTGGTACAGAGACACAGGCACATTTAACAATGAAACAAAGAGGCAGACTTTGGCTGAACATCAGGAAAAACATACTGAGACTGAAATAAATTTGGCTATAGGACAGTTCCCAAGAGCAGTAGCAGCAGCCCTGTTATCCAGACCAATTTTAAACACTCCTGTAGGCATCACTCCCATCTGGGCCTGGTTAGAGAAGATGTCAGTCATATCCATAGTTTGAAGATGTCACCTTTTCTTTGGCCCAAAGTTTTCCATGGAATTTTTTTTTAATCAGTGGAGATAATTTCTTTCCATTTGAACCATTCTCTTTGTTTTGCAGCAATTTTAAAAAGAAAAAGCTCACTTTGGTAAGGTGAGGACAAGGGAAGTTTTCAGCTGTTTTAGTGTGGCTCCTCCTTTAAAGGGGTTTGGAATCAGCCATCTTCATACCAGATTTTTGCAGTAGGTAACAGAATCAAGATGAGTTGGAGGAAGAGATTAAAAGACACTTCTTTCTAGTCCTTATCACAAACCTGCATCTTCTGAGGTAATAAGTGGGCTTGCAAAGACCCATCTGGTACCAACAGATGCTCCTTGCCCTCATCACACAAACCAACCAGAAAGGAATAAGGAGTCAGAAACAATATTTGGTCAGTGATGCAGGTACTCTACATCAGCCACAGCCTTCTCCAAATTCCTGCTTCTTCCCTGTGGTACTTTCTTTTTCCTATAGCCAAAGCGAAGCTGGTATGAAAGCTCTGTTCCTTATTCGCTGGGATTAAACCCTGAGGAGCAGAGGTGTGAGAGGTGAGGAAAAGATGGTGCAGATGACTCAAGCCCTCCTGGAGTGCCTGTGTGGGCAGCCTGAGGGCATCCCCGGCTGTGGTTGGGAGGGCATGGTGCTCCTCCTGGGCTCCTGGCCATCTGGAGGGACTGCATGGCGCTGGATGGTTTTGGGTTTGCTCCCTGGCTTAGTCTCACCTAACGTGGCTTGCAGCACATATTTGGTGACATGAGAATGTGCTCTCTGTTCACTCCTGATGCACCTGTTGGGTCCACAAGCAGGGCTTGTGCCAATTAAACACAGGAGTGAAATCCCACAAGGAGCTTGGGTGCCTATGTTGGAAGTTGTATGTGTGTAATAAATGGTGTTATGAGGTATACACCCAAGCCTATTTATGAGTTACTGTATGAGAGAGAAGGCATGGTCAGAGTAGGCTTAAATAACATAAGGATTTATATGCTAGATCCACCTTCCAACCCTTTGTTACACCTTGGGCAAGTTATTCAGCTTCTCTGGGCCTCAGATCCTCTACTGAGTACAGGTGTGATAAAAAAAAATCCTTTTCAGATGTTTTGTCTGCTCCGATTCCTTGTGCTCAGAAAAAGGAATTGCCTCTCTGTGCACATACTTGATTTTGTTGGGATTTTTGCCAACAGTATGTAACTCAGGTGCTGCTGTTGCATTTTTGCTTGTACTCTTGCAGAGCAGAGATGATTCAGGAGCGAAAGCAGAGATACTCCTTTGAGTCTCCTTTCATGTTTCATCGTCGGCACCTCCTCTCACAAGTGAGCTGTATTTTACTCATCAAATCGGAACTAAACTTTGGTTTCCATGGAAGTCAGGCACCTCTGTATTCAGCAAAGTCCCGTTATTACTCCTCAGGAGAAGGATAGCCAACGTTGTACCTCAGCTGTAGCTGACAGGCAATTTATATGGGATGAATCCCTTAACAGTGGACTTCAGCCTTTCCTGAAATCCTATCCCCTGCCTCTCCATGCGAGCGGGGCCGCTGGCTTCGCGGAGCAGCTCATTCCAGACAGATGCGGACAACTGGAGCTGAGCGGTGCTGAGGGAACGTGACACAAAGCTGCAGCAAATGTATTAATTGCGCTGCTTGGGGAGGGATGGATTCTTTCCCCTGCCCCTCCTTTCTCTTTGCCAGAGCTTTGTGTGTGCTGGGAGCCTTGCTGGGTTTTTCTCGTGTACGGTAATTAGCGAACACAGCTCGGAGTTCTGGGCATCTGCTTCCCGTCCCGGGAAGGTGCGTTATTAACCCGAAAGGATTTGATACCCTCCTGCTGTGTCCCATTTTCTCTGCTCCTGCCTGGTCCTTCTATTTGCTTCAGCCTCCCAGGTCCATTAAGATCTTCACAGTTGCCTGCGCACAAACCTGACAGGCTCATGGGGAGATTCTAAAACGATGCTGGTTCAATTAGCAGGATATAATTTGCCCTTTGGTGGAACCCTGGGCTCCCCTGCCAAGCTAAGCACTCACTGCCAGGGCACATAGCACGAGGAGGAGCATTCCCATCACATCTTTCTCAATGGCAGGTCACAGAAAGCATAAACCCAAGTAGCTGCGGCAAGAAAGGAATTGTATTTTTATCCCAATTTTATTTTTCCTCATGAAATGAGTTTTAGAGAAACCAGAAAGCCCATTTTGGATATTTGATGTGAACAGACCAGCTGGCAGCTGTAGTTTTTTATTTTAGCCTGGGAATCCTGCTGGTTATTTTTTTTTCCTTCCCCATGAGCCCCTCTTGCAATTTGAGTTGCTCTGCCCTATAGGTCACAGACCAGTTTGCTATACAATTTTCTGTCTCTGTGTTGATCAAATGCTTTTCTGAATGATTTGCTGTTTGCTGTGGTTGTTAACCTCCTGAGTACTCAGTCTTGCTTCTCTCTCTCACCTCTGAGACATGTGGAAATACCTGAAGAGATACCAATATCAGATCATGCATATTCACGGTGGTTATTCCCCATTCAGCTGCACAGACAACAATTTTCACATGCTCACCAAAAACAGATATGAGTCAAACCTTGAGTGAAAGTGATATTCAGGATGAGGGGAGGGAAGGAGACTCAAGATATAATTTATTTTTTTCTCAGCCTTCAGTCCATGAGATCTTCTGTATATTATCAAAGGAATGGATTTGTGTGCTTTGGTGGTGGAACTTCTTACACTGGAGGAGTTCTTCTCCTGGAGAGATGATGTTGAAAAGGCTGGTGGCATCTGCCCCTGCTGGGACAGGGAGGAAATTTGGCCAGAACTGCTCTGAGAGTAGTGCCAGAGTTTTGTCTGGGTGCACTGGTGGGAAAAACCTGCCCTTAACTCTAGTCTTAAGGAATGCTTTTTTTTTTTTAATGTTACTTCTCTTTCCCAGGAGACTTCTTTGGGTTTATAAATTACTGCATTTCCCTTCAGCATGACAGCTGCAGCTTCACCTCTTCTCGTGTGAACCTGGAGTCAGGTCAGGCTAAAATGCTGAATCTTTCCTTTCTCCTTCCCGTGGCTCTCTGGCCCCCTCCTTCCTTCCCCATATCAACTGCCTGGATTGCCATAACTTGAGGATTAGCTTTTCCCTGCAGGACTGAGCTGAAATGCAAGTGCTTTACCGAGCAAAACAAATCTCTTCAATATTAGCAAGGCAAAGCAAAATGCTTGAGCACATGTGGTTTTTGTTAGCTGACTTCTCCCCCAGCCTCATGTTTGGTCCCAGTGTCAAATTCCCTCTTAAATATGCTTAGGAGGTCACAGAAAGCAGGTGAATAGCCATACAATAAAAATCACATCACACCTCTTAAAAAAAATTATGAAAAAAATACATCCCCTCTTTCCGTCTTCCCCCCGCTCCACCCATGCCTATGCACAGTAGAGGCAAAGACCTGATTATGCACTTAGTGGGAATGAACTAAAAATGAGATTTCCTAGCAGGTTGGAGCACAGGGACAGAGTTTACAGATCAGGCTCTTGCAAATGAAGACACAGAGCTCTAGAGTGCCCAAAGTTAAGCAGGTAAATATAGGTCAGGCTCTCAGCTTGTCTTCCCTGGAGTGATTCCACACTGCAGCAGAGTCTGGCTTCCAAAGGAATGTGCTGGTGCCAGCTGGGTGCTTTTGGGAAATGTGCATTGAGTAAGATGCTGAGGAGATGGCAAAGGTATGTGTGCGGAACACACCTCGGAGTGCTCGGCGCAGGTGTGAGCAGTAAAGCTTGGATGGGGTTTTTGAAACCATGACTCAGTTCCTTTAGGAAGATCAGATATTGGGTTTCTGTTGTGTTAGCAAGGGGAGCAGAGCCAGGGCCCAGGCACCCCCAGCGCTGCTTCATGGCTGGAAACTCCCACAAATCTCTCTGATTGATTTGACCTCATGAAAGCAATTCTAATAAAACCTTGACATCCTGGTAATGAATTTTATGAGTTCCCCCAGCAAAGGCAATACCTGCACATTGGCAGATATGTGAACTAACTCAAAGAAAGCTGGCTTGAGCACTGGAGACAGTGTGAGAATTTTTTTTCTTTTTCTTTTTTTCTTTTCTTTCCTCTCCTGTCTGTCCAGCAAACTTGTCTGTCTAGGAAGATACCTGCAATCAGTGTTCTGAAATGTTTGTGCATTTAGTCTCTCAATGAACCCAGTAACTTTGCCTGAAGAATATTGATTCATTTTCTAGCCTAGATAGACACTTTCAACACCAGAGAAGCTGTAAATGCCCCATCCCTGGAAGTGTTTAAGCCCAGGTTGGATGGAGCTTTGAGCAGCCTGGTCTAGTGGCACCCGTGGCAGGGAGTGTGGAAATAGAGGTTTGCACCTGTGGGTTTTATTCAGGTTGGTTTGTATGTGTACATTGATTTTAATGGCCAAAAGGTGACAGTGAAAAATAGAAATATTGAGGAAACTTCATTGTGTTAACTCTGTGCGTGGGCTATTTACTTCTCTCAGCAGGGCACTAATGTGTGAAAAGGTTTTTAACAAAAGATTGTCATAACTCAAGGCCAAGACCTGCCTCTTGTTTTACTGAGCAGTGTGTTTGACTCATATTTGAGGTACCTTTTGGAAGAGAAGCTGTCGTGGTATGTGCAGGTGTGTAAGCTACGAACTTTTGTATAAACCAGTGAATTTATTTGAGTTGAGATTTGATCTCGGAAGTTAGTCTTTGGGCTGTGAAAACAATTCTGCCTGTTACTCTAAGATAGATTTTCCTGGCAATAAATATCCTGGGTTTTATCTTGATTACTTTTTTTTTGTTCTTACAGCCTGCACTCTGCTCCCGAGTCTTTGGTGCTCTGTAATTTCCAGTTTTTCCTGATGTAAAATAGAGGATAAAAAGAGCAATTGAAACAATTGCAGTAGAGAAGGTTTTCAACCTCTGCCTGTGCTTGCTGGCATACTGTGAGTCTTAAATAACATGTTTATAAAGTGGTCTGATGTGTGATGTTCAGATGAATGCAAGTGTCGTTCAGGAGTGCACAGCCCTGCAATTTATATAGTAAATACACCTTTCATGTTCAGGAAATTCAAAGTCAATCACCCTGTTCTCAGGATGACAGTGTTTTAAGCCATAGCTGTGCAATTCTACTAATTAAAAAGTTGGGAGGCAGAAAGGTCACAATAATTCAGCCTGTACCTCTCTGAGATCCTTTTGGCTATGAAAACAGAAAGAGTCAAAACTTTTGGTGCAAAAACATTTCACCTTTCATTTTTTTTTATTCTTTCATTTGATTATAAAATCCATGTAATTACTTCTAGGGACTCTTGGTGATTGTGATGATAGTGTTTAGAAGCAATTAATATGGAGATTCAGTCTCATAAAGAGTAGAGGGCAGTTACTGCAACACTTGCTAAACAGTGAGGGAAGCAGTCCTGGACCACTGAATGCTTTCAGGATGCTCAGCTGAGATTGGGAAAAAAGGAGATCTTTGATGTGGTGGGTAAGAGGGCAGATGTGCTTGCATGACATGTAAGCAAAGAGGTATGGGACATATTTTTTGCCTCTGGAACATGTAGATGGGCTGCTTTCCTCCTTTTTAAAGGAAGCTGTAGCAGGAAAAAAATGTAAGTGACAGGAACGAGTCTTAAAATTTCATCCCCTAGTGAGAAATCTGAGATTATTACTAACATCAACTTTTTGAAGAAAATCAATAATCCAGAGCTACCCGTTTGAAAGCATAGCAGGAGACTGACTATAAGGGGAAAAAACCACCAAAATATTCACAGGTAGCAGCTGAAAAGCTTGTTTTTAAAAATCATCTCTATTTTTGCAATTTTTTACTAGTGGCTGAAGTTTGCTATTAGAGCAAATTGGTTAAGGTGGCAATATCCTTGCGGGGGAAATATTGCTTACATCCAATGTCTTTGTTTTTCCTAGGATCTAATTTTCTGTTTCAACCAAGAGCAGAGTGCAGAGATCTGCACAACATTTTGGAACAACTGTTACCCATGAGGTCACAGAGAAACACCCACTGCAGCCACCTCGTGCTTTTAAGATCTGAGAGAACAAAGCAGAACTCAGTTGTGTGCTGTAACAAGAAGTAAAATAGATAAATCAAAATAGATAATTTACCAAGACAAAGTAATATGCTCCCCACACACCAGGAGTTAAACTGTAATGGTGTCCTCTCCCTGCTGAGCAGCCGCAGAGGGAGAATTAGGGAAGATCAAGTTGTGCATTTTGGCTAATTCTGCCCTTTGCACTGCAGGATCTGCCTGACGTGCTCTGGCTCAGGTCTTCTCAAGGCTTGGGACATTCACCAGTGATGGGGATGGCCAACATGGTGAAATGTACCATCCTGATGGAGCAGGAAACTGGTTGTGGAAGTGTTGATGGCTCTGATCTGCTTGGGACCAGTCCCACAGGATGCCCACGTGTTGTTGATTACTTACAGGACAGGAGTTGGCAGCAGCAGCCGAGTGCAGGATGTGCTGAGGTGGAGAGGCTGGGGATGACGAAAGACACATCTGCCCACTCAGCTTGGGAGGATGGGGCTGCTCTGGGAGACACTCCTGTTTCTCCTAGCACAGCTGCTCAGTTCTGATACTCCACAGCCTGATTTTATAATGAGGTTTTGGATTTGGACCTTTCTGTCTCATTGTCATGTTTTTCACATCTTTGTGTCTTGGGAGCTTGGGGAGTGAGGCTGGGTTTGGAGAAGGACCTGCTGTGATGATAAATAAGGTACAACCAAAGTCGTGGGCCCCAGATAATAGATGTTCCATTCTGCAGGATGCACCAGTTTGAGCAGTTTAATTTCTAACTAGTTAAAGATCCTTCCTGTGAAAAATGACTTCCCATTCCCAACACATAATGAAAGTAAAATAGTGGAAAGACAGATGAGTTAGCACTCCTAGAAATCTGTTATGTAGCTGGGTGAGAAATAAAACAATTTGTCTCTCCCTCTTGACTGACTTTTCTTACACAAAATAACTGTGTAATTGTCTTAAACCCCAAATAGAGAGCATTGTCTGGAGGGGAGAGGTTCTTATATTTCAGCTGGCTCCCAGCTGTTCAGCTGGGAAGAACAAGGCTGCGTGTGTGAAGGGAAAGCTCTGGGAACCCATTTCTCAGAGCTGTGACCCTTTTCCTGTTTGTCAGATGCACTGATTATCTGGAATACGTTTCCTTGTTGAGGACTGTGTGAGATTCTAGCAGCACAGCTGCCTCTGAGCCCAGAAGGAGTCCTCAGCTGGCTGAGGCTCGGGTGGACAGCGTGGGATCGTGCTCTCCATGAGCAGCAAGAGGAGCTGGCTGGAGCCATGGGGCTCAGAGCTGCCCTTGGATGCGGCAATGATGGGGCAGATGCGCTCAGGAGCCAACAAGATGTAATAACCTGAGTACTTTTTATTATTTTTAAAAATTTGCATTATTAAAAATTTTACTCTCTTCTAAAATTGTTGAAACAATGTAAAGGAATTTTGTGGGAGTGAGACTACTTTTTTCTGGATATATTTTTGTTTCTTCTTTACATTGCATTTTGAAATGCTAATTCTGAATGTTCATATAGATTCAGAACCCTTTTTTACCATGCATTATACAGGATCAATTTTAGAGCTAGACATGGCAATGGCTTTCCCTTACTGGGAGAGATGGATATCTCTTCTGATTGTATTGGAACTGATGGAGTTTGGATCAGGAAGGGGAAGAGACTTCAGGAAATATCAAGAAGCCAGCTTTTCAGCACTTGGCTTGACGCTTACCTTCTGTGTTGGTATCCTTTTAAATTGTTTTCTGAAAAATGACCAGTTTTATTTGCAAAAGTGTATTTTTTTTCTCAGTATGTGGCATGTGAAATTCAGAGACTGTTAGGTCTTTAAGTTTTATCCAGGGGGCTAGCAGTGCTATATCTTTCAACTCAAGCTTTCAAAACAATCAGTAGTTTATTGTGTTAGGACAGATTTCTCCACTTCTGAGAGCAGAAACTGTGTTTTAATAGTGATGTTGATAGTAATCTTTTTTAAAATTTGAAGCTGTGGTATGAGAAATACCAGAGAAATTCAGAGCTCTCAGCACAGTGCAAACTTTTGTAGTTAAATCAACGAGCTCCCCTGTTGAGAAGTGAATGACCAAAGGCTCTCTATCATCTCTGCCCCCTTTACACAATCCCAGTGGTGTGGAAAGTGGAGTTGCTTCCCAGAAATTAGCAAACAATCCAAAACAGTGAAGGCACAATGAAACATGCTGAATACACAGCCAGGGAGGAAGTTCAGGTTTGTATAATTTGAAAGGAGAGGAGGCAAGTCAGGAAGAAACACACCCTTGAAAAACCCAGGGGTGTGAAGGAGATTTCTGTGCTTTCCTCTCTGCTGCAGGGGTGATTTGGTGGCCAAGAGCAGGCATTGTCCTGCTGTGGCTATCGAGTGTGTGTGAAACCTGCTTGACTCCTTTTGGGACTTGACTTTCAGGGAATGTTGAGTGTTTTTTGTGTCTGGAGCTCAGCAGGGTCCTGAAGCCACAGCTGATCTGTCATCTCAGCTCTGAGCAAAGAGGTCACCCAAACCCACTGCAGAGAGCAGGAGGGAGCAAGTTTGCTTTCAGGAGGACCCAGGGATGGTTCAGGCAGCATTTATTGACATCGTGGCATTGCTTTGGGGAGGGCTGTTCTGTTTGCTTGCACGTGCCCTTTTCACAGATGGATTTCCTCTTACTCTGGGTCTTCATGGTGAGCCTGTCTTGTTAAAATTTGATTATGTGAGACAGAGGCAGGCAAAGCTGTCCCCTAAACATGAGGCAGCAGGCCACACAGTTCATCCTGTGACGATCAAGCTCCTGCTTCAGTACAACCTCACCAAATGAGTCTGGCCAAAGCCTAGAAGGGTGTGTGGAGACAGTTCTGTGCCTGGGGTCCTTGCCTGCAGACCTGGGGCAGGAAGGACTGAACACCCTAGGAAGGAATGAACACCCCAGGAAGGAATGAACACCCAAAGAAGGAATGAATACCCCAGGAAGGAGTGAACACCATGACAGATCGTGCACAGCCTGCCCTGCTTGGCTCTGCTCCTCCACACGCGTGCAAGGTGCAGAGTAAATGAGTGGCTGAGTGGGAAGGAGCTGAAAGGTACACACAGTGTGGAGCCTGGTTGTATTAAAGAAAAGCTAATGGCAGATATTTACACGGCAGTGTCAATAAACATCGTCTGCATGCTTTTGACTGGGCAACTGGTAATGTATTCCTAATGGAAACAAATGGGATTGTCAGCCAGCCTTTGTTAGTCCTGAACGCCATTTAAAAATAACATTATTTTAACATGTTTTTAAAGCACCTTTTCCTAACATGATCCAGAAGGCTGTGTAAAAACAACTTGGAATAATCTTGAAACCTGTAGAGGGCCAAGCCGGAGAAAAGGAGCCAACACTTTTGGGCAAAGAAAACCAGAAAATCTAAGGAGAAGAGCCAGCAAGAAGGGAGGGAATAGATGTTCATGGAAAAATCTACCTCTAAAAGAGCATGCTCTCCAGAAAATGTTTTTTTTCCTTGAGAAATCTCCATGTAAAAACCAGTGCAATGCTGTATATATTTATTTGTTTTTCTCTCTCTTTGTATTCAGTCTTCTCATTGAAATAATATCCCATAAGTTGAGATAGTACCTAAAGCCAGCAAGCTTTTGTCTTTGGAGATCCCTCCAATTATGATCTTGGTTACTATGTTAATGGAATATGAGATTAGGAAGCTTGGGTTAAATATATCATGAAGCAACAGCAGTGTGCAGCTCAGATTCCACTTTTATTCTTGTGTGATTGGTTAATCCATGAATTGAGGAGACCAGGTGTTCAAATTCCACATTCTTGATATTCCTCTAGCACTCTGTGGGAAAACATGGTCGTTTGGGGCCACTGCTGGAGGAAAGCTAAATAAAGCACAGCTCAAGAAAGAATCCTTGAAGAAAATGGTAACTCTGCAGTTTGTGTCAGTCCTGTTCTGAGCCAACTGATGTCTAAATGACTGACAGCAGCAAAGATAAATACAGCAGTGGCACAGCAGGGGAGCTGAGATAAATAGAGGCATATTCCAGTAAAAGATTGCTGAACTGATGTCACTGGTGAGCATCCTGAGCAGTGAAGAAGTCCCAGGGTTTGCCCTGTTGGATTCAAAGACACTGAGGGAGTCTGAGGCAAGTTGCAAGTCACAGACTCCTCTTCACTTGAAGCCTGCTCCTGCTGGGCTCGAGTCCTTCCCGAAGTTTTTCAGGTGTGGTCATGCAGGATCAGGAACTCCTCGTGAAGTTGTGAAGTTGCTCTGCTCCTCCTTTGGTTCTCCTGCACTGTTTATACTTGTTAATGCTCACCAGGACTTAATATCTGTTTGAAAGTAGGAATAATGAGCTCTGCTCTACTTTTTCTCCTTCAGTCATTTTCTCCTCGTAAAATACATGCAAAAAGAAAGAACAGGCAAGAAAAAAAGTCAGCCAAGAGTTGGAAGTAGAAGAGCTCAGTTCATTGCAATGATAGCATTTTATTGTGCCTAATCATTCACCAGTAGTAGGTAGACTCCACTGCAAGAGTAAGAATGTAGATTCCTGCCTTTCACTGACTAACACCTGTTTAGGGAGTTTAGTCTAATTTTGGGATGTGGAAATGATGTAGCTTCAGGCACAGCTCCAATTTCTGCATCTAGGAGAGGCTTCTCTTCTGCTGAGTCCTATAGGTGCCTGTTCTACCCCTCTAGGTAAGGATATGTAATGGAATATGAATGATTGCTGGAGATTTAAGCAGGAAAAACTTTTATTTCTGTTTGCTATTCTCTGCTTTAATCATAAACCCAGGATTGTTATAAATAGAGGGTGTTTCTCATTCCCTCTCCTTTTTGGATTTTCTGTGCATCTAGACAAAGGTAAATCACATTTTTGAGAGCAAAACTTCTCTCTCAGAGGAATTTTATGATGCACCTTTTTGTTATATTATACCAAAGCAGAGAAAATATTTATGGGAGAGTTAACCAAGCAGTGTGTGTATATATGTGCACTGCCATGAGTGCAGGTGGGCTCTCTCTGCAGGATAAAAAGCTTTTGTGATGGTTTAAGAAAAATCCTGAGCTATCAAGGGGACTGGATAGCAGCAGTTTTTTGAATACTTGTGCTTTTCTCAGACAGCATTCAGAAATAACCTTTAACTGCTAAGGCAAGAAATAAAAAAACAGCAAATTTTTCTGTTGGGGATTTTCTGGATTCTGTATGAGCCTGGGTAATGTGACTGGACTGGATTGCTTTAGGAGCAATGCACTGCAAATATTTTTGAGAGTTCTATATGCTGAAGCTACAAGGCACTGCAATTAGATAGAGTTTGTAGGATAGAGGGATTAGAAAAAACAGTCACGTTACAGCTGTGCTGTGTCTCAAAGCTTGTTTGGAAACACTTTTAATTGGTCTATCTGTCATGCCATTCGTTGGGATTAAGAATGGCTGGTGCTTTGTGTTGCCCAGAAGCAATAATCTCAGCAAGAACATGTTCTTTTCACAGCTTCATTAACCTCTACAATAAACAGTCAAGGCTTTACAGTATAAATGTTCACAGAGAAAATATTTTTCAACTCTTTTTGTGGGCCATCTGTCTTCTGAGGTAGCCATGGATGAATGCTAGATCGTTATTTCCTAAAGAGATCGGTAAAAAAATCAAATTTTCAGGGTCCTGCAGATATTTCAGGTGGACCCCAGCTCTTCTTGTGTACATCCATTCCCAGAACCTTCTTGTGGGCTCCTTCAATAGAGCTCAGTGTAGCTGGAAAGGCATCCCATGAGTGTGTGCTGGGGATGTCTGTGGCCTTTGGGAGGGTGGAAGTGAAAAGACAGGTTGCAGTTACTTCCATAGAAAATAAACAGTGCATTTTCACATGCTGCATCTTGCTGGATTTGGCACCAGACTACAGTATGCCCTAGCTGGAGGGAAGAGCTGGGTGGAGAGACCTCATGGAAAGATCTCCTGGATAAGCTTCTCTTCTCATCTGAGAGAGGAGCAGAAAGGGGAGAGTAACCTCACCACGCAGGGACTTGGGTTTATAGCCAAAACTTGGCTAAGTGGCCTGGAAATGGGGAGTTGGCTTTGGGAACAGCACGTTCAGATGGTCCTCTCAGGCAGGAACTAAACTGGTACGTAAGACAACAAGTTCTAGATAGGAAAAAAACCCAAACAAGACAACAAAACTATAAAAGAATACCCCAAACCCACAAAACTTGCCAAAATACAGCAACAATAAATATATTAATAGTAATTGGGAAAAAATCTCCATGACAAAATCCTGAAATGGTGTGGAGCGATGTGGGGAGAGAATGTGTGGCACTGCTTCTTCGGCTGTCTGCGCTTTATAAGAGCAGGAATAAGAGTTGGTTTATGAGGTTAGGTTGAAAGTGGAATTGAGGGAAGGAATTTATGGTGTTCCACACTGGGATTTGGGTGTGAAGTAGTCCCTCAAGCTTTTAGGATTATTGCTTTGAAAGTAATCCCATGATAGTCCTGTAAACCTGCCCTATTGCTCGCTCTGCTAAGGCACTCTGGGTGATCTCTCCATGATGGTCTGTCTTATAAAATATGCAATATCTGATTGAGCTGAGATTGATTCAGGCTGTAATGAGGCTGTGTATGTGTTAATAAAACCCTGTTAGGTTGTTGATATAGCAATGCTGCTTCTGTCACAAATTGTTTTAACTTCAGCTTGTGGCAAAAGCCTCTGGGCTCACACAGCAAATTTCGTCATTAGTCTTTGAGTCATTTAGTAATGATTGGAAACAACGTTTTTAGGGAGACCCTGCAAGATAGATTCCGGTTTCTACTTGGCCAAAGCTCCTTTTAAAATCCTTTTTCCCCGTGTCTTGTGCTCACCCAGGTGCTCACAGGAGTTTTCATCATCCAGCCTCAACTCGGCTGCCTCATTGGCTCTCAGCCTACCAGCAAGGAATGGGCACCTATCAAGTAATTTTTGGATGGCATGGAATTTGGTATGGATGGTACTATGTGTGCTTTTTGAATCTCTTCTTCTTTCCTTTCCGGAAATCCTTTGGGGTTTGACCATAGTCTTGAGAGGAGCTAGGCCATGGAATTACAATGAATTGTTTTATATGCAAGCTACTGGAAAACAGACAGGATCTCTTCATTTAGCTGAGATGGCATCTTCTGCATTCTCTGGGTCTCTAGCCAAATTCATCCCAAAGATAATGGGTACCACAGGTAATTTAAGGAACAAAGAGCCTCTCCCTGCAGCTATGTGCAACTGCTGGTGGTTACCTAATCCTGCACCTGCACACAATTGCTGATGGTTTCATGATCCTATCTCCAGCTATCTCACACAGTCCACTTGCCTCTTTCACACTGCAAAATGTCTTGTGTTATAGACTGTCTTGTGGCTGGACACTCTTACAGGCCATTCATCTCTCTTTGCTCCAGGTCTAATCGAATTTCTCTTGATTTGATTCCCTTCTGCTTGTACATTTTTTTAGTGTGCTGAGAAAAAGCTCTTGTGCAAACCAGAGTGGCTGGTGAGGTAGCTGAGCCTCATTTGTATTTCTGAGCATCTCCGTGAGACAATCTGCAGTCACCCTTCCTCCCTGTTCCCTCTCCCTCCTGCTATTGCAATACAATTTTATAGCCAGTGAGATCATGCATTCAGAGATGTTGCCTTGATGCAAACCTGTATCTGCAAACACATCTGTGTGAACCATTTCAAACGAGCAAACGAGGGTGTTCCCGTTTCTCCATGTGTGCTGAGTTTCTTTCCTTGTGGAATTTTCCGGTGATGAAATGAAGTATCTATCACTCAGGAATTATATCTGGGCTGTAAATCTCTTTTTGAATCATCTCAGAGTTTTCCCAGCTATTTCATGGTCCCAAACCATTTAGTTCTCCTTATGTCTTGTCTACTTTCAGGAAGACTTTACTGATCTATTTGTTGGTTACTGTTGAGAGACTTTCTACATCTCTCTTAAAAGTCTGGATTATGTTAAGTGTACATATGGAAATCAGGAAATATTAGTGGTTTGCCAGAGGTCATTAGCAGCTGTTTTAGATCTTAGAAACTTTTGTAGGCCTTTGCTCTAATTATGAGAAATAACAACATGCACCTGTATTATAATTTTTATCTGCAGATCTTGAAATTATTAATAAATATCTGTCAAATACTCACCACTCCTACATGAGAAGGTAAAAGTCTGAGTAAGTGGAAGGTCCAAGTCACCAGAAACTAAAATAAGAACTAAAATAATGCACTGTCCCTTTCATCCACACCAAGATGCTCTGAATTCACACCTTTGAACTTCCAGGACAATGCACTGGGAGAGTTTAGGATGTCAATGTACCACCAAAAGCCAGAACATGGAGTGGAAAGCAATGTAGTTTCACAAAGGATTAAGGGTTTACACAGATGTCTCTCGGGGTGTGGGTGCTTTTAGGTGCCTTATGTGCTGCTCTCAGAAAGGAATTTTTGTTCTTTTCATGCTTAAGCTGCTTTTTTGCATTCTCAGTGCAGATGGCAAGAGAGACAGTTACATTTTTGACTTGGCAATTCTTTCAGAAGCTAGATCCACCTTTCTGGTTCCCTCCTCTTTTGCTCAAATGTGGAACATAATTAAAGTAGGTTAATTAATTAATAAGTTAATTAAAAATAGGTTAGAGAGGACTTTAAAGATGATCTTGTTCCACCTGTCCTGCCATGAGCAGAGACAAATTCCACTAGCAGAGGTTGTTCAGGACCCCATCCAACGTGGCCTTGAGCACTTCCAGGGATGGGAATATGTGTGATAATGTGGATCTGAACTAAAGCTCCGAGACCATCTGACTTGTCCATGGGGATACAGACAAAAACCCACAAAGTAAAGACGATTTCAGAGCCAATGGTAGAGTCACTGTAATTAATGTGGGTACAGCAAGCCACATGAGCGTATCTCTCCATGTTGAATTGGAGTGGAAAAATGCTCATTTGGAAGAGCCTGATTCATACATTGCTTCATGTCTGAAATAATTTTCCTAATGAGATTATTTGCATTTGATTGCTAAAACTGTTGTGTTTAGTTAACAACTATTTCTATTTCTGTATGAGGGAGATAAGTAATTTCACTTATTAGTAGGCAGATATATACAGATGTTAATCAGAAGGCTGCAAGGATTTCTATGGTGAATTTTACATGAAAGCACAGTGCTGGCTGTATCCCTGCACTCGTTATCCAAACTGGAAATCAATATTTCTAGGTTTGATGACATCTAAAAAAAAAAAAAAAAAAAAAAATTCAAGCTTGTAAGTGCTCATCATGAAATGAAAGACACTGTTTCTTTGTTTTCAGCAGAAATCTGGAAGATTTTTGGAAATCTTGAGGACTGTGGATTTTTTAAAAAAAATCAGTTTATCCAAGTTACTCTTTTTCTACATAAAAAACTTTTATTCTTTTTATGGACATTTTCTGTGTGTCTAGGGAACCATGTTTACTGTGGGATCTCATTTTTCTCCATAGTGTTTTTGGATATATAATTACATGGTTTTGGACACATACAACTCTATTAGCTTATGCTTAAACTCAGGGATGAATTATTGTCTCAGAGAGTGCAATGCTGAAACACAGACATGGTTTAGTCATTTGGCCAATTACACAACTTAAAATCTGACTGAACACTGGAGTTATAGCTCTTAGAGGGATTTTCTCATCTACAGGTTGATTTGTTTTAGTAATTATAATAATAAAAAAAACCCTCAAAGAACAGTTTGAAACTAAAAAGCCTCTGGAATATTAAATAGCAATCTTTCAGAAATACCAAAGATGAAGAGAGGAGGTTTATAATAATTCAGACATTTCTTTGCCCATGCAAGACAAACTGGTATCTCTCTACAGACTTTTCTCTTCAAATTTTTCTTCTTTTTTTAGTACCTCTTTTTATAACCCTTTCTGGCTACTAGAACTGGGAGGCTGAACTGCATCTGTCACTCAGGAAACAAAATACATGAAAATGCCATTTTTAGATTTAACAGCATGCATGTTTTGGGCCTCTTTGGAAGGAATATTTTTGAGCTGTTCCTTGGCCAGTTTAAATATTGAATTATGGACTTAAATTTTTAGATACACCCCAACAAAATGGCTGCTGTCCTCACTTGGTTTTGCTCTGTATCTTTTAGGAAATCTGTTGTACATCTGACAGCTTTGGGTTGCTGCCTACCTGGGCTTGATTTCTGACAGCTGAATGTCAGGTCTGCTCTCAGATGAGGAGCTGCTGCCTCCACTCCTATCTTTCATCATATTCCTCTGAGGACAAGATACGTAGTAATAAACATTTCATATGTTTATTATTATGTGTAATAAATATTATTTATATTTATTTGTTATATATTTGGGCACATTGTTATTTTTTGGGCAACCCCTGTGCAAAAGGAGGCTTTGGTGCCTTCTGCTGAGGAGGGGAAGAAGGGCTGCTCTCTCTGCTAATACTGCCTGCCCACAGATGAGAAATTAAATTCTCCAGCTCTGCAGGGATGAGCATCCATCCTGTCTGAGGGAAACTGTGGTTTGCAGCTCACAGCTCTCTATATCCAAATCTATCAGCCATGCAGGGCAGGATGAATGCAGTAATTGGCGTTCAGGCTTTCCTAGTAACCAGGAGCAAAATTTTAATTTGTCCAGAAGACACAGGGCAATGTTTCCATTTCTTCTTGTCTGGCTTAACTAGTGTTCAATATGGGCCTGTCTTGCTGAGTTACTGCCAGGAGAAGGTGGGAATGTGCTGCTGTGAGGGGTGAGTGAGCAAGGACAGCCACCCCACAATCCAGCAGAACAGAACATTGTCCTTGCTGGATAATATGACATTGTCCTGCAAATTAATTTTTTTTTAAAGCAAATCCTTTGTTGATTGAGTAGCTGAGGCAGATATTTGAAGACCTCTGTTTGCTCCCAGTGTAAGTATAAGCTGATGAACTCTGGGCTTTTGGGTTTTTTCACCCATGCAGTGTTTGCTAATGAACCTTCACCATGTCTTTGAAGAATCCTTTATGGTGGTGAGAGGAGCAGCAGGTGAGCAATCTGGTTAGAGATGCTGTCCACAGTCTGTATTTTCTTTTTCTTTTCTTTTTTTCTTCTAAAAAATTGGCTTACTCAAAATGGGAACACTTCCACAAAAGTCCTTCAGTCACTTTTGCAGGAGTAAATAACAGGTTTCCACTATGGAAAATGAGGATGCCAAGGGGAATTTCAATTTGATGAAGTTCTTCTCTCCTGACAGACCAGTCTGACCATGATTGTTTCCACCTTTTTTATTTCTCAGGGGAATAGGTTCATATTGCAGGGCCCTGGTCACTGTGCAGGCTGGACATCTCCAGCCTCATCATTGCTGGGAGAATTTGGGAAAATGGGGAAAGCTTTTGCACAAGACATCCAAGTGTAAGCAGGGGGAGCGTTGTTAAGCTCATGATGAATTTCTTCCTGAGCAGGATCTAGCAACCATCAGCTGGGAAACATATTGATAGAAATAGCTGGGCATGGATTTCTGAGGTAGCAGAAGTAAATGATAATGTGAGTGCTGTTATGGGCAGAAGGTTCTGATCGTCTTGCCAAATAGTGGTACAAATTCTAGGTTTCTGTTATCTGTCTTTGCAAGGCCTTTCTTTCTGCAACTATCTTTGTCTGCAGGCTGAAATTCAGTGATATTCTGGAATGTAAATACCTAATTGTGCTTGCAAATCAGGTACTTAAACTTCCAAATCCTCGTCATCTTAGTATCTTTGTTTTCCAGATTATTTAAATCCTAAGGGTTAGAAAAGGAGATTTCCATCTGTGAAGCTGTCATCATGACACATTTCATCCAGGACTGTGGCATTTTGTAAATGCCACTTTAAAAATCAGGGATGAGGTATTGCACAGAAATATTTTTGGTAAATGAATAGAGGCCCTTTTAGAGGCAAAAATGGAGAATGTCACAGCAAACATCCCCAGGGCAATGTATTTTCTAGGCTGGACACTGTCACCCTTTGGATCAGTGACAGAGCACACATAATTTTTCTCTTCTGCTTCACTTAACCTGCCCAAGCAGCTCCTGGTTAGTGAGAATTTCTCACTCAAGAAGTTGGGTCCTGTAGAAACTGTGGTGCACTCTTACCTGCCTTGCTGGAGAGTAAATGTCAACTCTCATATTTTGCTTCCAACTTCAGGAAACACCACAAGGACCAAGTAATTATTTTGGTGTGGTTTAAAATGCACCTACCCTCAGGCAACAGTAGTTTAGCAAAATGAATCACTGCACAGTTAAGTGGGATTTGGATCTTCAGATTCTTATTTATAACATAATTTTAGCATGAGGGGAGGGTGAACAAGAAATTTCACAATAAATGA
Organism: Origma solitaria; assembly: GCA_013397895.1. Lineage (NCBI taxonomy): Eukaryota > Metazoa > Chordata > Aves > Passeriformes > Acanthizidae > Origma > Origma solitaria. The sequence continues at coordinate 349,542 of VZRL01000323.1, read as the reverse complement.
AGACTTAAATATGGCAATAAACTGTGGCTTCTTTCTCAGAATGCAGCCTCATTTATTTACTTTTGAAATAGTGTGAAATTATTAGACTCCAGGAAAACATAACATTTTATCATCCAGTGTGGTTCTCCTTCTTTTATGAGATGTAATTAATAACACTCTTACTGCAGTTGATGTCTTCTCCAGAAGGAGCCCAAATAGTGCAGCAGAGCTTTGTGTTTTTCTCTAAGGCACTTCGTAGATGATTGCAGTTATTCTTACTGTGAGACACAGTGATGCTATTCCCCCTGGAATATTTGCCAAAGTGAAGCCCTGACAGCTTGAAAACATGATGGGGAGAAGAGCATCTCTGGCTGAATCCGTCTGGGCACAGGCAGTTCTGTGGCAGTCGGAGGCAGTCAGGCAAGTGAAATCGTGGACAGAATGATGCTGTTTATGTGTCACAGTTCGCCCAACTATCTTCTGCAGGCCTTCCTGCCAAACTAAAATATGGGCCTCCAACAGCTCCTTGCGAGTGTCTAGACATCAGATCGAGATTGTTGAAATTTTCTTAACTTGCAGTCCCAAATGCCTTTATGGTTGAAACATCACCGTCATGTTTTTGCTCATTACAGATGTCTCCCATCCAGGCAGTGTTTAGATTCCTGTAGCTCTGCAAGTATTACATCCACGTTTTGTCTAAGTCCTGTGTAATATTTGACGCAGAGGCCTGTTCCATCTACTGGTTTAAAGAAAACTTGTGTCCAGGTGGTAACTTTTATTTCATTTCAGCAACATCATTTTTCCTCTGACTTTGACAGATGCCATGTGGCTCAGTTGTAGGAACTGAATATATCACTGTGGCTCTGCTACCTATGTACTCATTCCTCTCTCTCTAATCCTCCAAATGGCTTTGCTTCATTTCCCAGAGCTTTCACAGACTCTTCCCCACTTGCCTCGCAGTCTGTATCAAACAAGATCAAAGTTCCTGCCTCCAATCAGCCCATAATGCTGGCCTTCATCACCTGCTCATTACGTTTTCAATCAGACATTTCTGCTCCTTTCTCTCAGGCAATCCTTCACTCTTGGAGGAAAGCCACCATCAGCCCCTCCACAGCAGTGCCATTATCAGCCTTGGAGTTCACACTTTTTACCCCTTGTCTGACGATAATGATTAGGTCTATGGATGGTGCATGCCTCGGTCATTATCTTGATCTCGCTGTTTCCTTGTAATTTCTCCTCTTTCTGCACATTCCTGTCACCTCTTGCCTCTTTGAGGTGACCTCTTTGGGGCCAGGGTGGTCTCTGTACATTGCGTGATGGTGATGCAAAATTAGCAGCAAGATCTGAAGAATTCGGAAAGATGATTAATATTCATATTCATTCTGTCAACAGCATAACTGGTCCAAACAAGACTTCAAAAGTTATTTATTAGTTAGCAACTTTTCACTGTCTTATGAGATAATGAGTTTGTTATATATGTCTTGTATTCAGTTTTTTAGTAGATGTGGGAGTACATTCAGTCACAGTTACTCCACAGTTACCTATTTTCTCACTAGTAGCATCAGAGCAAATTTAAAGACATGGTAATGTTCTGAAAAGGATACAGAGAAAATGGTTCAAATTAGCTAAATCTCCACATTAGTGGATTATTCAAACCTTCTGGGGGGAAGCATTCATGCAAAGTTAAAATTGCCTTAATTCACTTTGGAATAAATATTCAGTTTTAAAATATTCACACAGCATTTGGGGACGTTGTTATCTCCTCTTATTAATTTCTTTCTAGCTTCCTCTTTTGCCTGGGTGGGAAACTTAATGCTGGGCTGGGGAGTGAATTCTCTCGCTGGCCTCTCTTCAGCTGATCTTTGGGATATGCCGGAGAGATCTGCTTGACTTCATGCCCAGGTACATCTCTGGGAGTTTGTGCTTACCCAGCGGCGTTTGGAGTCCCCTCCCAGGGGCTCTCTGGGTGCAGCTGACCCTGGGCTATCCGTGTGAGCAGCCGGAGGTTGTTCAGATGGTTCTGGATGTGCTGCACAGCTGCTGCAGGGAGAGCTGGCGCTGGCACTGGCCCCATTTAAAAACCTGATGGAGAGCAGGGATTGCAGCTTGCACAGCTCATTGTCTGAATCCTGAGGTGCAATTCTTTGTCTTTCCAGAGGAGACACGTGGCTACGTTTAGCAGGAGAGCTGGTAAATTGAATCATTCTTTTAGCCACCTTTTATCACTGTCAGAACTGTTCTTCAGTCAAAAACCCACTCAAATTACACTTGTTTAAGTTTAGTTGTCAGACTATGTGGGAGACTTCTAACACCATCTCTACTGCTTGAATATGTGTACCATGAATATTTCAAATGAAAGCCTCCTCACCCCCCAACATTAATTTTATAGATGGATAATTAATTATCTTCCCTATGGCAACTGGCTGTGGTTTTTATTAACTTGCAAATCAAAAGAAGAGCCTGAAAAATGACAAGCTAATTTTTTAATAAGGTATGTCTTCCATGTTTATTCGTATTTTATTACCCAGCAGTCTGTAAAGTTATCTATTTAATTTGGAAAAACACATTATCGCGGTTTGAGTAATCTCCCATGGAAAAAAATAAAGATTATTTTGTAACCGCAGTGTTGAAATATATTGTACTGCAGTCACGAATATGCTAACCAGATAGATATCTTTGCCTGATTTAAGAAAAGCAGAATCCCACTCTCTCATTATAACCATCGTGACAGTAGTGTTAATGTTTGTAAAACCCTTGCTTGAGTTTTCTCCTGATATGTGATGTTCCCAGACATGAGATTTCTGCCCTGCGGTTTCCTGCCATAATTTTAATTTTTTTTTCACTTTTGAGATAGGCCCAGAATTTATTTCAGCAACAAGTGTTTTGCAATTAGTTTTGATGGAGCCAAGATTTCACTGGTTCTCTCTAGTCCGCAAACGCCAGAATTGTTCCACCAATGTGTAATGAAGTTTGTACAAGCAGCTCTTCCACATGAAGGGAATGAAAAAGTATAGAGGAGCTCCTGCCAATGCTTGCTTCATATCGAAACTATTCTGAGGAAGATTCTAAGAAATGAGGATGAAAATTGTGGAGAGAGAGAAAAAGAAAGGGGGGGAAAAGAAAAGACTGCTGCAACATTTTTCATAGCTGTTTGTACCCTTCCCACAGAGTCTTGTTCACCACTTGAGGTCCTGCTGTTTCTGTGGCTTATCTCAGGAAATAATGAGCTCTGCAATCCTGGCCAAGTTTAGCAAAGTCACTAATTGCTAATTGCTTTGATTTCACTTTTCAGCTTCTTGTCCCATCGAGTGCTGTCTCCTGCCCGGGACGGTGCCTGGAGGTGGTGACAGATTCCTGCTGCCTGTGTGTGTCCTTCCCTTTGGAGAAAGGCAGCTCTGCTAAGCACTGCTCTCTCTCCTGCGGTTCCATTTATGCCACCAGCAGGAATCACACCTCTGCTCCTGTGGATCCATCTGCTGCTTCATCCTGCTTTGGCCATGGAAAGTCCCAGATGTGCTCAGGGATGATGTTGGGTGCCCATAAGGGAAGAGGGGATTTCTCCCTCGCCCCAAGGATAGCTTTTTGAGATGAGCTCATGTCCCCTTTGAAGCTCTGAAACAAATTGCTCTGTTTGTTGCCCTGTTGAAAACTTGGCTGGAAGTCATTGGCTTTCCTTCTGAAGCACAATGGTTTATCATCTCCATATTCCTTTTGTTCTATTGGCATAGTTTAGAGATTTCTTTATTATTCCTATTTATGCATCACTTCTTGGAAGCCTGTGGGGAAGACAAGATAGAGAAATCATACTTGAAAGAAAAAGCTGTCAAGCTTAATCTGCTGCATTTCTCATTTTCTGGAACTGTGGAAAGAAATATTTGCAAGGCAGTTGTTTGGACAGTCTCTGATCCAGCTTTAGGAACCCTGGCACGTTTATAATGTTTGAATATATGAAAGGTATTGGGTGCATGGGACCACGATAAATCCAGGTAAGAGCAGCACTGGGTAATGCAGAGCCATGATCTGTGAAGTCTGAGCAGGTGACAGCAGCAGTGTCTGTCTGTCTGTCTGTCTGACGTGGCGGTGACACCCACCCTGTCTGAGCTGAGGGGGCTGCAGCCACAGGTGCCTCAACAGGCAGGAGCTGGCTCCTAACAGCAGCTGGAAGCAGACATGAGGTCACAGCATCACTGATCACCATCATATTTACAGGTTTAATAGAGCTGCTTTGTGTCCCCAAGGAGAAAAACACAACTTTGGATAGCAGCGGTGTTTTGTCTGCCTGAGTGATTGGTGTTTCGTTTAGCACTCTGTAACTGCCTGCCAGACTCGTAAAGGATGCAAGCTGGTGTGTCATATCTTTTTCCAAGACCCTTAGGATAGTCTTTATTTAATCAGAGGTTGAGGGAAATGTTGTGCAAAGGATCTCAATGACCAATGGGATCATATAGGGTACGCAAGAAGCTTTGGTGTCTGTGGGGTGAGTTGGTTTGTTTAAGTAATCTTCGTTGTGGGGCTTCAGTGGAGAATCTGAGTTTGTTGGTCTCTCATGGTGGATTCTGAGAGGATCCCCAGTGTTGAGATGGGGCAGAGCAGGCTCTCTCAAGGCTCAGCTGGCCTGCAGGGGTTGGGGTCACTGCTCTGGAAGGGAACCACATTGAATTTAGGATGGCATCAGCTGCAGAGGGCCTGAGCTGCAGGAATTGCTGACCCCCAGGGCATCCCAAGGGATGTGCTCTCTCTTTCACTGCTGCTCACACCCAGAAATAAGACTCCACACACTGTTGCAAAGTTCTTCTCAATTCAGAGACTAGTATCTGGCACCAATAATGAATTTTGAATTCCCTGGGATAATTAGGCATAGTCTGAAAAAGCCAGAAAGGACTTTGCCTTTAATTAGAATTTATGTTTCATAGAGGTAGTAAATCTTGCTGGGATTTAGGGCCATCCATGTACTTCTTTTGCTTTTTATTGAATCAAACTTCGGTTTCCCTTCTTGGAATGTCACTGATTAGCATCTTGCCTTCCCATATCATGCTGTTTAACTAACATTTTTTCCCATGCTATTCAATATCTTGATCCCTACCGTTAGTAAGCGATATGCAAAACACTTGATTTCTCTCCAAGCTCAGGATAATGGAGAAATCCCCACCCTACCAGCTTCCCTAGAAGAATGCAGCAACCACGTTTCCTTTTTCTTTCTTCAAATTTTGTTCATAACCTTGCAGTATTGCAAATTAAAGAAAGTATTCTTTTCAGCCCTGGCACCAAATTAATTTAATTTCCATATTTTCATTATCTTCCTATTAACCACTAGCACTCTGCAACAAAGAAGCTATTTGAAATATATAAAGCTGCAGCCATTCCCTGTTGCAAACTCTCAGGGGCACTTCGATAAATTACATCCTCATAATGAAGAAGTAGGGGGAAAGAGTGGTAACAATAGATTTTTTTTCACAATGAAATGAAATCGGGATTTGATCTGATGCAACATGACTTGCTCACAGCGCAGATAGAATATCAAATTATCCCTGTGAAATTTAAACCTTGCTGGGTTCCTCCCCTTGTATCCATTGTTCTGCTGAAACCTTGAAGACTGCATGTAATAATTTGCAAATGGGGATTTAGTTGATATAGTTTATTTTTGTCAACTTTCTCAATTTAATTATCTTCAGCCTACAGTCTAATTTATGTGTTTGATGTCACTATTCATTAGCAATACAGATGCAGCCTGGAAAGAGATTGTAAAAAAACCCAACAGTGCAGCTGGGTTCCCTTCTTAAATACACTGCACCAGTTAAACACCAGAGTTGGTTACACAATGAGTTTGAAACAACACCATCAGAAAAATTACTACCTCAAGAAGTGTAAGAATGTGAGTTTGTATAAGTAATGTCTGTAAAAGTTGTAATATCAAAAGGACGTAGTTCTAATTCTGTGCCAGGACACATATCTGATTCATTAGCTGTCACTTAGAGGAGAGACAGACAGACCCTAAACTGGAGTTATGATTTTCAAGGTCACTGGCCAAATGAAAAACTGGCAATACATTTAATTGTGGGTTACTGTGAAATGGATTTGTTTGGGTTCTCTGTTCCCTCCCTTATATAAAAATGCCTTACACTGTTTTTAAACAAGTCTAAGGTTTTATATATTTGAAATGAAATATTTGGGATTTTTTTTTTTGTTTTAAGCACGAACTACAAAATGAAGTCCATTTCCAACTGAAAAAAAAAGAAAGGTGCATTTAAAATGTTTTTGGTTTCCACTTGTGTGGATTTTTTATTTTATTTTAAAAACAAGTATTTCCACAATCAAAACAACTTACTGACATTGACAGAAATACGCAGATTAGTTCTGATTAACTGAAATACACATTTGTAAGGAAATTACAGATATTGGTTTGGCTGACTATGCTAAATACAGTCCCTGAGTTTGGTTTCTGAGTTGGTCAGAGATCAAATCAAGGTGCTGGCTCTGCTGGTCTCCATCTCTGCAGGTGAAACCCAGGATTGTTTAATGCCTGCCCAAGGCATAAGGGAAGGAGTTTTTCCAGTTCAGGCTCATCTTTCTAGCAGGAGGACATCTGCTCATGAAAATCTTTTCAACACAGCTTCCTCCCTCCTTCCATCTCGTCCCTGGGTGGGGGGAGTTAGTAAATCCCTGGAAACTGGAATGCTGAGCCCTTTTCTGTGACCTCTCTGGCACTCGTGGCTCCCTGAGGATGGGCACTGCTGAGTTTTGGGACAAACCGAGCAGGCACAGTCTGCTCTGGGAGCTCTGGGTAGCCCTGCAAGAGTCATCTGCACTTTAGGCTGTGTGCCTTTGCCTTCTGAACGGCACAGCGGTTACTGGGAAAGTCAGAAACAACTCATTAAAACCTAAAAAACCCCCCATCCCTCCTCACCAAGACCAAATTCCCGCTGGTGTGGAGCACATGGCACTCTGCCCGCCGTGGGAGGTCTTGCTTGGTCTCCAAATCCTTCTTTGGGTTTCGCTGCCATCTCAGGTTTCAGGAGCGTGCCCTGCTGCCCTCGTTTCCCTGCCATGGGGCCGAGGAGGAATTTCTCAGTGCCTGACACTTGTCAGCTGGCTGGGGCTGCTGCTGATTTTGGGGGATCCCGTGGGCTGGCAACAGGTGCCAGCGTCATCTGAGAGAGAGGCAGTGCTTGGTTTTTGGGGTATTTGGAATCTCATGAACCTTTGCATGCCACTCTGGTGATTGCTCCCAGCAATCTGGATTAAAACCCACCTCTTGCTATAAAAAATCCAGCCCACGTAGCTTAAAAAATTTAAAGCAATCGGGTGAATCGTTATATGTATCAATTAAATCAACCCTCCCAGTGACAAGTGAATATTTGATTTTCAACCCCCAAAGGACAGTACATACCATATTACACCACGGTGATATTTTCTAATAAATTATCTAGCTGACATCTTGCCTCTGAGGGGGAGAGGCAGGTTGTTAACAAAGAAGACAAACCCGTCTTTTTCCTATTTATGCCTCATTTCCATTATGCATAAGGGCACTGGTCTCAGTGCTCTGTACCTTGTGAGTGATGAGGGCTGGGAGAGGAAGAGTTCCTGTGCTGCTTATACATACATACATATATATATACTTTTTTTTTGTTTGTTTGTTTTTTGTTTGGTTTTTCTATTTTGTTTTTTTGTTGGTTTTTTTGTTTGTTTGTTTGTTTGTTTTTTGTTTGGTTTTTCTATTTTGTTTTTTTCGCTGGGGTTTTTTTTTGTTTGGTTGGTTTTTAAAAAATTTTTTGGTTTTTGTTTTTTTTAGCTATAGAATCATAGAATGGTTTAGGTTGGAAGAAATCTTTAAAGGACAAATATCCAAGCCCTTTGCCATGATCAGGGACATCTTCCACTAGATCAAGTCGCTCAGAGCCCCGTCCAACCTGACCCTGAATGCTTCCAGGGATGGGGTATCTCATCTCTCTGGGCAGCCTGTGCCAGTGCCTCACCACCCTCATTGTGGAAAACTTCTTCCTTATCTCTGTTCTAAATTACCTCCTTTAAATTTAAACCAATTGTCCCTTGTCCTATCACATCAGGCACTGCTAAAAAGTAAAAAGCAGTCACAAAATCAAGCCCAGCTTTGCCCTTCCCTCTTCCTTTCCCTACCCAGAAGTAAATCATTATCTCACTGACAGTAAAGGAAATATTCTATCAGATTTCCCAGTAATTTTGTATTAGAGTTGCTTCACCTTCACATTCATGCACAGCTTGTGCAAGGAAATTTGCTGAAAACATGAAATTTGCTGGCTTGGGACAGACTGGCTCTGTACAGGAACTAGGATAAACAGAAAGGCTGGCTTTACTCTCTTTTGGTCTTGGAGATAGCCAGGAAAAGGCTGATTCGTCCCTCAGCATCTCTTTCCTGCTTTGCGGAGATGCTGACCCCAAATATCCCCACGGGGGCTAAGGTTTGGTGAAGAGCCAGGGGAAAGACTGTGCGAGGAGCATTTGTTGGACCCAAGGGAACGTTTGTGAGGTTTCAGAGAGAGTTTCAGTGGTTTGCAGTATTTGAGAGAATTACTGAAATTATTAAATTGGAAATAATGAATTCTTACTTAATTCAGCATTTTGATCAAGAAAGCTGGAGGCGAGGGAGATGGATGACAGCTGGTGGAACCAAGTTTCGCAAACTTCCATGCGTTTTCACTGCCCAAAAAATCTTTTATTGGTTCCCAAGTTGTTTCAAAACCATAATGGCATCTGCTAAGGGATCAGGAACCACACAGTGAGGCACCTGTAAATAAATGAGCAAAGTAGGAGATGGAAGAAAGTTTTGAATGAATCTACATAAAAAACCACTCCTCTGATTCACTTTTCACAAATTTAGGAAAGTGCTTCTTGGGACTCAATTTCGCTTGAACACAATACGTGTTTACTGGGAGCTTGTTATATATTAATATCTATTTATTAGTGTTTGATTCAACAAGTTACATGTAGTTTGGTTCTAGTAATCTTTTTTTTTTTTTTAACAAATTTTCATACAGCTTTATCCCATCACTATGTGACAGCACAACCAGTTTGCTGGGCTATGTTTTCCCTAGTTCTGCCTCCAAAATGGTTTTCACAGCTTTTAAATAGGAGTTGTTGTGGTTTAGTGTCGCAGAGCTGCAAGTAAATGGCAGTTCTCCGCAGGGAAGGATGTGTCTGAAAAAGGCTCAGCCTTCTGTAGACAGTGGAATAACTGCAGGAGAAGCCTTAATTGGGTGCAGGAGGGAGGAAGGAAAGAAAGCCCTTGACAGGTTGAAATATTTTTCTGTAGCAGCAGCATTTTAGAGGCACTTGTTAATGAAAATGATTGATTGGAAAATGAGTCAAAGCTTTTAAATCTTAAAAATTGGGTTTTTTTTCCTTCTTGAAAGTGGATTCCTCATCTGATCAGGAAGACAAGAGAATTTTCCTCTCCACCTCCAAAGAATTAAAAGTTCCTTCAGGCTCAGTGTTTCTGAGAAACACTGCATAATTATGCACGGGACACCTGGTGCATGTGTGTGACAGGCAGGATGAGCTATCTGGTTTGCTTTTGAGACAGAGAATAGTGAGAATAAAAGGTGAAATACCTTTTGTACTAAGTGTTTAATAATGTCTTTTGTCAAACAAATTAACACCAGACACCCTCCCAAAAATCCACCCTAAGCTAATGAGCAGCTGGAATATTACCTGACATACCACCAAAATTTTTAGACAATATGTATTGTTGGTTCTGATGCAAAATAATGAAAATAAAATAAATGACAGGCTGTTTTCAAATGGCTTTATTGTCTGTTCTATTCTAGTGGAAGTGGTAGTCTTCAGTATTAGTAGGGAAGGTAGAAATAATGATAGGAATATTAATATCCATCTTCCACTTATGTCACACTTCCAAACGCATGAAGTATATGCTAAGATGATACATGACATCAATGTAACATTAATAAGAGCTCAAATACAAAAAATTCCCAAAGTGAAAGCTTTTCTACTAGTTAATTTAGATTTGCTGCCTATTTATATTTCATAAATAAAATATACTTTTTGCCACCTGCTTGTATAGCTGGCACTCATAAATAAAATACTGACCCAGTAGAATTTGAACATTAAGAAAGGGAGTGAATATAATTTTGATATGTTGAAATTAGGTGAGGTAGAACAAAAGTAGCTGGCAGGCTGCATTTCCTTCTGTGTATTCAGCTTGCATGCATGGTTTATACGCCTTCAAATTGTTTGAGCTTTAATGGTCATAAGGATTAGAAAAAATTAAAATCCAGTGAAGTAGAAAGGAGGGTTCTCCCCACACACGTTTTCTTAATTTAATTTCTTTTTGAATAGGTCTGCTTCCAGCAAAATATTCGGTTCAGAAGCCCTGACCTCAGATAAATAATATGTTCTCCCATTGTTTTAAATCAGTGCGCATTGTCCGTGTGCTCGGTGTTGGCTGATCAAGGTCTCTTCTGGCAGGACCCCTGAAGCCTCCACGCCCCCAAGGCTTGGAAGTGTTCAGGGCTCCATTTGTAATGGAGAAGCCTGTGCTAAACACACCTTCCTGAGGATCCAGGGTGAAAATGAACCCATTCCTTGTTTAAGAGTGCGTGTGACTGGCTGGTGTTGGCTGCTTTGCGAGGGCTGGGAGGCGTTGCAGGCACGGCTCAGCTCTCGTCTCAGATTTGCACTACAGCTCTGCTGACTTGCTCTGGGTCCTGTCTGTGCACTGCTCCTTTTCCAGGGTCACTTGTGTGGTTTTTGTCCTTAAATGATGGCAGGAGGGTTGATGATTTTTTTCTGAAATGATTTTTTTTCGCCATTGGGCCGGTTTATCCTCTGAGTACACACGATACAGCTCTGGGCTGCATGCCTGGGTGATGTGTTGAGCCTTGGATCTCTTCACAAGTTCTGCACAGACAGAGATAGGGAGTGTGTTTCAATCCAGCTCCTGGGCTCTTGTTTGCAGTCCTCTGTGATGGCTCAGTAATCCTAGGAGCTAACAATAATAATATCAAGTGTCATTACCAATGGCTTTTTTAATCATCATTATAATTCTTATTCTGAATAGCACTTAACGCACATTTTTATCTTTTGTCGACAATAAAGTGCAGCCTCATAAATATTTAAATTGTCTGATTAAATTATCCATGCTGAAACAGATAACTGGGCACTTTAATAAGCTTAAACGAAAATCTTGGCTGTTATTTTCTCCCTGGAGGAAAGAGAGAAAGTGGTAAAAGTTCACTTGGCCCAGGTGACCCTTACACCATTCAGATCAGCAGCAGGAGATTCTTGTCAAACCTGAAAGAGGCCTCAGAAATGAACACAAAATTGTTGATAATTAATAGCAATCATCATTGTCTGTCTTTATGTCTCTCCAGCTGATGAATACAAGGAGGGGACAGAAAGCCTGCATGGCTCCTCTGCTCCAGAGCCAGAAAACCAAAGTGGGGAGAGAGGCTGGATGGGGTCAGGCTGGATGGGGCTTTGAGCAAGCTGATCCTAGTGGAAGGTGTCCCTGCCCATGGCATGGCAGTGGAATTGGATGATGTTTCCATTCCATACTGGTGGCTGTGCTGACAAAGGTGTCCCACTGGAGAAGGGAAAGAGCTGACGCCTTCGAGGTTGATTACCAAAGAACCTTCCTCTGTTTAAATGCAATTCCTGCACACAGAGACACCTGCCGAAAGCCTATGCCGAGATTTGTAGAGCCAGGGAGGACTGCTGTGCTCTTCCCTTGAGGCACACTGAGACATGCCAGCCACAGGACGTCACCCAACTCTGTCCAAGTTCTCTGGCTTGTAGTTGAATCAATGCATGCATTTTTTAATTGAAAAATGAAATTATGATGGCAGCTGCTGTTTTTCTCTCTTTGTGTTCCTGGAAAATGTTGAAACAGCCTCTGAGTCACCTGTTGCTGACTCCTGAGGTCATTGCCCTCGCTCCAACAGAGGAATCTTCTGTGCTTTGTCAGCCTGAGCCAGTGAAAGCTCTGCACAAACACCTGCACTGGATCCAAACCCTCCTCCAGGCATGACAGCATCTCCCAGAGCCACTTTCAGCCCAGAATCGCAATATATTGTGATTTCCCCACCTGACACATGACATACAAAATACGCTCTGGGGTTTGGTGTAACCTCAGGGCCTTGCTGGAGAGAGAGAGAGAGGAATCAGACGGGAAACTGGGAGGAGGAGGGAAATTTCGGAGCAGGGAAATATGAAGATGAGGGGCAGTCACGTTTGAAGCAGAACTTGGGACAAGTCTACCCTGTGCGAGAAGTAAAAGAGGACCATGGGTGGGAGCAAAAAAAAGAGGAATGAGGATTTGGGGCCAGGATCAAAGCTGCACAGGATGGGTTGTGCTGTGGAGATGGTGACCCTCTGCAGGACCCTCAACCTCCACTGCAGGAGTGGCTCAAGCTGGCTTTGTTTGCTTCCAGCCCCCAGATCGCTTTGCTGCTCAGTCCAGTGGCTTACCAAGCCCTTGGCTGTGCTGCTCAGCTATTTCATATCCTGTCCAAAATTCTTGTGCCCCTCCTTTTTTCTTACTCACTTCTGCTGCCCGCTCCATGTGGCTCTGCCAAGCAGCTGCAGTGAGCATGACTGTGAGCCAGAGACTGGTCCCCCTCACTTCAAACAGCAAGAAGTGTTTTGAGCTTACTTTTTGTGCTCAGGGGAGCAACTCTGAGTGAGTGTGGACTGGGTTAAAGCGGAGAGCAAGAGAGACAGAATATTCCCATTGCAACCTGATAGACTGGACAAAGTCGGCATAGAAAATTTGGAGTGCAAAACAAGAGGCATGATCTGATCTTGCTTTTAGTCCCTCTAATACTTCACAAGAAATTAAGGAAAATTTTCTCAACATCCTTCAGCAGCAAAAAACTCCCCAAAAAACAGTAAAGCCCCCACTTCACGAACATCTGAAGAAAAAAGAAAAAAACAGATTGGTCTGAAAATAAAAATGAAAAGCAGGGCAAGAAATATAATTAACAGACTTATTACCTCAGGGGAAAAGAAGGGTTTGTTTTGCAGCTTCACAGGATGGGAAGGATTTAAATGCTAAGTGGGTGCCTATATGTCCCAGTGCACATGGATTTCTAGCTCTGCGTCTGTGTTTTTGTGTCTGAGTATACAGATGGAGAGTTGGCAGTGCTTGTGCTACTCCATTTATATGTAAAATGTATATACTTTATTTATACATTTGATAGGAAACATGGAACAAGCTGTCAAGAGCAGGTGTGGGGTATGTGTGCATGAGAAACGCCTAATATATACTTTCTGCCTCCTTCCAACTTACACAAACACACCCAGCTCTTCAGACCACATTTCCACTCCATTTTAGGCCAAATGCTCCCAAAGTCACTGAGCACTCTGCACCTTTCCCTGCAAATGAGGCGCTGGCAAATAACAGCTGAAATCCCACCATCCCCTAACCACTCATTCTTTTTTTTTTTTCTTTTAACCATTTTCCACGATTTTGCTGCACTCTAGTTTTTCAAAAGAGAAACTTCAAGCAGAACTGCAGGTTCTTGTCTTGCTGAGAACGGACCACATAACACCGCACACAATTGTCAGTCTGGCAGGTACTGCATGGGCCTCCCCATTAATTAATCTTTAATGCCATTAATTGGTTGTCTGCTTGGTGGCGAGCAAAAAAGGGTAAACATTGTTCACAAATCAATTTAATTCTGCTCCTAACTAGGTTGTTTTCAAGGGGATAAAAACAATTATGAGCCCTTCAGTGACTGGCCAGGCAGGTTTGCTGATAACACTCCTGGAACAGAAACATGCACGAGCCATACTTGCTGGTGTGGAGATACTGATTGGGTCTCTTTCCTCTCAGATTGATTCATTTGTTTGTTGTGGACCCAGATATAGAAGGAAGGGATATAATTGGATTTAATTCCTTCTTTGCAGCTGACTCTCTTGTTTTAGATCCTGGACCTGGCCTAAAATAGACCTTTTGGAGTCTGCTGCAGCATGTAAAAATAAAAGCAGTTTTTCCTTGCTTACAGGGCAAACTTTTGGGTGTTTTATTCATTTTTTTTTAATCACTGTGATAATCTTTGCTCCAGCACCTGGGTACAGAGCTGTCATGATACAGTGATCTCTAGTTTTAGCACCAGGGCTGGGTGTGATAGCGTTTCCGACAGAGCAGGAGGGGTGGCTTGGAACTTCCTGTGCTGTTAATCAAATTTCATCAGAGGTGTGCAGTGATATGCCAAAAAGAGAAGGTCTCAGGATGGAGTATGTGAGTTCTGTGCAGTAAATGTCACAGATGTCACGGGGATTCTACTATAGATTATCCCTGCCCATGACAGGAGGGCTGAATCAGACAATCTTTAAGGTCCCTTCCAACCCAAACCATCCTATGATTCCATGTCTTCTGCTGACATCCCTGTGGCAGAGAGCTCTGCTGGGCTCCTCACAGCTTCTCTGAAAGATCCAGGGGTAGTTCCATATGTTTGTGTGCCTGTAAGCTCTTATTCCAGTGTCTCCCAGGCTTCCTCTTCTATTTGAACACTTTTCCTCCTGCCGGAATTGGCCTGCATGGCTTAGTCCCATGTCAAATACCCTGAAACACTCTCTAGTTAGCTGATGCCCCTCTTCATGTTCTAAAGGGCCTTTAGTAAAACTCAGCCAGTGGTAGGATACCGTGACCATGTCCTACAGCAGCCCTCTGGCTGAGCTCAGAGAAAACTGGCAAGTGAGCTGCAGGGAAAAAGTTCTCCTGAACCTTCATAATGATACTCAGGACTAAGCAAAACATGAGCCTTTTCTGCCCTGAGCTTCAGAGCAACCCAAACCGCCTGGTGAATCAGCGTGGTAACTCAGGAAAGCTGGGATTAGGGCAGCAGGGAGACTTGGGAATTATCTGTGAGTAGCGAGGGAGAAGGTTATTCCTCTGGTTCGGGGTAGGAGCTGAAGCACTCAAGTCAAATTTATTTTGCTTTAGGGAAGAAAATGCATCTTCCCAGAAATTTCTTTAGGAGAGATGAGGCCTTTTGGCTTATTTCACATGGCGAGAGTTGTGGGCTGGCAGCAAGGCTAGGAATGCAGTAAAACAGCAGCTCTGGTGGAGGAATTGGAGTTTATAAGGCACCGGAGGATGATTTCATGGTGACATTGGATTCCCTGCTTGGCTCCACACAGAACTTGTGGTGTGACCTGGGGTAAGTCTTTCTGTGAGAATTATGGCTTGCTAACCTTGTCCTGGTCCTGCTGTTGGTGCACAGCTGGCCCAGAGGAGATGTGGTGGCACTGAATGGGCAGAAGCCACAGATACAAATGTCTGGATTCTCTCACTGATGTGCCAATTCTAACTTTTCCTAAGAAGTTGTTAGTTTAAAAAACTCTGTGTATGTTTTGTGTCTTTTGCCCTTCCTGAAGGTCTTTGAAGCTTTTTTCAGTTGTTTTTAGGAGTCAGAAATGGTTTTGAGTTGTGACCATGAATGTTTAACCCCTGATGAAGTGTATGGTTTGGATGTGAATCTCTGGTGCTTTGGCTCCCGCAAGTGCAGAGGTTGGACTTTTCTGCACTAAGTTAGGCACACTTAGACCAACCTTAATTCCTTCAGCAGAGCTGTTCCCTCAGACATGAGCTTTATTTAAACACCTCGTGGCATTTTCTGTTCTGTTGTGGCAGTTCTGAACCCTCTGCTTGCAGCATTTTCTTATCTAATGTGATGGTATTTATGAAACCTTTGTTGCTGTCTTTTGGGGGGCTGAAGTCTCTTTGTGTCCTTTTAATCTTAACGTTCCCTGATATGGAGAATATCCTTTGTACTTCAGATATTTTCACAGAAACCCACTGGTGACTTTCTGCTACTGGTTGATTTTTTTTTTTTTTCCTGCTTGTGAAAACTAAATAGAAAACCAATTCTCAGTCTACGTTGAAATGCCACATTCACCTTCCCCAAATGGTTGTACTGATATTTTCTACATTCCCCTCTTAGGAACTGAAGCGTTTGCCAGGATAGATGCTTCTTCCACACAATCTATCAGCTACTGTTGGGATATTCAAAGATTGTCTGAAGCTTATATTACTTTTCTTTTGAAAATTGCTTTAACTTAATTACTCAAAGCAATTCAATAGGGTAATACTCTCTCTGGCTGGGGTAATTAGGAAGCCTTAATTAGCTCTTTAAAAAATATCAAAACGTAGCTGTGTCATTGCTGTAATGCTCTCATTATTTCAATCTGGAAGCTTTAACTGGTGCATTTATGTTTCTGATTTACATATTTTTTCCCATGGTGCTGAACAATATAACTTGCAATAATAATACTAAAAAAGTTAAGTTACTCCAGAGAACCATTACATGAGAGATGTGGGTATAGAAAACATGTGAAGAATATTCCAGTATCTTACAGTTAAAATTGGTTTATTATTGCAGTACTTAAAAATGCAATTAAATTGTATGTCTGCATGTTACTTTGTTCTCTCACTATCCTTGCCTTTGCTTAAATTCTGTGGATGTGCAGGAACACATTCTTGCTCTAAAAACCCCTTATTTTTGGAGGGTAAAAATGCCAAATGTAAGCTCCTCTCAAATACTATGCTAAAGCTGCCGGAACATTAAAAAACTTTTTGCTGGACTCAGCCAAAGGCTTTCTCATGATCTTGAGTGAAGCAGAAGGCAACTTTTTTCTTTTTAAATTTTTTTTCTTTTTCTTTTTTTATTTTTAAATTTTTTTTAAAAAAATCTTAATAAGAGTACAAATTTTTGGGCCTTTCAGTACTTTGTTCTAAAGGAGGTATAAATTCTTTATATAAAGGTATATTGTACATTTGTCACTATTAGAAAAAATAAACCTTTCAAACAGTCCTCTAATAAGTAAATAGATACAGTTTGACCTTTAGCCATCATGTACTTCACTGTGATTTAGAGTTTAAAGTGATTCTTTAGGTGGAGTCTGGGGGATAGTAGAGGAAATTATGCTTCCTTGGATATACACCATCCAAGAGAAGCTTTTTTACCTATCCAAGAGATGTTTCCAAGAGTGGAACAGGGATTTGAGGGGAAGAAAAAAGGTGGATTTAAACAGAAAAAAATTATTGTAGTTATTCTTTTTTGGATTTATTTTTAAATCTTTTCATTGCATTCTGTATAGAAAGGTCAGGACTGAAGGGCACAGGTGACCTGAGGAGGCTGCAGCAAATGGAGGTGAAGATCTGGGGCTGGAGAGGGACAGCTCCGGGTGCTTTTGGGAGGTGGTGATTTTAGGACAACCAGAACATTTGGGAAACTACTTTGTAGATAAAACTATAAATATCCCAGTTAATGTTTCCATTCCAAGTCCCTATTATGTATCTTATTTATGGAGTTCTGTATGTATTAAAAAGAGGAAGACCATAGGGAATCATTTTGAGTCTGAAAATGCAGGGAGCTGAGAGGTAATTTAGGAGTCACTTATCTGATATATATTAACTGATACATGAAATTGAAGGAAGGCAGATGAGTGGCCTCTTGGAGCTGATTTTATGATGTTGAAGGATGAATTTGTCACATTTGAATGCAACAGTTATTCAAGATGGGTTTTTTCACTCTTAAAATGAATAGTCAAAGCTGAAGTTTTGATTTTTTTTCCTGCATCAAAGCAAAATCATATTTTATTCTTACTGCAACTCGGTGTGACCATCATATAGGAGTTCATTACTTACAGTGGTTATCTCCGGGCTCTCCTCATCCTCCTGCTGGTCACTGAGGCTCCTGGCCCTGCTGTGATGACCAGCACATCCCCAGACCTCGACAACTCATTTGCAGAACCACCACAACCTTTATCTGCTCTCCCCAGGGAGTTCTCTTTGAGAAAAATCTGATCAAACCACTTGGACCCACCATCAGTCTTGCAGTTCACTCCCCAAGTTTGATGGCCCTGGAAGGTCATGAAATATGTTTTTTCCCCCTTTAATTTGAACAACATTCTGTTGAAATGAGCTCAGCCTTTCTTTTCTGACTTTTCCTTTTCCCCCTGGCATGGCTTCCTCCGAAGCAGGGTGCTACTGCTCTTTCTCTGTTGCTCTTTCATGTAAGCAACATGAACTTGCTTGGATAAAAACCACACCACTGGGTTTGAAAACTGACCAGTAAGTGGCAAACTCAATAGATTTATCAACAATATAGCATCTAAATTAAGAGACAGCCTCTAGCAATGATGTAGTCCACCTCCAGTTTATTAAGATGCTGGGGGTTTGGGAAGTTTCTCGATAAATCTGCGAACCTTGCTGAAACAAACCAGATGAATCTTTCCATTCGAGTGCTTTTTTCTTTTTACACGGCATTTACTTTCTTACAATGGCTAAGCAAGCATGTTCCTGTGAAATTAGCTGGTTTGTTCTTCTCCAGCCATGCTTACCCTCTGCAAAGCCATGGTATAAACTAATTAGGGATTTGCTGTTTGGAGAAAGTTATGATAAGTTTGCCGACAAGGGCATCGCCTAATCTCATTGCACACACGTCAGTGGCCATACATGTGTGAAATTAAGTGGGTTTTTGCTGATTCCTGCAGACTGCCTGTTTTTATCTTGAGACAACATTCCCAATCATAAAATGTATTAACATCTGCTATCAGGGGCTTACTGTAATATGTGTAACACCAGCAGCAATTCTTTGATATCGCCTTCAAATGCATTGTTGAGGGAGATCACAGAAATGGCTTTGATAGGCTACATGATTTACCTAGTAGAAGGAAAAGCTGATAGGGAAAATAATCCTGCAAGGTTTTTGCTCCAAATAGAAATGGTATAGATGGGTCTGGTACCTCAGCTGCTGATAGGAGCTGGTCCACCTGAGGGTATTTCGTTCCTTTAAGCTAGTTTTAAGTGAAACAATTGGCCTGCAAAGACCTTAGAATCAAACACACACCTGCAGTTGGGAGGATGATGGGAGGTTTGAAGTGATAGTAATGCAGAGCAGGGAATAATAAAAAAAAGTCAAAAAACCAACTACCTTCTATGCAGTGAAGAAGGATCACCTTCATTTTTAAAACTTAAGCCTTATTTTTCTCTTGGTCACAATGAAACAATACTTACTTAGCTTCCACAGGATTTGCTGCAGGGAAAATGTGATTGTTGTTAAAGCACCAGACACACAAGGCCAAGGAGACAATATTCAATTTATTCAGTTATTTGTAGTGTGATTATTTAGTACTTTTCAAGGGATTTCCAGCCAGCTGAAGCTTTCAGGGCTTTCAGCTGAAACAGTTTTGGAGGCAGTAATGTCCCAGTGGGGAACAGGGTAAGAATATCAAAATACAGGGTTTATCACACATGCCTGAACTTAACTGCAGGTAGGCTCAATAAAACAGCTCCTCTGGCAGTGAGCAATTACTTCTTCCCTTCTCACTAGGGATTCTCAGGGCTCTGTCAGGACACTCTCTCCTCTATCCCTGTCTTGAGCTGCTCCAGTTCCGAGCACAGTGGCTGCAGGATATCATCACACCCGAAATGAGGGGAGTAGGGCGGGGGGAAAACAAGGGAAAATAATGAGAAACACTGTTTTTTTCTTCCTCTTGAAGCATCTCATCTCAAAGCTTTTTCAGATCCCTGTGCTTTCTGCACTGCTGAGTAGAGCTCAGCGTTCAATTTGCAGGGAGTAGGAGGAGTTTGGAACTTGGGTCTGAGACAGCTGTAGGTACAGGGAAGGGTGTAAAATAGAGGCGATTTGTTATTTTCTGATGCCATAAATGGATTGATAATTTTTGTTCTATCTTAATTCTATGAATATATGTTTAGTGGGGATCTGCAAACTAAGAGAGGTTTGGTGCTGCAAAGGGAAGTCTTTCCTTTTACTTTTTGCCTTTCTTCCCCCCAACCCCAGAGAAAATCCCCACTTTTCTTCCCATCTGGGACCGGAAATCCTTTTCTGTAATTAAACTGAGCCTCTGTTATCAGCAAAGCTGTGAGGTATGTGGAAGAAAATGGTGAAAACCTCCAGTTAAGACTGGACTGACTGGACATGTGATTTACATAATTAACCTTAGGGATGTAAATGAATGTTGAACTTGTAGGGAAAAAAACCAGACTGCTCCCTATAAATGGACAAATTGGGATTGGTGAGGCTGCTGCACATGAAGTAAAATAGCTAGGCTGAATTTGGGATATTTGCCCCATGGTATGCAAAGCACGGAAGAAAATCCAGGGAAATTGCAGGAGAGCCTGGCTTAATCAGAAGTCCCTGCTGCAGCAATCAGGATCAAATGAATAGTAATTGTGTTAATCAGCTTGTGAACTTTTGTGCCATGTTCATAATTTCAAATATCACCAAATCCCGTCAAGTGGCCCAGTTGCTGATGCTATAATGAAATATTGTCTGTGGGAG
Organism: Origma solitaria; assembly: GCA_013397895.1. NCBI lineage: Eukaryota > Metazoa > Chordata > Aves > Passeriformes > Acanthizidae > Origma > Origma solitaria. Next base: position 329,260 of record VZRL01000323.1, on the reverse strand, counting down.
GAGGGATTTGTTCTGTTGTAAGCCAGTTACTGTTTTCCCTCTGGCCGTTTTTGTAGAAGCCTTGGATATTTTTATTTTATTGTTTTTAAGATTGAACTTGAAGAAATATTTCACAGTACAACTGTGGAGTGTGTCTTATTTTTCAGGAAGGGGCTTATTTTTTGGTACCTCTGCAGAAGGATTGCTCTCCTCTAACTGAGCAGCCTCTGTCAGCTATGGAAAAACCTCAGGAAAATCCTTCTTTTGCCTTCAGGTCAGGTTATGGCTGACCCGGAGAGGATGAGGCTGTAGTGATTGGAAAAGCCTAATGCCATGATGGAGGGCACAGGACTTCTCCATACTCTCATTAAATTAAAATGGCACTTATTTATGGGCCCAAATCCTCCTTGCAGAAGTCAGTACAGATCCACTCCTCATCTGGGACCCCTTCCTCTCTCCAGAAAAATTGCAAGCCAAACATGACAAAGGCAGCATTAAAAATAATCTTTACCTTCCTGGAGTCAGAGAGAGAAACAGAGACTGGAGCCTCTTTAAAGTCAGGTTCTGCTGAAGCCAAAGGGAATTTTGCTTCAGTGAAAGTGGAGTTGATCCAAATGCAGAATGGGAATGTAGGAAAAAAGTGGGTGCGGGAAGCGCAGAGTAGGAAAACTTTTTAAATTAGGATTTGAAGTAGCTTGGATTCAGTTTTCTCCACTGCTCTGTTTCTTTTGTCAATTTAAACAAATTAATTAAGCTGTTAATTAGGGCACAGGTTATGAAACATATCTCTTAGAAAGCCAGAAGCATATCATTTGGTTTGGTTTGGTTTTTTTTCTCTTAAATGAGCCTGTGCCTTGCACCACAGGGCTTGGATTCCTTGGGAGCTCTCAAGTGTGTCCAAAACATAAATGCAGCCTGTGTGTTGGCTTTTCATTTTCTTTTTTTTTTTTGTTTTGTTTTTATAAGGTCACGTGTGATCTGTGCCACAAGGGTCAGAAACAAGAGCAGAGGGAGGTGAGAGGGGCAGCCGTGATCACATCCCCACCTCGCCACATCAATTAAAGCCTCTGTTGTCAGCACTGATGGGTGAGTGGCACCAGCACCCTCAGTTCCTTCAGAGCAAGGCTGACAAAGTCATTTTATTGCTCATGTCTGGTCTTTATGGAGAGATGTCTACAGGAGTCTTCTCACGCCCAAATTCCTGTCTAGTAGTGTAGGAAAGAAAATAGCTTTGATTAATACTTATAAATCATGTGATTCTTTCTGCCTGATGCCACAGTTAAATTTCCAAATGCTTATCTTAGTCCTGGTGTTGCTGTCCCTGTTGTAAAACACAGGGAGGAGGCACAGTTTGGCTTTCCAGTTTCCCGACCCCTTGTATGGGGAAATCGTATTCCCTTCCTTTTCCTGACAGGAGAACAGGGCACTTCTGAGGTCTTCCTGGAATCACTGCAGCAAGCTGTGATGTGAATAATAGATGACATGAAAATCCCTGCCCAGCTCAGAGAGAACAGTGCAGTGTGCTGCAGTTTTCCTGTTGCACTGAGACCCTGTGCTGAAAGCATCCAAGCGCTCGTCTGCAATTAGAAACGAAATAAAAGCACCTGATAAGAAATAAAAGCTTTTTATACATTGCTATGCTCTGACTGGAGGTAGTGGTGGACCAGGCCTTGGTTCTGACAACAAATCTTCTCCTTGGGAAGTCTTTATGGCCCTATATTGCAGAGAAAGGAACACCCTGCCTTTTAACCCTTGCCTTGCTCATTCCCCTCCAGCTCCCAAGGAAAGCTGTTTGCAGTGCCCAGTCCCTGCTTTTGAGGCTGTTCCCAGCCTCGTCCCATTGTCCCTCTGCCCCATGGGGTCTCTGCCTTGAGCAGAGCTTGAGCTGCCATCGCCCTTACGGGTTTTGCTCCCTCCCTTAAAGCAGGTTTTGGTGCTCTATCCCCCTTTTCCTTGGGGGATACTCGAATAAACCCCCCAGGGCTCCCTGAAGCGGTGGTGGCAATGGCAGAGGGCCTGAGGATGCACAGACAGGCTGTGATCACCCACAGCCCCTTCCCTCCAAGGCGCTGCTCCCTCGTCCCTCCTGCCCTGACTCTGCCCTGGAAAATGGGGCTAAAGAGAGCCTTCCCCTCTTATTTCCCAGGCTTACCTGCATTAACTATTGTGGCATCTTCCTGGAAATTTCAAAGCCCTTCTGAATGCTCCTTTTTTTTTTAGTCATCAATTTAATGATGGAGTCGTCCTTGCCGAGTGGGAGACCCTTTCCTGTCACTCTATCAGATTTTCTTGTGATCTTCCTGAAGCCTTTCCCCCCCTCCTTCTTTCTGGCTTATTCTTTTCACATTGACATGGGTTGTTTGTTTTTTCATGCTCCTCTTCCCCTCAGGGTATTCTGTGACCCTACTATCTATCTTTCTGTATTTTCATTTTTCTTTGTGTTTTTCCTCCTTTGGCATCTTTGCTTCACTGCACACCCTGCTCATGTTCCCTCTGTGCCTGATACCTCCTTCATACTTTGTGCTCTTTCATCTTTTCCTTGTAGATCACCTATGCCTGCTCAGAAATTTATTTCAGCATTTCTAATTTCAAAAATATACATATTTCGCTTTATCTTTTTAATTAATTTTAATGTACTTAGGTGACATCTTGAACCCATCAAAACCCTCAGCAGAAAAGAGTAGGTGAAATTACTAAATCAAATTCAGTAGAGAATGAACAAGAAGTAGCTTCACATCTTAAACAGAAGCATAGCCTTAGTAAAAGTTGTATTATTAAGTAGGTTTTCTGGCTTGATCTTTGTTCTTTCCTCTTCCCTCATTTTTTTTGAAAGTAAATGGGAAAACGAGTGTGTGAATGAAATCAGTATTTTCTACCTCTCTTGGTTAGGGAAGATCTTTTCTTGTCAGCCCAGAAGGTCACAAGGATAGATTAGAATATAAATGACTCTAAAAATGTTTAGATTTCATAAAATTCAAGCATGTACACTTAACACTCTGTCTTTGATTGGACTCTGCATTCCCAAACTTCCTAAGCGAATTAGGTGCTCTGTGCTGCAGACCTGTGAGAGAAAGATTAGTGACATTTAAAAAGTGGTTATTTGGAGGGAAATACATCCTAATGATGACCATAAGTCTTTTGTGCCTATTCATGAATTCATGAGGTTAGCATAGTGCATCGAGAATGAACTCTAGGGACAATAAACAGAAACCCAGAAATGCTGAAATATGAATTGCTAATGAGGTTCTTCCACCCAGGGCTTGTGATGGAGTCTCTGCTTACCTGGCTGGTGGGTCAGTGAAGGCCCTGCAAAGGATTTCACTTGGTGGAGATAAAATAGGTTAAATAGGTTTGGGGTTTTAATTTCAGCTTCAAAGCTGCCGTTTCAAATTCAGGTGAAGCATACTTTAGCACACGGGAAAGTTAAATTGCTGGGTCTCTCTGAATAAGTAGTTTCCTCTTTCTAATTTATACTTCAATATCTATTCACGTTTTCCTTCTGAATTTTATATTACTTTTAATAGGTTGAATTTTCTTAGGCTAATTTGGACTGAAGCTGAGAAGATTCAGCTCTGCAGAATTTAAGTGGCTGCAATTATGTACATAACTAATCCATCAGCCAGAAGTTCAGTGTGGATCATCAGAGGAAGGACTTACAATCTGTTCTGTCTTCTGTAATTTGCTTTTTCCAATTACATAATGTCACTGTTACAATTGATAGCATTAAACATCGATTCCGGTTTTGTCATCACCATTTTCCCTGCTTGGCTGTTTTAAATGAGCTTTGGAGTTCTTGCAGCAGTGAGCAGGAGCTGTGGGGAGCCCAAGGTGCATTGCTGTGGCTGCTGCTGCAGACCTGACTCACACCTCGCTCTGTAGCTGGGATGGGGTGTGTCGCAGTGCAAAACTCAAATTTTGCAGATATTCAGAATTATTCTTCCAAACTCACATTACTGAAGTCTGTAGCAAAGCTGGGAAGAGAAACAAGTTGCTCCAGCCAGCTCTGAGAGAGGCTCCTTCCCTTGTTTGCGTATTAGCTCTTCAAAGATTCTAAAGGGCTTTGCATCTCCCCACATTTGTCCTCATTTCATGAGAGCGGAATAATTCATTTTCCATCCTGTCTTGGACCTGCAGGCTTTGTTTGCAAAGTCCCTTGCATTCCACCTCCTGCAAACCTCTCGGAAGACCTAGGCCACTCTGTATGTTCCTGGGCTCTTTGCTGGATTGGAACTCACTGCCTTTGACAGAAAATGCTTGGTGGTGGAGCATCAGTAACTCTAGAAGTGGTTGAATTGCTTTCCCTTTCAGAGTTCTTGCTAGATTTGCACCCTGGTTATTTCTTGAGCCAGCAGGCTGTGGTTTGATAGTCCAAGCTGCCCAGAGCTGGTGTAGGATTTGTGTATTAAAGCACAGGTCTGCTGATGGCAGTGGGCAGAGCAGGAGCCTGGAGGGAAAGGGCTGAAAGGTGAGAAAAGTATCCCAGTTTCATGGGTATTTACATGGAACAAGTGTCTCACATCTTTCACAGCTGGATCCTATTTATGAATTTTTAAAAAAATTTCTGAAAAAGAACTGGTGAAAATTTACGGATGCATTAAAGGGGGCGAGTGGGGAGAGGATTATTTTCATAAGAGCAGTGAATGTATTCTTAACTTTGCTTTCGAATGGTCTGGTGATCTTTGCAAGTTTATAGCTCAGGTATCCACCATTGTTTAAGAAACTTGGGATGAAATAATCTAGAAAATGGGAAGATATAACTGTGTGAAGAATCCAAATGGAATTAGTGAAATTGTTCCACCTGCCTGGGGGTGACATAAGGTTAAGAAAAGATGTGCCTGCCATCAAAACAAGTTAGTTTCTTGGATCTGCAGTGGGACAGAGGGAGGGAGAGAGAAAACTCTGCCTGCAAAATGCAGAGCAGCAGTTTGATCTGCAGCTATGACACATCCTGGTACATGTTCTGGTGAGATGCTCCAGCGCTGATGAATAATTCAGGCCCCTGAGAGGAGGCCATTAGACACTGCCCCAGCCCAAGCCTGGGCCCATCAATCTCTGTTTCTGAAGGAAGCTCGGGCTGCAGCAGCATCCCTTTGAAAGCACCAACACAAGACACTTTTGATTTGCAAGCTAAAGCGGCCCTCAAGTAAGAAAATCAATTCCAACACAAAATGACACGTGAGTTTTATTAAGTCAGCATCGTCTAGCCTGCATTATTTAATAGAATGAGCTCCTCTGACCTCTGTGAAGAGTTAAGCTGCATGAGCAGAATAATGTATGCTTCAGTTTAGCTGCAGAAGTCAGTCAAGAGTTAAGGTAGAAACAGTCTGGCAAAGTGGATTTACCTTCTATTTATGTCCTCGAATAACAAGTAGGTGAAATGTAAAATCTCAGGTCCAGCTAAGTGTTGTAAAGATGATCAGGTGCTTCCTCTCAGTACATTTGGTTGACATCAGCTCTATTTTCTTTGACCCACCCCTCTATTTCCCCTTTCCCAAGCCCCCTCCTCTGGTAGCCTTTTGGCTCTGACTGGAGCAGGAATTTCGCCAAAATCCATTCTTTCCTGATATTTTGGAACTTGTGTCCTGGACACAAGTAGAAAGGCTGCAGTTTGGAAAGCAAAACAATATACATAAACATAATGAGGAAATGGATCTTCTTTTTTTCTTCATACTATTAACATTTGGAGATTGCAACATTTACTATCAGCCCTGAGGGTATTCGGAACTTTGAAATTTCAGGAGTGGAAGAGGGAGTGCCATGCTGAGGAGTGGCCAATAGCGTGGAGATATTTTCACCTGAGGTGGGAGACAGAGATTTTAGTGTCTACTTTTGGCTATGTAGGATGTATTTCCAAACTCTCTGGGTTTGACTGGAAATCTTGCAGTTGATAACGCATCCTTGACAGGAGTGTAATTAAAACTACTGAAAAACAATAGCTTTAGCATCTGTTCTTTTTTTCTGCTAAGGAAAAAATGAGTGAGTGTCTTTTTTGTCTTTTTTCCTTTTCCCTGAATTAAAGATGTGTGAAACTTTTCAGTCCAAAGTTTTTTTCCCTTAAAAACGTTCATTTTGCTGGTTTATTTTGGCTGCAAATATTTTGCCTTATAAATGAAATGCTTCAGTATAATGTTTCAAATGGGCATTTCATTTTAACATTTTCTGTACATTCAGGTGGTTTTTAATTTTTTTTGTCACAAATTAGAAAAAGATCATCAGAAAGAACAGATTTTCTTTTAAAAGAAATATTTTCCATTCTGCCAGGAATATGGAAAATCAATTATTCACAAAATTCTATTTGAGTGAAGGCTTAGGTCAGGTTAGTTCTTACTTCACCCTGCCATTCCAATTATTTTATAATATATGCAAATTCCCTTTGGCTCTTTGGCTCTCTGATAGTCTAGTCTGTCAAACCTTGGCTGCCTAATTGCATTAAAAATGAGACTCATCAGGCAAATAAGATGCAATTCTACCCCTAACAGTTCTAATTGTTAAGAAGGCTTGAGCAATTGTTAAAGAGTCCCATCCTTTGATAATATATTTTTTCCTGCAGATAATGACTTTGCAGCGCACCTCAACGCCAAGGAGTAGGGGTAATGTTACCTTTCAGCCCTAGAACTTTCCCCACCAGAAATGTGTGAGGCTCTCTGACAGGACCAGCCCTGGGAATGGACAATCCCTGCCGAAACAAGAAAAGCTCTGAGCCCGAGGATGGGGCTCTGAGTCATTTGTTTCCTTCAGGAGTGAAGCCATTTCCCCAGGGACTTCAGTTTCGCAAGCCCAGCTCCATCCTCTTGATTAAGGGATCCCATGACTTGGACCACAACAAGTTTTTCATTTATTTCGGATACAATTAAAAGCAAAGAAATTTAGCATGTAATTTGCTGGCAAGCTGCACCCCATCCACTCCCCCCACCGTTACCCCCTAACCCTTATGCTTGTTTTCCAAATTTGGGTAATGATGAGACTCAAGGGAGATGTGAATTATAACTTGTCTGTGGCTTGGCTAATGAAGAAGGAACAGACTTTGTTTCCATCTGGACTGTGTTTTTATTTGTTTTCTCTGCTTTATTTAAAGGAAGCTGAATTTCTTAAAAAAAAAATATTGCATAAGTAAATTAACCTGAGCTTGTTGATGGTGGAGTGCTTGTCCACACAAACACTTGTTGCTTATATAAAGTGTACTGGCAATAGTAGAATATCTTCAAGCTGTACAGAGTTGTGAGTGTTTGCTTACAGGATTTTACATATGGACTCTCTCTGTGGTTTTCTTTGCTAAGTGGAGTGCCCAGAAAAATTCCTTCTACAGGGAAAATAAAAGTCTGTAAGTGTACGGCAGCCCTGGCTTTGGAGCTGAAAGACCACGGGAGATAATTTGTGTGGACACATAGTGCTGCAGCTGGGAAAGGTGATCACTGCCCTTTTAATTTAACTTATTCCAATGAGCTGAGAGCAAGAATGCCCTTTGCAGGCTTTCCAAAAAGGTACAAGGGTCTCCAAACACCAACGTGTGATAAATGGGAATGGAAGCACAACTTGAGAGGCTAACAGAGACAAAGTGAGGACAAGACCAATTAGTTCAGCAGTTTACACTATTTCAGGATTAGTTTCTGACTGTGGAATACTATTCCTGGGAAAATGAATTAGTTTGACTTCATCCAGTTCTTCCTCAGTCCTCTGATGTGCACCCCTGGGTGCTCAGGAGGATCCCACATCTGTGGTGATTTCCCTGCAGGCTCCAGGACGGCTCGTGGTGGCTTTTGGAGCCCTGCAGTGAAGCGCGAGGGCCACTTCCACACTCCAAAACCTCAGCACCAGCTGTGGTATCTTATTCATCTTCTGACAAAATTTAAATCAATTTGCACCTTTGTTGCAGGAGATACAAAAGAGCACTTGGATGGGCTTCTCATGCTTTTCCTCTGCTTCAAAGTGACCATCAATCTTCACCATATGTTTTGATATCTCTTACATCATCACATTGGAGGATGTTCGTATGGTTGTAGACTTGACAGGGATGGTATCAAAATGGAGCTGGGGTAGAAAAAAGATACTGAAATGGCTATGTGGAAGAAACAATTTAATATTGTTATGTACCTAGCAACTTGTTTCCTTTCCTGTGTGAAATTCATCCCTGGAGGACAGAAACCCCACCAAAAACCCTACTGAGGTCCCACTTTGAGATATCAAACGAGACCTCTTCTGAGCAGAAAGCCAGAACACAAATTCCTTCTTGTTCTCATTATTAATCCCATTTAATGTTATTAGAACCTGTTGAAAAAGGCTCTGGTTTTGCTTTTGCATTCACTTTTCCAGTTTGCCTTGCTGGAGGTGGAGGCCATTTAATTTCCAGTTCCAAACCCGCAGCACACACCATGTGCTGCCTCTCTACCCACCACACCCCACACATCAGAGCGTAATTTGTGTGTGAGGGGGCACTTTTGTTCTTCCTCAGATTGATTTTGCTTTAATCTGACACAAGATGTGTAGACAGAGAGGACGCAGCTGTTGGAGCAGCACAAAACTGAGCGCATGCAGTGATGGAGAACAGCAACGCATCCTGTCTGCTGTCAGGCCTCGGTGTACGTTATGTCATCTTTGCTGCCTGCTCCTCTTGGAGGAATTTTAAAAAAATATCCAGGAAAGAGCCATTTTTAACATGCTATCATGAGAAACAACTGTGCATGACCCTTCATTGCTATCATGTCTGTGAAGCCCCTCATGAGTTAGATCACATGTGAAGTCTTTCCTTTTCATTTTTCTTTTTTCCCCCATTTAATAAGGTGCCAAACAATTTGTCCCCATTCTGTAACTGATTTATTTAAATGTCTTGTCTCAACTCCTGAAGTTTGCTAAAATATATATAATTCAGTCTTATCAGATCCTGTTACGCTGCTGCCTTGTTGACCATATGGTGACAAAGTTCAGAGAAAGGAAATAGATTTAGGAAAAAAACAATGAGAATTGTTCCTGGTTCTGAATGATATATGGGGTTTACTTAGTTCCTACTGTTTCCTGAAAGGGCACTCTGGAGAGTAAATTACTCTGTTAATGGTCTAAAGACATGTGCCTAAAATAGCTTCTGTCCTACTGTTAATAAATAATCTGCAAACATGTCACACTTCTCAGCTTTTCATTATATTAGGGAGAATGCAGGCTTTTCACAGTCCTGTCCCTGGCTGTGCATTTAGTTTTATCTATCTTCCCTTATACACCAATAAATAGAACTTTTCTCCCAAACTCTTAATTCAGTGAAAAGACTTGCATTGGTCTTGTCCATAAGTTGTTTTTTTTTTTTTTTAAATCCCAAACCCATAATCAGTTGTTCTTCAAACTAGCATGAACGCTCTTTTTAAAAAATTTTTATTTTTTTAAAAATTCATTTTGGTTAACAAGCTTGAGAAGAATTTTAAAAAATTCTCAGGGATTGAGGTCACAGGACCATCTCAGACTCAGCTCCTTCTCCTTCACGAAATGAATTAGTGTATGGGAGCCACATGTCCCATGACAAGCACGTATTGGGTGAACTAAGATCAAACTGCTGTCACTTTTTGGCTTACAAACAATCCAGAACTTGCGGACACTGAAAAAAAGGAACAGTCTGAAAGCACAAGCAAGAAAGGGGATTATTGTGATCTGTGGATGCTTCTCCTTGGAATGCGCAAACAGTACAGAAGAAACACCTCACAGCTCAAGGGGTTTCTGACAGTGGTGTTCCCCTGTTCCACTGTAACCCTGAGTTTGTAGCTACCCTGGACAGATGGGATTTGGCTTCCAAGAGCTCTTTCATTTCTCTTTTCCTCTCATCTCTGCTCATTCACCCCTCATATTCCTGGTTCATTCCTCTTCCCCTGCCCCATCCCCTCGTGGCACATCTGAACTGTGGGCAGACCTTGCAGGCAGATGAGATGCAGGGATGGCTTCATTTCTTGGTGTTCTTTAGGTCACCTCCATCCTCTGTGGGGTGCCACTGTGGGACAAGCCCCACAGGAATGGCCATGGGGGCTCTGTGTGTTTTGGGGTGGCGAATCCCTGGCTTTGGGGTACAGAACAGGCGGTGGCTGCATTTCCTCCTGAGATCTCAGGGCTACGCTATAAAATGTTCACATTAAAAAAAGAAGTGTGTTTTCTCATCTTATTTCTCAAAATATTTCCCATCTGACAGCATTTTATGAGCTGATTGTCTTGAGTGTTTTGAGCTCCTGGGCACTGATTGCTCACTGGTTGCAGTTTGCTTCAAAGTTTCTTAATGGAGACAGAAAACCTTTTATCTGAAGAGACCTGAAAAGTGCTTTGCAAATAGCAATTAACCTTCATGCCATTCCAGTCGGTTGTCAGCTGTTAACCTTGCAAGCTCTCTCCTGCCTACTTTGCCTGTGTGCCTTTGGTGCCTGAACCTTGATTTAACACAGGAGATGTTACCATGGTGTTTGTTAAAATCTTCGCTCAACCCAGGGAGAAACTGGACATTTGGAGGTCATTTTGGTTTGTAATATTAAAGGGGAAAAGGAAAGTTTTGTGGACCTCAGGTGGATGCTGAGTGAAGAAGGGAAAAGATGCCAACATTTGGCTTTTTTTTTTTTCCTAGCCCCTCCTTTTCCTTCCAAACAGTTCTATCAGTAAGAGTTTCAATATATTAAAGGATTTTTTAGGCTTTGCTGTGCAGAGTTGTGATTGATCGCTGCAATTGAGGCTTGCAAATCTCTCAGGATGATGCCCTGGCTCAAAACAGAGCGTCTCTCTTGGCGAAATATTTTAACCTGATCAATAGCTGCTCCTCTTGTTTATAATTTAATTACACTGTGAGCAGTGGAAAGAGGCAGTTGAGAGTTGATCTGATACCTGCAGGTCTCTTCCTGCTCTGCCTTTGAGGAACGAGGTTAGACCCTAAGAATAATTTCATGTATGCTTCCATCCTGTGTTCCACCAAAACAATCAGCTGCACCAGGATAAAATTGGGTTAATCTGTGGCCAACCAGTCTTCCAACACGCACATCTCCTTAAAATGCATTTATTAGCTGGAAGGACTGCAATAGCTCTCCTGCCTCAGTTTTATTGTCTCCTCCAACACTAAAATGCTGTGTGATGTTGAGCCATCAGTGAGCTGCTCTGCCACCTCAGTTTTTCAGTCCCAAAGGAGTGAAACAATATTAACCTGTTGTCCAGGGGTGATACAGAGGAGAATTACTATCTGCTAAGTATTTATAAATCCACAGGTGGAAAGTGCTTTTTTTCCTGTCACAAGCTTAGCCACAGAATGGCCCAGTTTTTTAATCTCATTTAAACAGAAAAGTAGGTTGTTTTGGTTTTTTTTTTCCCCCCATAGTCCCCAGGCTGCAGGGAGATAACCATTTATGCCATGCTAAAATAAATTAACTGGGTCTTCAGGTAGGTGAGGGATATCCCTGACTCTAGGTCTAAAACATATTTTTATTTTCCTCAGTACTCTAGAGGTGTTTTCCTTCATTGAATTTTATAAGAGAAATGGGAATAGTTTGGTTCTGGTAGTGGGTTCAGGAGAAAAAATAAGTTAAAGTGGAAAGGTGATGCTTCTGAAATAAGCTTACTAGAAATCAGGGGAACTTGCACTGTTTAGTGCACCCTGATGTGGACAATTTAATTATGGCTGAGTGGCAGAGGTGAGAAGAAAAGCTGGTGGTGCTGCTGACACATTAAACAGCTGGGGATGGCAGTGGTGGAGAGTTCACAAAGGCCAGCCCTGCTCTAACAAGCTCCTGTTTCCCTCCAAATATTTAGAAGCAAACGGTAACACTAATAGCTGTTTGTGCCCCGTTCCTGTTGCTTATTATCCTACAGGTAAAATACACAAGGTCACTGGGCTGGGCCGCTTGCCAAGGAAGTATAATTGCAAAATCTTTATTAAAGACGAGGAAACACTGAGAGCAGTGTGTCTCTAGGAATGGATTACATTTTCTTCTAATTATCCAGAAATATGAAAGCTGTGTGCAAGGGAATTACTGCAAGAATTAGCATGAGATTATGTATTCACCCATTTTAACGAGGACCAAATTTACAAAGCGGCCGTGATCTACTTATGGCTTGGTGCCACCAGGGACTGAGCTGCCTCACGCTTGTTTGGGGGCTGCCTCTGCCAAGGTCTGATTTCGCAGCTTGTCCTCTGTGCTGAGCTCAGCCTGAAAGGGTGAGCAGCATCTTCTGTCAGCACTGCGAGCAGGGCTGCGCTTTCAGGACTTCAAATGGTCTTACACTGGTGGGATGAGCTCATGCCGTTTTGAACCAGAGAGAGTCTTTGATGCTCACAAAATGTGTATTTTAAAGAAATTTATTTCTGTTCTGGTCTGCCGTGCCACTCAGCTGGTAAGAAATTGGGTGTCTGTTTCATATATGGGAAAACTGCAAGTGAGAGAGCTGAGATTGTTTCTATTTCAGATGTTTTTAAAGTGAACTATCTGATTTAAATCATTTTGCAAACGCCTACAAATTTACCTTTCTACCTGCTTCTGAGGGGTGGCAATGAGCTATTGCTTCAAAAGCTTTTTAACATTTATTTTTTTAACATTACGTCCATGCTAATTTTTGGTATTTTCTTGTACACAAATAGCACAGGAATTCAGGAGCAGACAAATTTACAGACATCACCTGGTACTACTGTCACTCACTAGCCTCTCATTAGTATTTGCTTCTTGCTGTAGGTGTAGATATGCTTTGACTTTGCCATTCTTGTAAGAACTTTGTGTCAGCAGGAAGCCATCAGAGGTTATGTTTTTCTCCCAGACTCACCGGAGTTTGTTCTCTCTTCATTGGGATGCTTGTCTCGGGACACAGCTGCAGTTATATGGAAAATAGTTCTCTCTGCACAGATATTAATGAATTAAATCTTGCATATGCAATAACAAATTTTAACTTCTAGACAGGGTATTTCATTCCCCAGGGTTTCATAACCCTGTAGCACAGGTGCAAGAATTGGTTCATTTCTCAGGGAAATTTACTCACCTCAGGGAAACATTATGTGTTATCTGCTAAATCCATCTACCCAGTTTTTTATTCTGAGCTGACTCTGGGCTTTGCAAATGCACAAGCATTTCCTTCCCACGTAGCTTTACATTATCCATTGAAAATGAATTATGCCTTCAACCCTCTAATTCACTTACTCTATTTCTAAAGTTGCCTTATTGAATATTATGATCTTCTGTGTGTTCATGTTTTAATTTGCATTTGATTAAGCTCCCCAGACCTTGTAGACTGACCTTGATCATCCTTGGAAGCAGCAAAAAATTTGCAACCACAAAAGGACAGTGATGCACAAACACATGCATATATGTGTATTTTAAAAAATAATTTGAAAAAGAAAAAGTCTCCATGTTTTACCATAAACACACTTGTGTAGCTTATTTTATCATGTGCTCCCTTTAGAGGCTGTGCTTCTGCCAGAATCTTTGCTTCTCTAACATTAAATTGCAGAGGCTTGAATTCTTCAGCCCATCCCATCTTTGACTCTGCTGTGAGCACTTTGTCGGCTCTTCTCTGGGCTTCAGTATTTTTGTGTCTGTGGTTTAGAATTTCCCCTCCAGTCCTAGTCCAAGTGAAGTCAAGCACAACTCTTCCCTTCCAAAAGGGAAAACATGGCCACAATTTTACTTGTGATGGCAAAATAACGCTTCAGTGATTAACCAGTGATGTTAATATTCCCAGAGTCACAACAGAGTATGGGAAGAACTGGGCAGTTTGTTTGGACTGCAATCTACTTTTTCCCCCCATTTTTCTAAATAGAAGTGCTCTGTCCATGGTATTGCAATGCTTGTGGCATGTAAATGTAACTGTCCACAATCTGAAACAAATAAACAAATTTATTCCTCGAGGGCTGTAGGATTGCCAACTAACATTTTCCTGAGCAGTTTGTAGACCAAATAACATCACCTGCTCGTGAAGTAAGTACACCTGTGTGGCATTCATCCAGGGATTTCTCACTCCATGGGCTGCCTGCAATCAGATGGTGATTTAAGAACCCATGTTTTTTATGGCTTGTTGCCTGTCCAAAATTGCCAGGCAAGTGTGTTTGAGTGAATTTCAAAGCCTGTTCTGCTTGTGAAAGAATTCTGGAATTTCTTATTCACATAGCTGGTCTGAAATCCCTTCGACAGGAGTTCAGTCAACCATTGCTTATGCCTTATTTCTTTATTCTTCCTGCACAGCCTTTCCGAACTGCGGGTGAGCTTTCTTCTCTTGATAAAATAATTCCAGTTTTAAAATGAAGCCCAACTAGCCCATGAATCTTGTCTGCTGTTTGTTTAAATACAGCCTGGCTTGTGAAAACTCTTGCAGAACACACACAGTTACAAATGCTGGATCAAAACGTAGGTCAGAACATGTGCAAGCAATCCTGGATACCTTTACTTCTGTATTCGAAGATCTGCAAAGCCTGTGGTGGATTTGGGCCTGCCAAGGCACAAAAAAGGAAAAAAAAGTATCAACAAAATTTGTTCCACACCCCACCCCCCAAGAGATTGATATCTGTGTATATAATTCTTGGAGAAAACCCAGCTTCGTACAAAAGCCCCAGCAATTTCTTTCTTTCATGTTCTTTTTCTAACAACTGAAAAATACCTAAATTGTGCCATCCATCCCAGAGGATGGATAAACAACAGCTTTCCCTGAGATGAACCTCTATGACTTGGTGACTGAACACAGATTTTGTGATACTGGAATGGCAGGAACACATCAATTCTTTGCTTGCTCGTGGTCAGTCATTTAGGCCTTATCAGAAATTTATTTCAGCAGAATGAAAGATTTGCTATTTTTTTTCTGTCTCCTGCAGACACGTGACTGAGACAGGTTATAGATGGATTATGGAAGGATTATGGAAAAGATGAGTTGTTTGGCTCCGTTTCGACACCTTGCTGTTCTTTTTGTTAACACATATTTCTAATAAAATGCAAAGAGGCATTTACATCATCTGGGGGTTTGACCCAGGGACCTTATAGCTTTTTGTGGAGACACTGCCCTCATATAAATAGCTGTTTGTTCGTGCTCTTGCTCCTATTCATTATGGTCAAAGTCTGAGCTCATGTCTGTTTCTTAACGCACAAAAAGTCTATAAATTCAGCGATGCTTGAGTCATTCTTGAGTTTCATTAAGTCAGATGTTACATTATGATAAGCCCAGACAATATGAATGTTAGCTTTTTAAGATCCTATCTCAGAAACAAAAAAGAGAAAATTCTTGAGCTATTTTGAGCTTTGCAATTAACCGCAAATATAAATCCTCACTGTTAAAGAAACACAATATATCCCATTACCAAAAAGCAGCAAATGGGATTTAGCTTGTGTTAGAGAAGACATACTGTCGTTTTTGTTTTTCATTACCAGAATAATTGTAGCAGATTTATTTAACCAATCATTCATCAGCTAGTTTACAAAAGCTCCTGGGGCTGCTGCAGTTGTTGGACAGCTGACAGAATTATTTAGCTGATAAATACAAAAGATAATTTGATTCAAGTATGATTTCTGTGGGACTGAGAAAAACACAGCGGTTGTTTTGTCTCTCTTTGGATTCAAAGAGGATGCAGAATTAGATCTTGGAATACGAGTAGGTTTCACAGTTGGCCTCTGGAAATATCCTGCTCTTTTAAAAATAATTTCAGTCATTAGTCCTGTTTGTAATTAAATAAATATAGCTACATTTTGCACTAATTATGCCCTCAGTCCAATAAAGCACTTAACAGGTGTATGACTTTAGAACGTGAATAATCCTGCTGGCTCATGTGCTTACGGCTCGATCTGTGCATAACAGCTTGGTTCATCAAAACACAATAAATGCTTTAGTCTCACTAGAAGCAGTAAGTTTTAGGTGTGCGCTTGAAATTGAGCATGTGTTCAATTGCTTTGCCTGGCTGGCGATGAAAAATAGCCTTTTAAATTAGCTGCTTATTGGAAAACTTTACTGGACCCAGGGCTCTTGGAGTGAGGCTTGGAGAGACACTTATTTATAATTCACTCTGGGGTACAAATGACCTGATATAAATGCTGCAATTTATTATTGGGGCTAACTGTTGTGGACGCTCAGTAAGATTTTTGCTTGGGGATCAGGTGACTTGGAAAAAGTCAGGAAGATTGCTCAGAAATCTGGAAAATGTGAGAAATGATAAGCTGAGATTGTTGGAGCCCTTGCCATTGGAGGTGTCAAAGAGCAGGACAGTGTCCCTATGGATGATGACTAAAATCAGCCCAGCTCTGGGGAGATCTGAGACTTTGGCTTTTGATTCCTGAACCTGGAAAAACGTTTTACTGATAAATATCTGAACAGTTCCCATGCCAGTGGTTTTATCATTAAACAAAGAGCACAAATATTTTCTGATCTATTTTCTCCCTTTTTACAAAGGAAATCTTACTGGAAATAAATTAAATGTGACACGAGCAGTGTGTAGACTGATTTTCTTAGCCAAGCAAATGTTTAATATTTATTTTATTTGTCTCTTTGGAATCTTACCTCCCAATTGCAGAGGTAATCTGTTTTACACAGATTAAAATGAAAATTTATACTGACATGATTTCCTGACAAGAGTCAAACAACTCAAGGGCCACAATAATGCTGCCAAGTACTACTATTTTATTTTTTTTTCTCAAAAGGCCACACTTCCCAAATGGGTTGGAATGTGCTGAATAGAAGAAAATGGTGCAAAATAATTTAATTTTCCAAAGATGCCCTTGTGTAAGTTGCTGTGAAGAGGGTCTGACAGACATAATCTACTCTAGCTAAGTGTGTAATAAAAAATCCTTCACTTAAAAATCTCAAACTCTTCCCTGGACTTTAAATTCTCAAGTCCCTGTGTTATGCAAGCTAACTATCTTTATTTAGCAAGGAAAGAACAAGTGCCACTTTTGCACGTAGAAATCAGCCATGGAAATCTACCAAGACTATGGTAGAGGTGGAGCCAGAAGATCTGTTGTCATACACCCTATGAATCTTTTTCCTGCTGCTGCATAAAAAAAACACCTAAGAAAACCATTCCAGATTTTCCATGCCTCCTTCCCTGCTCGGAGCAGAGATTTAATTAGCTATAATATCTTCCTTTGGCCTCTACATGTTTTCCTGTGCAAGATCTGCTGTTTGTCCAACTCCAACCCAAATTTATATTCCAGCGTTTCACCATTTGGGAGCAAGAAGTATTATTTTGTTTCTTTGTTTTGTTTATTTTTTTTTCCTTCCCTCCTCTCCACTCCTTCCTGATGAGATGGAAGAGCCCGTGATCTGCAATCTAAGACACCAATATTTTCCAGGCTGCCTTACATCAGTATATCATTATTATTATCATTATTATGCTCCCCTTCTCCCCCTCCCCCTTATTAATTTATTTATTTTATTGCTGGTGTTAAATGGTTTTGTCAAAAGCAACTCTTTACAGACCATTAATGCCAGAGCAGATGATTGTTTTCCACCAGCCCTCATGAATAATTCAGGCTGCCAGCTCACAACCTCATCCCCAGCACTGAGGGCTCTTCTGAGGAATCAGGGTTATTAAAGGTAACAATCGTGATCAGTCTCATCTTTGAGCAGGGTGTACTCATTATTCCTCAGAAACAGCCCTGTCTTGGAGAAAATCAGACAGTGCTGAGGCTTCTTCCACCTCCTGCTTTTCTCTCCCACTTCTGCTACTTTTGATGATGCCACAGTTTTTGAGTTCTTCTCAGAAAGTCGAGGAATGCGATGCTTTCGGATAAGTGGGAGGAAAATGGTGAGAGGAGTGCTCAGCAAGCAAGCTGGTTTGCTTTTTCCCCTGTTCCTCTCTCTAAACTCATTTTTTTCACCAGTTCTCATGCCCCTGGCATGCTGGCTCTCTGCAAGCACTTGAATGAACATGTTTACTGGCAGAAATATTCTGGGATTCTGGGAATGATAAGACTAGAATATTAAAGCAAGAAAAACTGTATACATATTTATATACCAGGAACTTGATTATTAATTCTGATAATCTGTTCTCAGCTGTGTTTATAATGGTAGTGAAATCTTATAAGTAAATTGTGAGGTTAGTTCTGAAGCTGGCAATTGGTCTTACTCATGCCAATCATAGAAGGGAACTGGGAAAATGCTTGGAAACCAGCCTATTCTCTTGGATTCACCAGTATTCAAAACAACCATGAAACATCTAGGCTCTCCAAAATGGTATTAATATTGTAGTATGGTAATCTCATAATTTTTTGTTTTCTTGACCTTGAAAGGTGATTTCACATTAGATATTCTGAGGTTTTGTGAATATATTTGTGTAAAAATACAGCAACAGCCCCTAGACTTATGCACAGCTGAGCTGCAGGTGGCTTATAGTCCAGCCAACTGTTTGCAATTTTAGCAAGTGAGTGGAGTTTAGTTCCCCTCAAGTCTGAGGGAAGCTGTTGCTCTGGGCTCTTTGGATGATAAACAGTGCATTTCTATTATAATGTGCATGGCATAATTACCATTTGCTTGATATGGTTCTATAGGTTACTGGAACGAACTGAAAGGATGGAAATTTTTTTGTGTACTTTTGTGATGCCTTGTGCTTTATGTTTGAATTTTTGAAAAATGAATGTGGATTTAAAAAAAAAAAAAAAAAAAGCAAAAAAACCCCCATTGTTCCTGCATTTGCTGGAAAAGCCTTTCAAACACTGGGAGACATCAAAGGCAGTATTATACCCGGAGCCAACTAAAGGAAGGAATCTTCAATAGCTGACCATAAATTTTCCAGTTAAATCCATATTTTTCTCAACTTCCCAACCTGTGTGGAATGAATACATTGCCCCTGGGGACTGGTACAATGCCTGCCACTGATCACCTCTCCTTCATCAGCCCTGCTCCCGGGATGAGGAAGGACTGGTGCTCTTTCACACCCTTTTGAGAAAGCTCAGTGTCTCCTTTCCTTCAATCTATTCAGTTTATTGAAGAGGAGGTGAAGAGGTGATTTGATCCACTAATAGACAGTAGACAGCTCCATTAATCTAGGGGTGGTGAGTAAAGCCAGTAACGAGATCCAGTGGTGGGAAGGTAAAGCTACCTGAAGTCGAACTCTGCTGTTTTTAACATTGAAGGTAACTAACAACTCACCCAGGGCTGCTGTGGGTTTTCCCTACTCCATGTAAAACACAGTGCTTTGAACAGCGACTTTGATAGAGAAATGACTGGTGGAGTTTGCTGACAAGAACTAGGAGAGGACAGGGGCTAGAGAGGGACTTTTCACAAGAGCATGTGGAGATAGGACAAGGGGGAGTGGCCTTAAGCTGAAGGTAGGGTAAGTTCGGAAGAAATTCTTTACTGTGAGGGTGGTGAGGCACTGAAACAGATTGTCCAGAGAGATTGTGGACTCCTCATCCATGGAGGTGTTCCAGGCTGGGTTGGATGGGGCTCTAGACCCAGCCTGGTCTAGTGGAATGTTCCCAGCCCATGGCAGGGGTTGAAATGAGGTCATCTTAAGGTCCCTTCCAACCCAAACCATTCTGAGACTCTGTGATTCTATGAACGTGCTTCCTTCTGGCCTCAGAGCCTGTGGAAGATGAGAGAAACCCCCACAGCCACCCATCTCAAAAGTTTTCAGTACTTAAATGTGAGGGTTAAGACATGGTATTATGATATTCTGTGTCCAAAGAACAATAAACAGAATGTACCACTATAACTTCAACTAGCTCAAAAGATAAACATGGCCCTAAAATGGCTGTTTGTTTCTCCTAATGATTCAGACCTCTGTAAGAAAGTAGAGACCATTTTTGTTATGGTCTTGTTCCGTAATTTTCAGGCTGTGCTGTTGTTTCATTTGTCTTAGGAGGGGGCATTGGGGAACCACATGAAGGAGAGCAGAACTCCTTGTGCAGACTGCAATAGTGAATATTTTTTTCCTTGTCACCAGGACCAACAGTGCCTGTGGTTTATTTTCCTGGTGGTTCTGCTGCAGTGGAAAGTGTGGGCTGATAACTGCTGATATAAAGAACTTCTTTAATTATTTTTCCTCCTTCCAAGATAAACTGAAGCCTAAGAAAGAGGAGGTGACAGAAACAACAATCCTATCACTGTTCCAAAATGGTTCAACTCTTTCTCCTGTTGCTAAGCATATAAATGAGTAGATGCCAATCAAGCCTGTATTCCTAATTACTGGGGCTCATAGAACTAATTTTAAGTAGCCAGAACTTGGAAAACAGGTTTTATTGATATAGATCTGCTCAACAAGCAGGTTGGGAACACATATGGGAAATACTCCATTTCTTTTTCTAATCCCCCGAGGCTCCCGTTTCCTGAAAAAAACACCTTCAGATTCTTTGTTTGATACATGTGACACAGCTGACGGCTCTTTCCCCTTCAAAGCATGTAGGACAGGGCACTTCTTTCAGTGGTGTTATTCTGCACTGTGTCATGTTTTTAATGAAATTGGTTAGTAGGAGGTGACTGAGGAATCACCCTCCCCAGGCAGCCCCAGATAATCCTCTTTGGTTTTGATGTCTGTTTTCCTTGAGTACGAAACGAGTTGTTGTGCTCCTCAAAATGGATTCTCTGCATATTCTGATTCATTTCAAGGTCAGCTGGAGGACATTTGCAGCAGCATTTGATGGAGATTATGCTCCTAAGGCAGAGACTGAGGAGCAGTTGATAAGGGTTTAAAAACATTAAATGTGTTCACTTGCTGAAAGCATAAAATCACAAGGTTAAAATGATTGTGTTCTGTTAGCTTAGGACAATGCTTCTGCACAAATGTCAAGTGATGTGAATATTAATAAACCTTTACTTTAGGAGTATTTTTGTCCTCACAGTGCCTTTTTGTGATAACAAATGAAAGTATTCGTAAACTCTAGTAGCTGGGAATGATGGGTAGATTATAAAGCAGCGGTTATCTTGAAAAAAAAACCCCAAGAAATTGTAAAATTTGGATTTTAGATTTTCAGGATTAAGTGCCTTAGAGGGCTTTCATGCCTCAGACTTTGGGCATCTAACATAGTGAGAATCAATTGTTCTTGAAGACCTGTAGCATCTCTAATTAGAACTTCAGGTGTGCAGGTACTAATGAACAATAAAATGGTAAATGCAGGAAGGCCAGGATTTTAGGGTTTGGGCTTTCTGGTAAGAATTTTAACCTTTGAAATATTTCATATTCAAAAAATGAACTTTAAAATTTGTTGGCTGATTTAATCCTTGCATTCCCACTGTGAGTTGCCCAGAAGTTGGATTTGCCTCCTGAGATATGCTTTCATCCACATTTATGCCATGCTGTGCTGAACATCTACTGATTCATCTTAGCCTCTTACAGCAAAAAAGATGAATAGAAACAGTTCAAATGTAGGCTGAAATTTAGACTGCAAGTGTCCTCAAAAGCTGGGATTTTCAGGTCTGTTTTCTCCTTCTGAAAAACCCATCAGTGCTGCTGATGAGGATCGTGTGAAGTTGGTGTGAAAAAATCTGTGAAAAGCCTCAGTTTGTCCCAACGAAGTCCTGAACCTGGGGAGATTTATGGTTTCAAGATGAAATCAGGTAATGCTGAAATTCTCTTGGGGTTTCAATACCAGGTGAAATATGTTGTTTATTCTTCGGTTTTCCTTTGAACTTGGTGTTTGAACTCCTAAAAAGAGATTATTTTGGGGGGTGCAAATTACTGCCAGATGGCAAAGGATAAGTGTCTGACAACTCTTCTATCCTGTAAACATTTAGTCTAGGTGAGTTTCTGGAACTGGAGGGTGGAAAAGACTGCAGGGAGGGCTGGAACTTTGCAGCATTGCTGTCATTGTTTTTCGGGATGGCTGAACTGGCTCAGGCTACCAAAGGGCTGATGAAAACTAAGGACATTCAGAAAATAATTAGTGTTTGATTTATTTCTTAGCAAAGTGCCAAGAGGTGCAACCCTCCCCGCTTTGCTCTGTAAAATGTTGTGTGGCAACGAGTTTCACACGAAAATAAAGATTTGTGTAGAAATGTGCTCTTTTAAAATATTTTAAATCTGTTCCTTGGTAAATTTAAGATTTTTTAGCTCTGTGTTTGGTTAGGTTTTTTTAATAGGGAAACCCTACTCCAGGTTTTCAGTGGAATATCTTTCAGAGCTGCAGTTTTGCTTTTATGTACTTCTATAGCAGTGAGTAAAACTTGGTCACGCACAATAGAGTCCCAGAAAGTCACAAAGAAGAGCAGAATATACACATTTTCAGTGGCGGCTCCTTGATTTTTCTGGCTTGGAGACATTAGGTCCTGCTCACACTTGTTCCTAGAAAACTCCACAATTAGTGAAAACTCAAGGACAGAAAGGACGCAAGATGTTTTCTCTTGAACATGGAACAGAATTTAATCCAGCTGTTGGAATAGTGTGAGGATGGGGCTGTGCTTAATTTTGTTAGTGTTAAATGCTTGTGAATCTGCTGACTTTAAATGCTCACACTGGAACTGGCTTTATGGCACAGATTAGACCTTCAGGTTTTTGTTTCCTTCAAAGTTATGAGGGACAGCAATGAGGAAGAAAAGGAAAAAGGAGATTTGCCACAATCTTCCTCTCTGCAGCTGTAAAGTAGTTTTCCAGCGAATTATTGGCTGCCTTTGTGCCTACACAATTACAGAAATCCTGTGAAGGTCCTAGGTGAAATTATTTGAGTGTAATCAATGTTAGGAACTTTATGGTGGGGTTCAGTCCCTTTTATGTCAAGCCAGGCAGCACCTATGAAGCTCCAAAGCTCATTCCAGCTGGACCCCTTCACGAGGTTGTCTGACTTGCTGGAACGGAAGATGCTTTGCATAAGTGCATGAGTCCAGAAGTAAAAATCATTGCAACATCCTTTAAAAAAAAGGAGAAAGAAGTTCCTAAACTTCATGGTTCTGACCTGACTTGGAAGGTATCTCATGGAAACCTGGACTGGGTTTTGGCTGGGTTCAGTTCAGCAGATGTGCACAGCTCTTCTTCACCTGCCATCTGAATTATTGTTTTCAAGGCCTCTGATTAATCTCCCTTACTAGATTGCTGCCTGAAGGAAAAGTCTTGGATGAAAATCCCTAGAGTCTGAGCAGCAATGAAAAATATGTATCAGTCCAGACATTTCTTCCACAATAAGTCTCTATTTTTTTTCTGTACATAAAGACAATTCTAAACACACACATGCGTTCATGTGCCATTTACAATTTCAAGATTAACTCCAACACCATGGGAACGTTATCTTTTTTTTTTTTTAAATGTATAGAACACTGGTGTACAAGACGTGACCAATGTGGTTCCATCCACATCATGGTGCAGTTTAAAACAATAAAAAATTTGGGCCACCTGCCATGAAAAACTTCAGATTGTGGCTCGACTGCTAGGGAGAAATTTCACAGGTCTCATGGAAAGCAAAGCATGAAAATATACTGTGGGACCGCAGCAGCTTACAGGAGGGAGAATGTGGCTTGCAAAGTCAGGGCTGCAGAGAGTATTTCATGTCTTTGGCAAATGTGGTGTGCAGGATCTGAACCATTAATCAAACACTGACAGCCAGCTCGGGGAAGCAGAGTGTCAAATGGAGGAGGGCTTGCAGAGCCCCATCAAATGGCATCTGGGGGAAAAGAAGAGGGGGGAAAAACAATGAAAGGAATGTTTATGGTACTGGAACAATTTTACTTACATTTATTCTAAATGTTTGGAAATTTATATTGATCTGAGAAGAAGCTGGTGCTGGGGTGAGTTAAATCAGCATTCCGTGTTGCCCTGTCTGGTTTGATTTATGCTGGGCATCTGACAGCCACTCGGTTCAGAAACCTTTCAGAGCCTTCTTTTCTACTTCCTAAGCAAAGCAAATGAGCTTTTTGAAAAAGAAGCAAAATAAAAAAATAGCTCACCCCCAAACAACAATAAAAAACCCCTTATCCTGAACTAAATTTAGAGATTTCTGCACATCTGGCAATGCTAATGTCTCTGTGATGTGTGTCCAGATGTCTGCTTAGAGAAGGTGGAAGTGTATTCGGCTTGTTTACATATAGTATTTGCTGACTTCAATTTTGGCAATCTGTGTAATAGCCGCTTTTGTCAAAATAACTCGGCTTTGTCTTCAGTTTCCCCTCCTTTTTAATATTCTCTCTTCCATGGAATTCAAATATTGCATAAGACAAGAAAGATTCTTTTATTGCATTTATTATATATGAAGATTAAAAAGATAATCTGGTTTGTTGGCTTTATGAATTCATGCATATATTGGAAAATGCAGAGTTGACCCTTTTAAAGTCCGTGTTTTTTCTGCTCCATTTATTTCGGGAGGAGTCCATCCTTGGTTTTCCCAGTGATGAGAGGTACATGTAGTCACTGATGTGAGGAAGGAGGTTTTAAATCTTGTAGTGCTACTGGAAATTAACAGAAAGTCATTAGCATCACTAGGGTTATGTTTAATTTTCAGCAATGCCACAGAGGCCAGCTGATCATCAGTACAGTAATATTTACATAGCTCTGCTGGAGTTCCACAGCTAAGAAATATCCTGGGGTTTTTGGTGGGCTTGTGGGTTTTTCTTTCTTTTTTTTCCTTCTTTCTTCTCTTTTGCTACTGATTTCCTTTCTATCACCAAAAATATTGCCCACCTCTTGCCCATCTAAGGTATATTCTTTATATCTAGAGACTTATATCATTTGTATTGAGGTTGTTTTTCTGAACTGCTTTTAGCGTGTTCCTAAATATGCAGGCACATGCAATATTCCCTTTTATAAAGAACTTTAATTAGGGAAATGAAATTGTTGTCCGTGTTTTGAGATGGGATCTTCAGGAAGATCTGTTGGGCAATACCATGAGATGCCCTCTCTGAGGCCAAGTTCATGGATGTTGCAGTTAGCAGCTGTATTTTGTTTTTAAATCCCCTTCCAGAACAGAATGGATTCACCAACCTGATATGGCTGATGGGCAGCCTCAAATCCTCATCTGCAGAGAGCCTGTAGGGTCCAGGGGCTGGAGCTGGAAACAGGACCAAGATATTCACCTCTGCCATTCAAGGTGGTGTATAAAACTGTGTGTTTGTGTCAACATACAGCCTAAAAATCACCTCTGACCTGTCCTTTGGTGCTATGACATCTTTAGTGACGTGAGTGTAGTGAAAGGACTTGCCATGGACGTTCAGCCTTTTTAAAAGCCTGTGGAGACTTTTGTAGGCTTGAGTTTTAGTTGGAATTTTCATTCTGCATGTGCACTGTGGCAGCCTGTTGCCATGAGTCAGGGTTGTTATCCTAAGGGCAGAATTGGAAAATAGCAGTGCAATCTGCAGCCCTGTTGCAGATACAGAGACTGCAGCCAGGCTGCTGCTTCTGTGGAAAAACTGGCTGGAAGATGGCAAAACAAGTCCATTAGACATCAATGGTTTTTGTTCCCTAAGGAAAATGAGCTCTTCTTGGTATGACAACAACGGAATATAAGATGTATAGAAAAATCTTTAAGAGATTAGACAAGCTAAACTCTGTCATAGACTATCTTTAGAACAGAGACAAAAGAGGGAAAAATTAAAAAAAAAAGAGGCTGAACTTCCAGTTACCTCTTGTGTGAAAAACAGCCAACTTAGCCAAGTCAACAGTGAACTCTGTCTGCTCTTCCTCTGCTGAAAAATTCAGGCTTGTCTCGGGGAGTTTCTGGAGTTCAGTGCGTGTGCAGTTGGTTGCACTGGCAGATAACACAATCCCTCAGCTACAACAAGCTCTTCCTTCCAAGGCGTTTTAATTTTTACAGCTCAAGTGCTCCGAGGGTGCCAAAATAATCAGGGCTTTGCATTTCATGTTCTTGCCGTATACGGCCTGGGATCTGATTGCTAATCCCTCAAGGTGGCAGTAGCTTAATTAAAGCTACGTATCGGCGAGGAGATAATTGTAATGTCCTCTGAGTGGCTGCTCCTAATTTACGCCGTGTACAGCCTGATACAGTCATCTATAATGTATCAAAGGTCCATGCTAGATTTTAATGTAAAGCCGTGTAAGATAAATGAAGAGTACATGTGGCAGGTGCTCAGTACATGCATTTAGATTAAGCCCTGCTCATTGAGGTGGTGATTAGATGAGTTATGTCAGGGAATTGTAACTGCTTCAGTGGATGAGGAAAAGGTTATTTCGAAGAGCTCATTGTAACGGCGTAGCTGGCCCATAATTCAGATATCAAACAATAAATGAGAAAGGAAAGCAGGAAGGATACAGAGTGCAGATGCTGAGCCCTGTGGACACTATACACACAAACACAATAGAACTTCTAGGGCAGCTAAAAAGCTGTCAGAGTAATGCTCTCTCTGATAAGCTTTAAATACCTGGTAAAGATATTTAACAACATCAAAAGTGAGCTTAGAGTGTTATTTGTTCAGAAATGGGGGTTCAGTCCTAGTTCATTCGCTCTCGCTGTCTCTGTAGACTCAGGAGCACGCAGGTCAAACCCATCAGAGCAAAGGTGAAAGCACAAGGCTTGTCTTCCTCAAACAGTTTTATTAGCAAGAGAATCATTGTGTTTATCAAACTGGCAGAACTTCTGAAAGAGATAGTTGGGACTTGCTTTTTCAACACTGCAGCAAGATCACACAGGAAATATGCACTGATAGGTTTATTAACTCCCCAATATAGATGAGAGGTTTTTTGTCTGTTCTGTTTCTCCAATTGGGCTCAGACAAACACTGGATCAGAGGATTTGGTAGTGCTGAAAGGTCATGCCCTTCTCTGTAGACCATGGGACTGGTGAGTGCAGGGGATGAGGCAACTCTAAAGAGAAGAGAACTTGAGGGCTGAGGAGAGGGCTCATAGCAAGGATTCCTGAAAGGAAAATAGGATGAAAGCAGAATGAGGGCTGTACAGGTGTAATGAGCAACTGTTTAGATCTGTTCAGCGTGTATTTTTGTTTTATATCCTCAAAGAAAACAGTACAGCCTGGAAATAGCAGGCTCTGGCACCCACTGCCCTCTGTGCCCGTGAGCACACTCAAAATGTCAGGAACGTGCTGCTGGGTGTTCACAGGAGCCTTTTTTACCAATAACTGCCTCTTGACGGTATTTTTTCCCCAACAAGTGCAGTAACGTGCTGCGAGGTTTGCAGCCATGCCTGCTGCATTAACCATTTCCACCTCAATCTTTGCTCTCAAAGGTCAGTGAGATCACAGCCCCTGCTATGCCAAGTGCAGCACAAGAAAAGGCAGAGCGGGAAAAGGGTGAGATGGAATTCAGCAGGGTGGCTCTCAACAGGTAAAACTGGAGCCAGGTGGTGCTGGGGGGATGCAGGCTTTAAATCAAATGTACATGAGAGGGAATGTGCTTCCAGCTTCTTCTGGTCAGGGGTGGAAACTCCACAGAAAACACTCTCTAACAAATTAATATTACTTGGTGTATCTATGCATGATGAGAAACCATGAAATAGCGGAGGGCCCCAGCACATTCCTCACCTTCCCATCAGCAGTACCTGCTCTACCTAATCTTGTGCACTCTATTAAACTTCACGAGCAAGACAAATACCCTGTGACAAGTGACCAATCTTCCATGTCTTGTTCCAACCCCACAAAACAGAAGGCTCCCCTCAGCCGAGGCTCCTGGAGGAGAATGTTAGAGGAATTGTGTTTTCTCTTCCCGTTACACGAGGACTGAGCAAATTGTGCCCTAAAAGACATAACATTCAATTGACCTTTTGCTTATCTATAAACGTAAAATGAGCTACACAGACCCCGATTCACCGAGGAGCCATTTCTGAGGAATTTATTTCCTTTTGCCAGCCATAAAAATAAATTGCTCCTCACAAAGGATAGGCTCAAAATATAGCGCTGCTTGCCTATAATAAGATTATTATGAAGGAGATGTTTTTCCCTGGGCAATCACAGCCAGCCAATGTGTTATCAAATTTTTATCTTGTCAAATTGCTAGGCACTGGTTAGTGTTCTAGGGAGATTTTGTGTGTTAAGCTGGCCTTCTGTAACCTTCTAGGGCCTGAGTACCCAAAAGTGGCTGGATTCAGGAATTGACTTCTATTCTTTGAAGGATGGATTATTCTTTTTTGCCTCTGTCCTACTTTTAAGCCAGATTTGCAGAGTCTTACACAAAGCATTCAAAGAATAAAAAAGTAATTCTTACATGTCATATCAGTCTATTTGGACAAAGCCAGGCAAAACTGTTCTGAAAGGCAATGGGAGGATCAGGCAATAAGTCAGGATTTATCCAGCCCATTTCTCTTTATGGAGCCTAGGACAATGAGGCTGGCTATCAGTCTTGCTAGGATTGTAACTGGAGAATTTGGCTCACTCACTACCAACATTTCATTCTGCTTTTCCAATGAATTTCATAGTGGAAAACACTCCTCCTAATGACAAATACTCCTCCTAAAAGGATAAACCCCAGTGCACTGGTCCTTTGTGATTAGAACTCAGGCACTTTTAGGATTAAGTTTTTTTGTGTTCATTTGTGTCCTGATGCGTGAATCCTGGAGTCAGGGAATGGGTTCTCTTTTTGGTGCTGTTATGTCCTACTCTCCTTGCCTTTGCTCTCCCAGCCCTTCTCGCCCAGAATCAGATTCAGGCTTTTTGCAGGTCAGGTTTTTGCCTTGTCACAAGAACACCATGTCCAGCATGCCCTTGTGAAGGACCACACTTCACACCTAGGTGGCTGCTCCCCTGGGCAAAGGGAAATGCAAGAATTGGTGCATTTGTCTTGGGAGCCAATGTGATTTGGTGCAGCTCTGTGTGGGGTCTCTTTTTTTTCCTATTGAGACAGTGAAGCACTAAATGAAATATATTTACTTTAGATCTAATCAGGCCGTCACTCTGTGCTTTCTGAATATTTATTGTTTGCAAATGTATTGGGAGTTTAAATCACTGTGTAATGGTGATTAATCTACTGTATTGCGAAAGTTCAAAATAGCCCCCTCTGTTTCCACGTGGCACTAATTAGGAAAGAGTGGATTAGTAAAATCTGCATGAAATGTGTATTTAGAACGATGATTTTAAATTGTTTCACTTGGTTTCTCAGTTCCTAGATATTTGTCTCAGGACAAAGAGTGCAAACCTCATTTCTTATTCAATGACTCCTGAAACTTCAGACTACCCATGGTGCTGGGTCTGACAGTAGCACTATGTGTGTGTGTGTATATATGGGTGTGTGTATAAATAGATGTAAAATTCAGATCTATTTCTAAAGGGACTGAGTTTTCTCATTCTCTCCAAGATGAACATCTTGGAAAGCCCCATGTTGGGGCCAGGAGGGACTTGGGTGCTTCAAAATGAGCCTTTGACAAGCGTTTTGGGAGCTGGCTGTGATTTTAACAACCAGTTAGACTACTCTGCCTCCAACAGATCTGGATGAGGGGCCTATATTTGGCAGGAAGGCTTTATAGTGGCATGGCTTAACCTGGTAAGATGCTGAAGTAATTTTCCTATTAGGAATCTGGCTTTGCTTTGCATGAGTACAGCACGTCTGCAGTTGGGGTTTCTGATGGGAGTGTTCCTAATTTAGACCGAAGCTCATGCAGATCGATGTCTCTTCAGTTAACCACTGATTTTTATTAGACTGATGCTGAAAGAGCAGGTCCCATTGCTTTTAAATCTCTCCAGAGTTCACGCTGAAGAAATAAAATCAGTCTCGAAATGAAAGACGACTAAAAGAGGTGTTCTCTGTGTGCTGCTAAATGGGGTCACCTCACTCCAGATATTGAAGAGGGAATTGTGATCAGCCAGTACTTTCCTAAATGTTTGTATCAGTCTCTTGCTCATGCATATTCAGCTCCCAAAGGGATCCAAAAGAGCTTAAAGTCCTTTGCACAAGGATTCTTTTGCTCACCTCTGTATTGATGGATCTAAAAGTGACACAGAGCTGTGCAAATGGAGTGTGACAGACCGAGGATCCTGTCTGGGACGTCCACGAATCCTTTCCTGCCTTCGCACCTCTCCCCCTCTCCCCTCCTGTCGTAAACAGACTCTAAAACAAACACACATTTTTAAGCATTATGTCACTTCTGGGCAGCAGCCAGGGGATAAGATTAGCACCATTGTCATCAGAAAGAGCAAGGGCTGTCGCTTTGATGAATGATATTGGATCCTCAGGATTTGTTATGTTTTTATTCAATGTGCCTGTGTATTTTTGGATATGAATGTCCCCAGATAGCCTTCGGACAGGGGGGGCAGGGGAAGGAGAAGGGTGAAGAGAGAATGATAAGGGAGCTTTGCTGTCAGCCCATTTTCTCATGTCTTCATCTTTATGGAGAAAAACCCCAAGATATGAAACACAGCTTGCCCAGCTCTTGTACCCTCTGTGCCATGAGAGAGACCAAAACACATCGAACTGTTAAAACCACTTGGCTCATCACCTTTTCCTGTCGCCTTGTGAATTTTTCATCCTTATTTAGCTGCCTGGCTCTTTGGAATACCAGCAAACTGGGAATTGTGGCATTTTGAGCTAGGCAGCTGCTGGTGAGTGGCCATACGAGCCCATGGTGCCTGAAGCCCCAAACCTTTCTCTTCTCTCTCCCTTGGTCTGGTTTTCCTCTGTCCTCTCCTTTCCAGCCTCTGCTACAGCCCCTGGGATAGAGGCTGCCCATTTTGTATTCTGTATTTTTCACAGCATCTGCTGCCATTTTTCACGACTGGGAGATCTCAGATCTGGGGAAAGCAAAGTAATGGCATTCACATATCTAAAGACTTCCTCTTACAAATGTCAAGATGCCCTTTCAAAAGGGAGTAGGGAAAACAAATTCTGATTTTTGGAGGTATAAGTAAGCTGTAGCTGGACTTGGTATTTTTGTTGTTTGTGGATTTTTTTTTCCCTCCCCAGACTTTTAATTTCAAAAGAAATTAGTTTTTTTAAATTGGTGAAAAAACCCCAAAACCCAAACACAATCCAACAAAGAAGTAATTGCTTCTTGGAAAGTATTTTAGTTGCTGATTTCACTGCTCAATGCAATGTGATGTGAAGCAAAGACAAATGCTGTCACTAGGAACAGCATGAGATTGCTTTGTGATCTTAACCCCCTGTACCCTTCAGATGGAGCATCTGTGGCTTCACCCACTGTGATTCATTAAAGAGATTATGTATTAAAACAGACATGCCTTCTATTACCTGAGAAGCAGGGAGCATCCTCATCGCTGTGCCCTGATGGCAGCCTATGCTGATTTCACTATTTCTTTTTTCCCATCAAGTGTGTCCACTTGATATCACTTGTCTGGGGCTGATGACAAGGATCCTTATTTCCACCTGCATTTATATAATGCCCAGTGCAATGTGGTGCTGCTGCTCATGGTGCCAGAACTGCAGTACTGGAAAAAACCCAACAGAAATCCAAAATGAAATTTGAGATAGTAGCCTTTCCTCAGCATAATTTCTTCAGTATAACCCCTGCATTTGCTGATAGAGAAATTATCAATTCCCCGTGTTACTGGAGCTAGAGTGAAAATCAACCTCCTTCTAATGAAACAATTTCCTTCTTTTCTCTCTGTGGGGAAGTTCATGAGCTTTTCTTCTATTAAAGGGGGCTGTGTTTTTTGGAAAAGGGTCCCTTAAAGCACTGAGGATGAGCACGCAGCACGTGGCAGCACTGGGATCACTGCAGCCTTCCCATTGTGTTCCCATCCACCTGGGTCCCTCCATTCTCTCTTTCCAATTTATTTCCTTACATAATAATGACCCAGAGGAGGGTCATCACTTTGCAAACACCATTTGGCTGAATTTTGATGAGGGATTTGAATCACTCTGACAAATGGGAGCCTTCTGCATGGCTGCTTCTAGAGGTGAGGGAATGAGAAACCTCTCGCCAAGCCTGGCCTCTGCTTTGTCCTGAAGGTCTTTATATGTCCTGAAGGTCTTTATACCTGAGCAGACACATGCATGAAGGATTTAGCAATATTAAGGTTGGATGATGGAGGGGAGGACTACGGGGAATAGTAGCATTCAGTGAAGGGAAGTTCAGATAATTTGAGCAATTACAAGCAGATAATGGATTTATTTGTGTCCCTTCTCCCGTTTCCCTCTCCTTTTTTATCGCCTCCTTCCCTACC
Organism: Origma solitaria; assembly: GCA_013397895.1. Lineage (NCBI taxonomy): Eukaryota > Metazoa > Chordata > Aves > Passeriformes > Acanthizidae > Origma > Origma solitaria. Next base: position 297,383 of record VZRL01000323.1, on the reverse strand, counting down.
TTGTGCCTGTCTCCTCATTCACCTGGGGTGCTTGGGCTGATGAGGGTAGTTAGGGTATAGTTGCAATGTATTATCTATGCTTTCCAGGGCTTTTGAAAGGTAATTTTACCTTCTGCTGAAGGTTGGTCAAGCCCCAGGAGAGCTTGTGGTGGGCTGGCAGTGGTGTTTTGAACCTGGCACTACCTGATAACACCTTGAGATTCACAGTGTCAGGCTCTGCACTGTGCTGGTGACCTCTCAGGCCACTCGGGGCCCTCCAGTTCCAAAATGCAGCAGGAGAAATTCTTATCCAAAAGTTGAAAGGATTAAAAGTGCTACTACAGAACCAATTAGCATTACCTCGTGTCTTTTTTATCAACCGTGTTAGATGTGTCCTACCTTTGTTCTGGAAACAAAAATCACCTGGGAATCCTTATGCAAAATGACATTGCCGGTTTATGACCTTCCAGCACTGAACTTGTGTGCATTCTCACCAGGCTCTCAGCACGCTGGACTCCTGTCAGCATCCTGGGATGTGTTTTAAATTAGTGCCTGAGGGGGGAATGGGATTGAGTCGTGCACCACATGCCCAACTCAGCCGAACTTTCTCTTTATGCTTTTTATTAAAGTTGTATATCATCAGGAGAGTGTGAAAGTCACATTAGAGAAGGGAAATCATCTCCCCAGCACCCTGGCTTGTCAGGCTATTTTGCATAATAACTTACGGAAATGAACTGGCCACTTCTGATGCTTGAGGACAGGCTGGGAGAGCAAGAGCCTTCTGAGGATTATATCACAAAACAGCCTTATGTGGCACATCTGGTTTGTTTTAAGCATCTCTGTGCATTGGGAAGAGAGCAGCAGGGGATGGGGCGGGATTGCTTTATTTGAAATCTTTTGCAGTGTATCTGAGTCAACTGTTTATAACGAGAACAATGGTCTTGGGAAAACTGCAGCAGGACACAGCAGCCGAGCACTTGAGCTCATGTGAAAATTTCTGTTGGGTTTCTTCACCTGTTTTACTCCCCTGCTGTGTCCAGAAGGGAAGTCCATGAGAATTCTTGCAGAGGTGGGATTTGCCTCTCTGAAGAAGGCTGAAATCCAAATCAGCCACCTTTGTTCCAGAGCAGTCTCTCCTTAAATATCCCTCTATGTGCAAAATCCAGCTGTCTAAATCATAGCTAATTATACAATTATTCAACTACTGCCAGGGCTTGCTGTGTAATTTGGTGTAGTTGTGGCGAGTGGAAAATAGATGCAGGATGCTTCTATGGGGCAGCAGTTAAAGAAGTTCTGGGGATTTACAGCACCTGTGGCCTGGCCGAGACTGCTCAAATTGCAGTGCACAAGGTTCCCATTTGGAGCTTGAATTACACACCTGCCCTGGAATACTTTCAGGAACAGACATCACTTTAGTCACCACCCATGTGTTTCTGGGCCTTAAACTGAAGAATGAAGCAGTAAAGGAGAGTGAAACAATAGATGATTCTGGATAGCAAAGTGTTCCCCCATCCTGAGACCTGGACTAACAGCCCAAACATTGGGCAGACCTGCTGGGTGTGCAATTATAAAAACTCTGTTTTTCTCTCTGTGTCGACAGGCTCATCAGAAAGCTTTCAGAATTGTTTGGCTCTTTCCTGAGAGCACAGATTTAATACTGCCAAAAATCAAATAAAATGTAGATTTCTTTTGCATGTAATTAAATAACAAGCAGGGACAATTTCCCAACCAGACTAAATGCATTGGATTGTCCTTTAGTGTCCAAAGTCTCCCCGCTCTTATCAGCTGGTATGTTTTTTTCGCAAGGCAGAGCCTTGCAAGCTGCTATTTTACATAGGAGATCATAAGGAAAGAAAACAATTAATTACACCTCAGAGCTAATTGGAATTGATACTTAATGTTTTTAGTTCTCAGTTAATTGCCAAATGATGTATCACTAGTTTGGTGATGAAAAATAGATGGATATCTCAGGTTCTTCCTCTAGGGTGTCATTCTGTTGATGTACTAGCTGGCTCCAATGTTTTCCTTTCCCTCCTGCCTGCCCCTCTGTGCTTTAATTCCCTTGCTTTAAATCCCATGTCAGATGTTTGATAATTTGATTATCAAAATATAGTGGTAAGTTATAAAAACTGCAGGGCATAAGGTGTTATTTATTTATTGGAAAATATAAGGAGTTTTAAAGGGGACCCTTGGAAAATGTTTCATTTGATTGTTCTCTTCTGATACAGCTGATCAGGTGTTTGTTTTTTTTCTGGTCTGTGGAGGAAAGGGAAATATATCTTTACTTGGTTCTCACAGAATCACCCAGGAGTGCCTGCAGTAACTGAGTGCCTTAAATTGCAGCTGGGGGCTTTCCTGAGGGTCCCAGAGGTGCCTGGGGAGGTCAGACCCTGAGTACCTGTTGATGCCCTGATTTCCTCAAACAACACTTCTCCCCTGTGCTGTAAAACTTGTGCTGAATGAGTTGTGTGCTAGGCTGGCAGTGAGGGATCCTTGCTCCTGAGGTCATGGTCATCCCACAGTCCCTGTGCCCAGCCCCAAACCCTCCAGCCCCACAAGCGGCACAGGATTGATCCAGCAGCTCACGCCGTGGTGTAATACATCTGAATATACCCACGGTCTCAGCAGGGCTGACTCAGCCAGCACAGAATATTTCCACCAATAAACCCTAATAACCACGTGCCAAGTGCTAACTGCTGCCCTTGCCCATGGCAACGCGGACAGCCAGGCTGTGCCCAGCAGGTCTGACTCAAATCTGACTAAAGGGACTCTGTTGGTGTTAATGTTATATAGAAATTAACACTTAGACGCGTTCTGGTAGTACATTGACGCCCACAATTTTTATTTGTGGTAGCCAGCATTATTTCACACTTGGCATAGTCATTTTATAAGCATAGTAGGGACTCTAGAAAATGTTTTGTCATTTCCTTTCCACTCAGCTTCTTCCCAGAGAAACAGGCATGCACAGAGCCCTGTTTATGATACCCACATTAATAATCAAATGTGTGTGTAGGTGTAAGGAGTGCAAATAAACACATCTTAAAGCAAGATCTATCTCCCTTCCCTGAGCTGGCATGCTCCCAAACGAGCCCAATTGTAAAATTCCCTCATGCTGAATTCAGATTTTTTTTGGGGTATAAAAGCTGATGACCTCAAAAGCCCTCCAAATGGAGTTAGAGGAGAGCCAAAACCCTCCAAATATTTGGTGGTGATGCAGGGAGGTCCATGGGAAAAGGCAGACATGGAATGGACTCTTTGCCTGTGTGCTGGCTTTCCTTGTGCTGTCTAAAGATGGCTATAAATGTGTATGAAGAGCGATGTTTTTCTGTATCTGTTGTCAATTTTTCTCTCTGCAGCTGACAGCCCTTGTGCGTGGCCAATTGTTCTGTTTTCTGTCTCGCCAGTCCTGCTGCCCTCTTGGGTGGTTGTGTGAGGGTGTTTTTAGACAAGTCCCTGAGAAACAAGGATGAAACTTAAGGAAGAGCAAGCAGTGAGGTGCTCCCTCTAGTTTACAAGTTTTCAAGATGCTGTGACCCAGACCAACACGATCTTTTCAGTCAGCACAGCAGAAACACATAAAAAGCTGGAAGCAAATGTTATCAGTCCTGGCTGGGGATTGACTCTAAGCTGTAAGGCTACACTTTGGAGAAGGGTTCAGCTAAGAACTCTGAGCTGTGTTGTTTTTTTCTTACCATAATTGTCCTTTTTGTGGAGCTCTCATTGCTGTTGTGAAACTTTCTTGGTTATGTGTCCTCTGTGGCAAAGAGACATCTTTATCTGACCCCTTGTCAGTGCTGGCAGTGGGCAGTGGCTGGGTCTAATATTCAGTTTTTCTGTACATGTTTTCTTCCTTGAGATGGTTGAAACACATGTAACTTTTCTATTTTAATAGAAAAACTGCATTTCTCATTGAAAAAGCAGACCTCTAGAATATCCCATTGTATGCACTTTGAAAAAGGACTCAAATCTGGATACTGTTGGATGAAAACAAAATCAAGACAAAAGAAAAAGCCCTCCCACCCTTTCTTTTCCCTATCATTATTAAAAGGAGATTTAAAAAAAACCATTATGAGATAAATTTAAAATAATGTGTTTTCTGGGGAGAAAATAGAATAGATGGATAACTTTCAGCCTAATTTAGTAACTGCCACTCAAGATGCGACTTGGAAAGAACTTTCCAAAGCTGGAAAGTTATTCTAATGACATTTGTAACTGGGGAACCATATGATTTTCTTTTGTGCTTTGATTAATATTCCCTATTACATCAGGCAGCTTAAAAACTCAAGGAATACTTCATCAGTGTTGTTCTGCCGTTCCTTTTATACAAACCGATGTCCTTTTGTAAAATGAAAAAGCAAATTGGCCAACGAAGGACTTTGGGCTTTTTCTGACCTATCTGATGCAAAGCTGAATGCGGTAACTCTCAGCTTTGTTTTTGGGGCTGAATGTAAAACATTTCTCTGCATTTTATTCCTTTTTGCAGGAGTTGCAACGCAGGGTGTGATTGTGTGTAAGCAACTTGGACAAAGCAAAGGAAAGGAAGAGCAAACAAAGAGGAGGAGGAGGTGAGGGAATTCACCAGGGAGTTTGCTTGCAGCCTGAGAGAGCTGCTAGCACAGGTCTAGGAGATAAAATAAGATTTAGCATGAGAGAAATCTGTCTCTCTCCAAGCCCCGCAGGAGACTCAAAGGCACAGGAGTCTGCACATGGGTCTCCACATCTGGAAGAGAACATGGGGTGATGAATTATTCATGGATTACCTACTTGTGCTCAGGAATTTCTCTTTATTCATAGTTCAGGAGCAGCCAAAAAAAAAAAAAAAAGAGATAAAAACGTGTATCACACCTGCCTTTTAATTTAGAAAGGTATTACTTGTACTGCTGTGGGCAAAGTCATCTGGACACAATGGCAGGGTTTGCAGGATGAGGTCTCCAGTCACACCAGGCTTTCATTCCATTTTTTAGGCAATCTGAAATAGGATAGAGAAAATCTCTGTGAAAAAGACAAATGTTTGGTAAGTGAAAAATAGCAACGCAATTTCCCAAACATTTTTGAATTATGTGCAGCTTCATCAAGTCTGCAAAGAGCTGAAAGAGGATTCTGAAAGATATGCTTGCAGGGCTCTCCAGGCATTGCCAGTGCCTTTGCTTTAATTTGGAATTGAATTAATCTTAGTCATCCAGGCTGATAAATGTGAAAAGTCTTCTGAGAAATCAATTGATTGTTTAGTATCCTTGCAACATCTTAATGTAGATGAGAGGGGAAGATTTGTGCTGACCAAGACAGAGTTGGCTGTAAGGGAAGAGGGCAAAGAATTCTTTTCCATGTTCTTGCTAAAATAATCCCCAGTGCAATGGGTTTTTTGCAAACACTCTATCTACCCTTCCCAGCTGATTGCTATGCCCATGGAGCCAAACTCATCCATGGCAGAACTATAGTTTAATCCTCTGCAAATAATGCTTTAATGTATTGTTTGGGAATTGAGGGCCCAAAGGTCCTCTGTAGCTTTAGGAAATGGCCCTTCCAGCACCATGTGTTTTCGTAATGAGGAGTTTTGGAGACTACAGCTCCACTGGTTTGTGGCCAGTTGTGTCTCCTGTGCTGTTGCACCAATTTGTCTGTGATCTCCACAGCCCTTTTCCTGTGCCAGTGTTTATTCCCTCCTACCCTCTCTCCTGCACTGCATTAATAGAAAGCAACCTTGTTACTCAACTTACGTGGGGACACATGCTCTTCAGTTTTCTATTTCTTCATTAGCAGAAGGAATTGTGCTGTAACTTCCAAAGGTGTGGAGCTGCTCTTCAACCTAGAAGAGCTTCCCCAATTGAGCCAAGACTTTTATAAAATCAGGCTGCAGATACATCCCTTGTGTTTTTCCGAGGCATATTGATTGTTGGCGTGGTTAGGAATATCAGCTTTTCTTTTATTTTAACAACTTCTGGGCTCACACAAGGGAGTGACACAAACTGTTCTCAGCTGAAACTAGAAACACTGGGCTAGAATAAACTAAGAGTTTAATTGTTCATTAACCAGAGTCTCATCTCTGGTTAACAGCTGAGTAAAAGTACAGGAGTAAATGAGCTCTTGGACCTGAATTTGTACCTTGTGATGGTGCTTCCCTTCGATTGCCTTCTCACTTCCTGAATCCTTGTAAAACCTAATGTAAGAAAGGTTTTGCTTTTTGTCAGGACCAGGTATGACAGACAGGCTCTTCAAGGAGCCTGTGGTTCACATTACCTCCCCCCTAACACTTCTGGCACACTTCTGTATTCATGTTTTCATCCCTGCTAGAGCTCCCTGCATCTCTGTGTGAAAGGCAGGACTGTGAGAGGCTGATTTCCATTGTGGATGAAATGTAACCGTACAGGTTCAGGCTTGGTCAAGAATACACACCAATGTTAATTCAAAATCTGCCTGTCTTGCAAGAAGATGTCCTTGCAGGGAAGTGATCTCTTCCTAGAGTTTAGGAAGCAAGAAACCATTTCCAAACCTCACAAATGACCTGCAGTGTCCAGCAGAGGGAAGCTTTGCTGGTTGGTTGGACATTACCTGGCCTGGTGGTCCCCTTGTTTTAGGGTAGTCAGGTATGGGATGGATAAGAGAAAATATCTTTCTGCTGGAGAGGCTGCCAGGCTGACAGATATTTCTGGGAGCAGTTTGACAGAAGGCTGCAGCACGGGCAATGACCTCCCATTCCACCCCTACACAGTTGGGGAAATCAGCTTTAGGCTGGGGAGTGGTTGGGAAAGTCACATCCATGTTATATAGCCCCTAAAGAGGTCTTGTGGATTCTGTGGGCAGTCAAGAGGAAGGGAGGCAGATGTTCAGCCTTACCTTGAGCACAAAATATCCTGGGTTTTTCTAAATTAACTGGCAAAGTCTGATCTGCCTCAACCGATGTCAAAGTGCAGATTGGATTTTCGGAATGTTTCTGCTCACAGCACAAATCAAAAGCACCGTTCCATGCCAATGCTCTCAGTAAAAGTGACACTTTAAAAGGTCACAGCTGTGGAGTTTGTGCTCATTTCAATTTATCAGTCTTGTAAAATTGTTGCATTCTTCCCTTCTCCCTGCTAGACAGGCCATGGATTTGTTATTCCTTTTATTCCTTTTCTTTTTTGTCAATCAACTCCTAATAAGGCATTGAAAAAAATCCAGAGCAAATGACTGAACAGCAGCCATTCTTGGTTCTGTTTGAACTCTGGGTTTTCCATCTTTACTATGTACCCTGGTTAAGGAGAAAATCCTTGGGCTGGTGCATTGGGAACTGGATTTTTGTGATGCTCATAACAGCTATCAACTCTTCGTGGTAGATATTAGAGATCCAGATTAGGAGCAAATGGAGAGTGATTTCAGGATCAGGACTGGGACTCAGTCTTTACTTATTTTCATATGTTGAAAGGCACAGAATAAATGTCTTTGTTCCTTATATCTGTAGCTGGCACTTGCTTCTTAAGGGGAGCCCTTCCTGCAGGAATCCTATCCGGGCGTCAGCTGAAAAACCAGGTACTGCTGGGAAAGGAGAACATTTAAGTTCAGGAGGGGCATCATTAATGCACAAAAGTTGTTTTGCTGTTGGCAAGGTCAAGGAAAGACATGACTTAAGGAAGGATTGGTTCATTCCCTGCTTCAGAAGCATTGGTCTCTGCTGAGTGAAGGTTTTTGGCTCCACTGTGGCTTTTCCTGGCATGGCAGCAAAGGGTGGGCTTGTTGCTTGAGATGCAGGTCATGTTTTCTCCTGTTATTTCCACCTCTGAACCTCCTTTCCCGGGAGCTGTGCTCTCACTTAGGTGCAGGACCATAAGCAGGAGCTGCGCAAAGCTCTACGAAAGGACCATCTCCCAAAAGCTCTTGGACACAAGGGATGGAGCAAGGGCTGGAGGATGTGTGAGCACCTGGGAAAAATGTGTCTGTGAAGGGAGGCAATACCTGGACTGCCCTGTGTCTCACCAGGAGAAGGGCACAGCATTTTAAGCTTGTCCCTGTCTTTGTTAGCCCACACAGATCCTGTTTGCTGTGCTGTGAGCAAAGGGCTTCAGCCACACCCTAAGATACAGTGCTGGGTGCCTGACAAAGTCCCTTCTTCTCATTCCTTGTGCTTCAAGGCACAAAAATGCAAGATGGAGAGTTAATACATCCACAGCAGAGGGAAGGAGGGCAGCAAGATCACATTTCAAGGAGATCTGAATGTGGCTGATACAGAAAGTGTCAAACACTGAAGCATTTGAAAAGGTAAAGCAAATTAATAGATGCCTTTTTGCACATGCTTGGCTGTCCCTGAGCAACACTCTGGACAGGTCCTGTTATGGTACTTTCCTTTTTACCCTTAACCTGAGAAAGTGCAGGTTTGGTTATGTACTTACCTGTTTATAGAGCACTAATTCAACCCTCCTTACTCTACCCTAGGGAAACATCCATTGTCTGAGTGCTGAAAAAGGTGAAAAGAAAGCTGTGTTTAGTGTTTTGCCAGGATTTCTTCCCCCCCCACTCCATTCTCCAGCTGATTTGTTTGTGCAGGGCTTGCCTGGTGTTTGTGTAGAGGTGGAAGGTAAAGCCTGCAGACAATGGTTGGGTCTCCAAGAACTGAAGTGACTCCTGTGCTGGGTTGTTTTGTTGTTTGCTGTTCCGAGGGGATAAAGCACATTTCAGGCACAGGGACTCACGCTGAGGGAAATCTGTGGCCAAGGTTGGGCTCTCAATAGCGTCAAGCTGAGCTGAGCCTGAGAGGCTTTTGTCTCCTAATGCAGAGACCTCAAAAAACTTCCCTGCACGCTGGCAAGGGTTTTGTTTTGGTTTCTTTTTTTCCCCGTTTATCTTTTTTTTTTGCCTTGCCAGATTTCATTAGTTGTCGAGGAATCACTGAGGGCTGATTACTTGGGCTGCTCTGAGTCCTTTCCCCAGAGATTAGTGGGAGCTTTCATGAGCTATTCTCAGGGTAATATTTTGGGTGCTACATTGTGATTTGCCTCAGTGCTCCAAACTGTGCAGCTATTAATTAATGAGAAGCCTATGCGAAGAAGTCTGGCTGATAGAAAGATTGCTGGAGAGCAATGATGTCATGGAAATTATTTATTTGTTTTCCTGGAGTGATACAATTCTTAACAGCGAGATCCAGATTACCCATTTTAGGTGGGGAAAAAAAGCAGGGTTTGGATTGAAAATTCCCCGATGAAGCTGAAGTGAGGGAGGCAATTGTTCTGATCCCCAGGTTCTTTCTCTCAGAGGCAGCCTGTGCTTGTGCAGCCTCTCCTCATGTATTTTGAGAAGGCAGACCAGGGAGTTAAACCTGCAGGAACCTGAAATAATGAATGGGTATCATTAATTTGGCCAAGTGCTTGAGAATGTGGCACTGATCTCAGATGAAAAAAAAATTAAAAAAGAAAAGGAAAAGAAAAAGGAAAAAACACGCTAACATGTTGGCAAGAGGAAAATCGATCTGCAGAGTGGATATATTTAGCTCATGTTGTCTACATCAGGGCCTTCTCAGATTTTGAATCTTAATGTCTGCTTTACCAAAGAGCGTAGCATCCTGCAAAGCTGGACTGCAGGAAAGAAACACTTCTGCTCGCTGCCAGACTATTATCACAGATGATGTTAAAAAAGAAACCACTGATTCATCTGCAGTGCCTGCCAGGAACTCATGCAAGCCCCACAAATCATGCTGCTGGGCAGACTGCACTTCCAAAGCAGCTATTAGAAGTGTCGGCTGTTTTCTTGCTTTCTGAGCTAAGAATCGATTGGGAAATGGCAAAGAATATTCAGTGCTTTCAGAAGTTGCTTTCTGATTAATTTCTTTCTGAGTCCAGTTATCTCCCTGGAGTCTTGCTTTTAAACTTACAATGTATATTTATTTTTATAATCTGCTTTTCACCTGAAAAGAATAATAATCCCCATTTATTTTAAGCTTGGCTGAACATGCATAAGATTCAGAAATTAATTTCTCCCTGCTCTTAGCAGTTAAGCTTTGAAGGATAGATCCTCAGCTGCTATAAATTGTTTAGCTTCACTAAAGGGTATTGCCTGGTGTCTTTAACCTCTGGAAGCAAATCTCAGCTCAGAAACCATATGAAAATTGATTTTACTTGTCATGTCATTATCTTCATTTGGGTAAATGGTGTAACTGGTGCACTTTCAACTCAGTCCTGTGAGGCTCCGAGTGCACCCAGGGACAGGGCAAGCACCTGCCAGGGAGCCAAGGTGAGGGAAATACTTTGTGCCTCACCTTTTGGGCTCTGCTCTGGCACTATTTCAATTCTGTCAGACTCAGACCTTCGAATCTCAGACATATACCCTGCAAAACTCAGGAGCTGAACTTTAAAGCACTGAGATGATTACAAAAGAAACCGTGTATTGGCTTGCAGTTCACCTTCTGGCTCTGAAGCCTGGAGGGATGTTCTGATAACAATTAAAGCTATTTTAAATTTATCAGTTCAGGTCATTACCTAGGCTCTTAACTCTGTCAAACTTTGTGTGAAGCAGCAAGAGCCTTTTCAGGAGTTAGCTCTGTATCTGAATTTGAAATGTCTGGATTTGAAAGAGGGCAGTGCTCAGATTGCAGTTTGGGACTGAGCTACTTCGGCAGGTCTATGGAGAGGAGAGCACTGAGACCTTTGCCAGGGTATTTCCTCCAGGAAAGGCAGAAATCTGTGGTGCTGATATAACCTTTGCAATTGGAAACTCTCTCTTGATAAAGGAAGAACCTCTAAAATTGGATTTGAAGGCCATTTAATAAACCAAGATTAAGAAAAAATAAGTGCGAAGGGTTTTATAATATTTAAGGTTTTTTTTCTGGTCAGGCAGCAGCAAATGTGGAACAGGGCTCAGAGCTCTCAGAGCTGCATCTGTAACCTGTGAAATTATAAAAACTACATCGGAAAGGACTTTGCAAGGATTTTTTGCTCCGTCCCTCTGGCTGCAGGCAGGATGTGGAACCTGCTGTTAGAGATTGCCGATGATGATGGTTCCATACCCTCCTCTGGCAATTTATTTTAGTGCTTTAACTGGCCCTGCAGGTCACGCACTCACCCCAGCCTTAAATCACGGTGCTGATGGGCCCTCAGGAAGCATTTGGTGCAGGAGGGGAAAGCATCACAGTCTGGCATGTTATTGCAAAATCCTGCAGACGTGGATAAATTGGCATCTCTGCCTAGCCCTGCCAGCTCTGGAGCTAAGGAGCTGGCCTTGTCTGCCCGGCACATTGCAGGATAATTTATTAACATCTAATGGACTCCCTCATTTCTTTCTGTCTCCTTGTGAAAAGCAAAGGGTATTTCTTTCCCTTCCCCTCCCTCCACCTTATTCTCTGAAATGCTAAAGCATCTGGGTGCCTCCAAGCAAGGACAAACTACAAACACCTGTGTGCTGGGGGTTTTTCCTCCCCCTGCTCCCTCCTGAGCTGTGCAGCTGCAGGACAGACTGTTCCGAGGCTGTGAATGGCACCTTCTCCCCGTGGCAGCGCTGGGATCAGAAACAGCCTCTGCCTCTCGTCGCTTGATTTAGAGGGTCCTTACTCCACCGCTGACCTGATTACCTCATGATGGAATGATGTGGGGCCGTGACACCGAGGCATGATGTCATGGGCCTCGCCGTGTCACCAGGAGAAATACAAGCTTCCTGCTGCTGGAAGTGTATCACAAGGTGATTTTTGTTCCCCCTGCGCTGATTTAAGGGTAGCTAGTGCACTTAGCCCATTCATTGCTCCCCGCCGAGACCACCACGAGCACTAATTCTGCTGGGAACCTCCATGCAGTGTGGGTTTTGGGAGGTCTGTGCCCTAAATAAAGGTGATGTCCGTGGGGCTGTGGGTCTGTGCACAAACCCCTGCTCATCCAGCAGCTCTGAGCTGCTCCCAGACTCCTAATTAGATTCAAGCCTGGAGTCTCTGGATATCATCCCATACCTTTATTTGAAATGATTTATCGTGCCATCTAAATCAATCCCTGCAGAGAGATGTTAGGAGGTTTTGTTTGAAATGCTGTACACACCCCGTCCAGTGCAGAAAATGTTCTTGGCAACGTGAAAACTAAAGACTTGGAAACCGACCTTAGCAGTCTTTTCCTGCCTTTTCCTGCACACCAGCAGTGATTTCGGTGGAGAGCAGTCTGAGAGGTCTTTGTCTCCTTGGATGGGCACATCTCCTGGGGATGATGCTTTTCTCTCTCTTGCCTCCATCCCTGATGAAACCCTTGCTGGGCTCTCTCCTGCTCAGAACTGGAATCTGTCTCCATTAAGGATCACACCAAAATCCTCAGGAGTTCAGAATTCCAGGTACGAGGCAAGGGGAGCACAATTACAGGTGGAGACACGAGAATCAAATCTGACACAAAAAATACCCTGCTGTAATTTATGTCTTGTGTGTTTCCCTAGTGAGCAGAGCGGGATTTTTGCTCCCGATTTCACTGGAAAAATTGGGATCTGAAATGAAAGGTGACACAATGTGCTGCCCAGGTCTATTACTGTCACTTGTCTTGAGCTGATAGATAATTCATGGCAAGTAATTTATATAGCACTTTTACTTATCGTGCCCTTTATCTCATCTGTGGTCAATTTGTTGGAAGTCCTTCTAATTAGAGTTGTCTTTGCCAATCACATGGCTTATTTGTATTAGCTCATTGGCTAAATGTAGCTCTTACAAGGCATTAATGATATAGAACTGTTATGAGAATAGGAAGAACTCCTTTCAACTGGAAATAATTTTTGCATTATTTAAGAAAAATGGAAGTCAGATAAAAAAAGAGATTTTTTTTTTTTAAAAACCAAAATTGATTTTTTAAAAATTTCAGAGGCTTTAAAAGATCCACTATATAAAACAAGCAAAAAACCCATAAGTGCAGCTGAAAGCAAGTACTTTATTCTGTAAATGCCAAAACCAAACATTGTTATTCCCCACCACTACTAGCCATTTTTCTGACAAAGTAATTTCACATTAATCAGCCTAAACCTGTGAAATGTTTTGGATGGGAAAAAAAAAGAAAAAAGAGAAAAAAAAAAGTCAAGCCTGTAAAATATTTCCTAGCTCTATACATGATAAATTTAAAACCCATTTTACTCCAGGGTAGCAACATTATCCTTATATGCCTTTGTTCCTTCCAGGGACCTCATTTGCTGGAGTATTTGCAGAAAAGGAAGCACAAAGGAGAGGTGAACAAAGGGGAAGTGGTTGAAAGATTGGAGTGAATTGGAATATCCCAGACAGCAAATGGAGGGCAAGAGGGAAAATAAAGATAACAGTGCCACCAAGCTTATGAGTGGATCTGTTCAGCCCTTGCCTGGGCTGGGGAAAGAGCTGCTTTGATGTTTCTTTTCCCTGGTAAAATCAGCTGATGAGCTGTGGGTGGGCAAATGAGAAAATTAACAGTATTTCCTTGTTATGCTGGGTATCCTGGTGAATGCTGGCTCAGAGCTACAACCTTAGAGCAAATTCTGCAAGAATTTCCTGCAGGTCTGTTTTGGGAGGTTTGGTTTCTGGGTGCTGGCACAGGTCTTTGCCCACTGGCCCAGAGTTTCACACAGATCCCAGCTCATGGGAGTCCATGTGTGCCTACTGCAGGGCTGAGCTTCAAAATCACTGTGAAGAGAAGCCTGGTTACAGTGATCTGGGACCTGCCTGCTCACATTATCCATGTAATCCATGCAATGTGAGATTAGCATGCAGACCTCGAGAAAAAATTTGGGCGTGCGCTTTATTTATACTTATTTCCCTACTTATCAACTCCCCGCGACCAATATACCCTCCAGCAGGTAACTTTGAACCTGATTTTCTTCATTTCTTCCGTGCTAAATAATTTAACCTCTGAGGGAGTTTTGCCTCAGCAAATCTTGTGGGGGACCAATACTGCTTGCCTGAATTGCAATTATTCAGATCTGCCTGCTAGGAAGGAAAACTGAGTATTTTCCCCACTGCAGCATCCTCCTGCCACCTGGTCCCACTGCTCCAGAAAAGACATTTGACACATGTGCCTGTGCTTTTCATTCTTGGAACTGACTGCTTCCCCCTCCCCTCCCGAATTTCATTTCTCTTTCTCCTGAATGTCAGAGTATATTGAAGAAGCAGTGTTTTATTATTTATTTTTAATGCTCTTTGGCATAAATATTCTGCGGGGCTGAATTGATCCCAGAGTGGTTGGGTGGCGGCAGGACCGTTCACGCCCTTAATTTAATTTGGCAAATTGATCTGCGGAGATGAAGGCAGGGCGCAAAAGACAAACAGCCCTCTGTGCTCTGCTCTGCCGTTCCCTGGCCCTCGGAGCAAGAGGGAAACCAAACTCACCATGAAGATGTTGACTAGCTTCGGGCTTTGCATAAGCAACAGAGTTAGAAAGGCTAGACTTGAAATTCAGACTCGCTTGGGAGGGAGCCAGGTCTGGGTTTGGATTTGGGTTCTGGCTAGCCACAAATCTCAGCCCTAGATTCAAGCTTCTGGTAGGTTTTGTATTGTTTGTTTATTGGGACACAAGGAGTCACATTCATCCGTGCTGGTTTTTATTGAATTCGGTTAAGAACTCCAGGGGTTCTCTTCACTTTCCCTTCCCCACTAAGCCGAGTGTGGGGCAATCCAGTGCAGCAAAAATCATCTGTGCCAGCAGAGAACGCAACCCTGCAGCTGGAACTTCTTACTCAGGGAAAAGAGAGGGGAGAAATGCCATGTGTGAAGCCTAGTGCAGTTCCCATCTGTGACGGGGAATCTTCAGCCTCGGTCTGTCAAACAGGCTCTGGCTGCAATGCTCACCCCAAGGGACAGATGCATTTGCAGCCTTATCTAAGTTCTTCAGTCACATTGTGCCTTCAGAAAGAGGTGAAAAAATCTTTGCTGTGCAGGCTTCCTACTGAGATTTCTCTCAACCCTTCCTGCTGAAGCAGGGGATGCTCCTTGCCACTTGCTGTGGCCACTGCTGGTGCCAGCTGGAGCTCAAGGACAGCAGAGCATGAAAAGGAATAAATGGGATTTGGGGGTAGCGTGGCTGGAGGGTTTTGTTTTACGTGTGTGCATGTTGGCAATGTCTGGATCATTAAGAAACCTCTAACAAATTTTACTTAGAAGATCCGAGACACAGGATGGTGTTTTCTCACTTTTCTGGTGTTTTCTACCTAACACAGCCCAGAATCAAATATGACAAGATCATCCCAAAAGCAAAGAGATACGTGGAGCTTACTCTAAACTTCACCTGCTTTTCTCATAAAGTGCTGTTGGATTTATTTCTTTCAGCCCAGGCAGGACCACTGTGAGCTCTTCTTTTTCCTATGTGCCAGCTCTTATTCTTCTTCTAAGTAATAAATAGCCTTATAAAGACACTTTTAGCCATGGGTTAAACAGTGCAAAGAAAACTGAAGTTTCCCATGCCTGACTTTGTTCCTCTGATTCTGGTGAGGATGTGGAATAGTCTAATTTTCCTCGTCTTCCAGTATTCAGTGCCACTTTCTAGTTTTTCCTTTGCGTGATGCTCCCAACACCTGGCAATTAGCAGTCTTCAGCCAGAGCAGTATTTTTACCATCCTCCCTCTGTCACCTCTTCCCAAATGATCCCTTGCTTCCCTACTCCATGGCTGGCACATCCCATTAGGTGAGAGGTGGTGGTTTTATTTTTCTGCTTGGCTGTTGCTCTCTGCGATGCTCCTGTTCCCATGTACACACAACAGCTTTCCCAGTAATTTCCTCAGGTTTGTTGTCCTTGACTAGCATCAAACAGGAGAATACTGAGCATTTTGGGGTTTGCTTGTTTCCTCTCCAGGGTAAGTTATGCTGTGAGCAATTTATGCACATGGGGTGGAGGGAAACACAATAGGAAAAGGAAATATTTTTCCTGTCTGCAGCGAGAAGTGTTGATAGAGCTGCCTGTGGAGGGACCTTTGCTATGGCTTGAGCTGGGCTTAACCACAGCCTGCTTCCTTACCCTCTCCTTTTGACGCTTTATCTTCGCTGGCTTCAAGGAATCTTTCAAGCAGGAAAGTTTCAGCATTTTGGAAAAAAGTAATATCCCAAAAATATTCTTCTTCTCACGAATTTTTACATGTATCAATATCAAATTTGTTGTGTTAGCACACATTTTTTTAATAGGAATGTTTGCCATAGGTCTCACTCTGGGAAACTGCAGCACGCTCTAGGAAGTCTGCCCAGTGCTCAGCTCCTTCACAGGTCTGAAATGGGGAAAAAAAAAGAAAGCAACTTGCATGTTTCGATCACCACCAAATTTTGTTTGAAAAGTGCCTAATTCAGAGTTTTCCTGTTACAGCACTATATAAACAGTATGTGAAATTGTAAAATGGAGCAAATGAAGCAACAAAACAGAGTTAGAAACCCTCTTGTCCCGGGCATGTCCTGCGCCAGCAGCTCTGGGGCTCTGCTCCCAGGGCTCTCTTTTAAAACACAGACACAGTGAGCTGCACAAAACCTTTCCTCAATCCTGCTCTGGTCAGACGCACGTCCCAGTGGGCAGAAATAGCTTTGTAGCAGTTGCACAAACCCAAACGAGTCACAAGCTGTAAAAACAACATCGCTGTGGAGGTGAACTTGACACACATCACAGCCTCTCCCAGTGCCAATCAGATAGGTTTCACACCTCGTGGATCCTCGTCCTTTATCACTCCTGCCATCGTTTCAGCTACACTGAAAGGGCAGGAAAGCATGAACAAACTGTTACACTTGGCCTGACAGACATCTCGACTTTCAATTACTCCTCTGTAAACAGATTGAAGATAACAAGTGCAGCCATCTCGAATGGCTGGGGCTGCTCAGGGGCTGCCTGCTCATCCTCCTGCACAACCTAATTGCCTTTCACCTCTCCTCTTTTGTTCCCACCCTCCTTTGTGTTAGGGATGAGATTAGAATTATTTACACTCTTGTTTAATGTCAGTGAAAACCTTCAAGGAAGAACGTGAGATGCACTGACAGGTGCCAGTCACTATTTTTCAAGAATACATAAAATCATTCTTTCTTTCCAACATCTTTATTTCAGAGTTTTCCATTCAGGTCAGGTATGACTGTAAGGATTACATTTCATGCTTGACATTATCTGGCCCATCATTTTTTTTGAGTAACACAGCCCTCCACGGCCGTGGCTTGCCTTGGTGTCAGTGGCCCATGAAGCAATGGCTATTTGTCCTTCAGCACCAGCTCCGAGTCATCTCCTACTGTGATTTACAATGAACTCCTGTTCCTGCAGTGGCAACTGGAAGTGTGGCAGGCTGTGAGTCTTGCTGCCCACCACCTTATTACTCTTCTGAATTGTGCAAGCAGCAGATCTGTGATGAAGTGCCTTCATCTGCTGTTACATCATCTTTCATTTCTGTGGCCTGTATTGTCTGACACAGGGATGCCTTTTTTTAATGTGTCTCCGGATGTGTTATCAAAATGCCTCAATAAATAAGGCATAAAGAGCATTATATTTTAGCAGTCGCGCCAGTAGCTGAAATGGTTGGAGGTTATAAATGAATGTTTTTTGCCCAACTTAAAACAAGTTTTACTTTGGTGGCTCGGAAGGGAGGTGCATGTTTTGCCTAAAGGCTGCTGAGTTATTCCTTGGGAGAAGGCAGCATTTTCTGAGGCTCTCTGCCTCATCTCTGTCCCCGTGAGCTCTGGGACAACATTCCTGGAGCTTTGCACGGAGCTGAATCAAGCCCTTATCACACAGCAGTTGCTGATCCTCCTCCAACACCAGAGGCCTTATTAGTGCATTCAGACATGATAAAGATTTTGATTTATTCATCAAAATTTTTCCAGCAGCAAATAGAAGTGCATCCCCCTGTTTCACACTAATGTGCCTGTACAATCACCCCTGCTGCTTAGATGAGGGGCTGACTTCTATGCCAGGAATCCTGCTTTGTGCCAGATTCCTTTATTCTTCTTGGAACTTTGAAGATACATTATGATGCTAATTAATTCCTTTCTCAAGAAGAGAATAATTGCAAGTATTGGAAGCAACTTCATCAGTGTGGTGAATGAAGGCAAATAGATGCTCTTTTTATTTTTTCTTTTTTAATTTCCCCTTTTGATGCCAAAACCCACGAATTGATCTGAGTTGTGGGTTCTGTCATTAACCCACTGGGAACTGGAACTGGCTGCCACTGGTGCCACTCACTGGGGTTTTCCTACCGAGACAGAAGCAAATGTTCATTAGTGGAAGACATTAATCCATTTTTGCTCAACAGGAGCTTCATGGCCACGTGAGGGGTGGATTTGGACTCTGTGGTTCCTCTGTGAATCTTGGGGGGAGGCAGTAGGATGGCTGCAACATTAACTTTCTGTTCTTTATGGATCCTCCCCTGGGAATCCCCTGACCTTTTCTATGCCTGATTTATATAATCCTCTCAGAGGACAGACTAAAGGGGGGATATTATCAGCCAATTAAAAGGTTCCCTCCTGAGGAGGGTGGAAAATAGCAGACAGATGATCTATTTTTTATACAACATCAATTACCATTCTGTTGCTGGATGTTGCACTGAGGAAGATCTGTGCTGTCATGTGCCTTTCCTAGTTTGAAATTCTGGGTAGAAAAAAACCCCTGTTGTGTATTCCTAAAGCTGTGGGGGTAATTAAATACTTAATGGGTGTGAAATGGATTTTTATGATAAATCAACCATCCAAACTGCATTGGCTATATCCTTATTTGCTCCTAGCTGTTCCCTACCCATTGAAATTTGGGTCTAGATGAATAAGTAAATAATGTTTAAAGCCAAGGGCTATTATTTTATTGCTCTTTTCTAGGAATCTCGCTGCTCCCACCCACACTACACAATCTCTATGGTATTTACTCACAGCTCCATCTGATCTCCCTCCTACTTCCAGCTGCTCTTTGCATCCAGCACGCTGCCAGTTATCTTCAAAAGGGAATGTGTCAGCGTGTACTCATCAAGATATGCAGTGCCACACTATTTACATCAGGGTTTTGGTCACACGTGCCATGTGGAAAATAAAAGATGCTACAAATGGGAAACAGTTGCTGCAGGCTCCAGGGTGTTAAGTAAAATAATCTATAAAGCATCTTGTGGAGAGGAAAAATTTTGCCTTTCACAGATAAAACTGAAGTTTTTTTGAGGTTTCTAGGTAATCCTAGTTCAGGGAAATTTTTGAAAAGAATTTCTACCGTAGCATGTGGAGATTGTTCATCCATGGCTGTAGACCTGGAAGAGAGGACAAGAAGACAGTGCAGGGAAGGAATGAGGCAGGACTGGAGCAAATCTGAGAATGGTAGCTGGGAGCTTGGTCCCAGGGCATAGCCTCAGGGAATGGCTGCCTTGGGCTGCAGGAGGAGCCTCTCCTTCCAGACAGACACCAGCTTGCTAGAGGTTGTCTACTTTTAGTCTTGAGATGCTGTTGGGTGTCTTTGGAGTCTTGTTTTCCCCTGTGCTCCTGGGAACTGTCTCTGCTGCCTGCTTGTCACTTCGTCTTAAACTGTTTTTCAAACTGCATCCAACTCTCACAGCTTCCACCCACCAAAACATCAGAGATATTTTACTAGCATTGCTGGCGTGCCCTGATCCCATCCCAGGGGGTGTGGGTGGGTTTGGACACCTCCACAGACTCTGAAGTGCTCATTTAACTCCATGGGGAGGCCACACTGAGGCAAGGACACTGCCTGCCCTTGCTGCCAGAAGCTGTGCAAGGTTCTGCATCCCAAACAGACCGGGGGCTGGAGGGTTTGCAGGGCTGTGGCTGGATGCATCCTGTGGGATGAAAACTTCCATTATGCTGCCCTTTTAGCATTGGTTCACCCCTTGGCTAATCCATCAGTGCCACTCGTGATGGATGTGCTCGTGAGGAAGGGCGTTGATGCCTGCCTGCTGCTGAGTGTTCAAAATCCAGGTGGGACAAAAATTCAACCCATCCTTCACTGCCCTCAGCAGTGCCAATTCAGCAGCAATGGTGTGAGATAGCTGAGGAAAGCAGCACAGCTTCAGCCCTGAGTTGATTTCCCGAGCTCAGCATGGTCCCATCTCCATCAACCAGGTCAATAGATCCTTCTCAAGGTCCTTCTCCGGCCTGTGCTCCTTGCTGGATATTTCATCTTAGCTGCTCATGAGTCAATATGAGGCGATCCTGGGTCCCAGGTCATCCTCTGCCAGCTGACCCAGGGCTTTTCCATTCAGGGCTGTCTGCAGTGATGTGCTGCAGGTGCTGAGCTTCATTTCGAGCCAGCCAGTCCACCTTGCACCTTAAACAGGTGTGGATGCTCTGGTGCAGATTTTTGCCCAGATTATCTGCCACTGATGGCTTTAAGGGCCCGGTGTGGTGAGGGTGAGCTGTCTACACCTCAAACCCAGGGTTCAGTTTTGGGTACCTTGCTACAAGAAAGCCTTTGGGGTGCTGGAGTGTGTCCAGAGAGGCACAATGGGGCTGGGGAAGGGTCTGGAGCAAAAGTGTGATGAGGAGCTGCTGAGGAGACTCAGCCTGGAGAAAAGGAGGCTCGGGGGGACCTTCTCCCTCCCTGTGGCTGCCTGACAGGAGGGTGTAGCCAGGTGGGAGTTGGGCTCTTCTCCCAGGAAACAAGTGACAGGACAAAAGGAAATGGCCTCCAGTGGTGCCAGGGGTGGTTTATGTTGGATATTAGGGAACATTTATTCACTGAAAGGGTGGTGGAGCATTGAAACAGGCTGCCCAGGGAAGTGGTGGAGTCACCATCCCTGGAAGCATTTAAAAAATGTGTAGATGTGGTACTGAGGGACATGTTTTAGTGGTGGACCTGGCAGTGCTGGGCGAATGGTTGGACTCGATGGTCTTTTCCAGCTTTAATGATTCCAATTTTAGTGAAGACCTTTGTGTGAGTGAGTGAGACAGCAGCACCCCCAGACCCTGCACATCACCCACACCTTCCCTTCTCAGTCGTGCTCAGATTCAAAGCCGTCAGGTTCCTCAGCAGCTCAGCAGCTCAGCTCTGTCACACAGCAGGGCTGCTGTGTGCCTTGCACCGTTTGTTCCCAGGCAGAAAGACAAGATAAGGTCCTGCTAAGCCCTGGTGATGTGATGAGGGTAGGATGTGACAGCCAGAGGGACCACAAACATCTCTGTGCACTGCTCCATCCCAGCAGCACGGTGCTGGCAGCTGTAACCTCTGCAGAGGAAGCAATCACCACAAATGACCTGAAGGCAGACAAATAAAACTCATTTTGAGTCCCTGGTATGTTCCATCGAGGAATCTGTATAGGAAAACCTCATGAGAAATCCCAAGTCCTTTTTTATTGCTGTGCTACAGAGGAGAAGGTGGCACTGACCCCTGGTGAGTCTGTTTAGCTTTGTGCTGGGGGAGCAGAGGTGTTTGGGGATTTGGGGAGAGGGAAAATGTGCGATTGTAGTGAGGGATACCTGCTTTAGGATGCACGTGGAGTAACAGGGGCAGCAGGTGGCAAACTAAAGGCGCAATATCTTGTAACAAAACTAGCAAAATATATTTGGGGCACTTAAAGTCTCAAGATGCTGTGTTGTCACAAACCTGTAAAGTGCATCAAGCTGTGAACTGGGAGATCATGTTTCATTTCTGCAATGTATACAGCCACTCAATCCTTTACAGCCTCCCTGGTGCTGCCCATCCTGCTGTTCGATGTTAAATTTCAGGTCACACACTTATTGGTAAATGTTCCTCCACAGAGCTCTTCAGGCCTGTGCTCTGCATCTTTGTCACTGACTCACCTTTGGAATGTGCCTTGGGTTTGTTAGCAAAGTCACCAATTTGACCATTGTGATGGAGAAGGAGAGCGATTTCCTCATTTCAGCACAAGTCTGAGCACTGGTTGCACAGTTTGTGTTCCCTAAAAACTTCTGAGGAATGATCTTATAACAGCAGACCTTTTACAATTGACTCAGATAGTCCTTTCTCTTGGAGCTATAACTAGAAGGACAAGATTTTGAAATAGCCAGGATTCATGAAGAATAATTAACACACTTTCCTCTCTGCGTTCCTCTACCCTTGCAACTGAGACCCTGCAATTTCTCTGAGTTCAAGAATATCAGCTTGTCAGGGGAAAAGTGAATTTTGAGACCAAAGAGAGGAAGACAGGATGTAAAGGAGGTGGAAGGGAAACCTGAAGTGATGGGAGTTTTCAAGAAATCCAGATGCTCTTGAGCTGAAATCGTAAGAAATAATCACTTAATATCTGGGTAATTTGAAAAACAGATGACAAGGATGGTAGAAAACAGCTGTTCCAAGGAGTCTAACCAGGTTATTTCTCAGAGAGAAGAAAAAAAAGTCCTGTCAGCTGAAAGGAAGATTTAATTCCTCGTGTTCTCGTGAACCCCTGATGCACTGTAATGACACTTGCAGATTCCAAGGCTATTTTCTTGTTCCTCTGGACAACATGGATCCTACTTGTTTCCATTCATATCCCACCACAGCCAGACCCCATTCCCCTTATTAGTTATCACTGGAGCTCAACACAAGTGCAGCTTTCACACCAACAGCCCATCTATCATCCGTTTCCTTCCATTTCCCTTAACTGTGCCAGTTCAGTTTACTCTATTTGGCTTCTCTTGACATGAGATTTTCAACTTGCCCCATACAGTTTGCTCATCAGCTCTCACCCTATAAAATTTCCTGGAGCAGGAGAAGTTTGGAGGGTGCTGGGGTATCCTTTTACAGCAGAGCATTCCTTGTTGAACCTGAACGTCCTTTCTCCCCAGATCTGGAGTTTTATTTATTTTCTGCTTTGTTTGCATTACTTTAAATTCATGACGAACCCCAATAAATTCACTGTGAATTGCGACTGAAAATTTGGTACGGGAGAAAACAGCTTCATGTCCTTTTATTGTTTAAAGTGGAACATTCCCAGTGGGTAAATATCCTGTAGTACCACTGTGGAAGAGCAAATATATGAAAAACCACTTAGTACCACTAAGGATACTAATGTAGTTAAAACATTAATCTTGCTGCAGCTGTTGTCAAAACTGTCACAGGGCTTAAGGTGGTTCCCTACAGCTCCTCAGGAGAGAACAGCACGAGGGGTTTTGTACGATCTTAACAGGAGGAAACTGGATCCGGGGCATTTTTCATTTCGATGTACAGGCAGACATGTGCTTCCTCCGCAGGATTCCTGCAGCCTGTTCTCATCTGCTCAGGATCTGTGAGAGCTCGGACAAGCCCAGCGCTGGAGGCTGCAGAGAGCAGGTGGTGGGAACTGCTGGGGACGCTAAGCTGGAGGATTTTGTCAGGATGTTTGCAGAAAATGGGAAAAAGTCCCATGAGAAGTGACTATGGCTTTCTTACAGGATGCTTGAATGTTGCTGGGAGCAGCAACAGATGTGTCCTGTTGAGCTGCTACCTTCAGTCCTTTGTGTTGGTTTTTTTTCCCCTCCAGGATCCTTCTTTTGGGCTGGTCCAAAGCAGTCAATACCTTCCCCACATTTACCTTTTGCAGCCCTCTCTGCCTGGTGTTTTAGCATCAGTCTGATTTCCATTTCAGCTTCAATTAATAATAATTTATAGGGGGAAGAAGAGGGAGGAAAGGCCAGTTTCTTGATTGCATGGTATCCAGGAGAAATTAAAAGGTTCTATATTAAGTGATGGCAGGATTAAAAGCTCTCAGGATTTTTAGGATAATCTCAAAATTTGGGGCCTGGCACTAAGGAGAGGGCAACCCAGCTGGGTGCAGGACCCAGAAGATGCCAAAATTTCAACCTATGAATGCTGAGGAGAGAGATGGACCCTGTCCTTTCCTTACATATCACCCCTTGTCATGTCAGGTGGGTGGAGGTGGATGTGGTGCGATCACTGCAGCCCTGCTCTGGGTGGAACAGAGGCCCTTGCAGCATATTTTTGAAAGTTTCTGCTGTCAGCAGCTGTGGAGCAGTAAAACTCCATTGTGCGCTGTCCTGGCATCAGTGAGACTCTGCTAGGTGTGTGTTAAACTCTTTGTTCATGAAGAAAAGTGCTCTCCTTGGGCTGTGAAGGGCTCCTGGGGACCAGGCAGGGCACGGTGATGTAGATACAAGTTTTGTAAATGATCCTTTGTGGTAAATCTCTTAGGCTCTGTGACGGAACTGTGACAATCTGGTGTGCTGCACCCTGAGAGCTTCACTCAGCTCCACACTGCACACTTGCTGATTTGTTGTGACCCTCTTCTCCAACCCCTGGGACCCCGAATCCTGCAGTGGAGGTGCCCCCATGACTGACCAGACTCACATTTCTTGATGTCTCTTCACAGACATGGCTGTTCACCAAAGCTGCCTGTGTTTTTTAGCTGGGGACACAAAGCCAGCCTTTCAGCATGGGAAAAGTACCCCAGGGTGTTTTCCCTCTGACTGAAAAAATCCCCTGTGTCACTGGGGATGGAGGGTGAGGCTGTGCCGCTGCAAGCATTCAGGTTGGTGTGTCCTTAATGCTAACCTTCTTTCAGCTGGAGGTCACTGCTATGAGCTGGGACACTACGAATGAGTGTGACCTGAGATTAAACAGCAGACGCTTCCAGTTTCACCCAAAAAATGCCAGTTCCTCTGAGGCAGCTGAAGTCAGATGTTCAGAGCAATTCCTGTCATCATCTTCATTACAGCCTGAGCTTGGGGTTAGTCATTGTGGGGTCGGGGGGCACCCCAGACCCTGCAGCTGATTGTGACCCCTCTGCTGTGCCTTTATGGCCCAGAGCCTTGGCCATGTGCATGGCACCACACCAGCACAGCGGTCCTGTTCTGTTTGTTGATAGATCCCACTCATATCTGATACCTTGATTAACACACATTGATCTCTCCTCTTTCTGCTGCTGGAAAAATTGCCTTTTGGCTGTTAGAAATATGAAGCAGACACAGTAGTAAAGGGGAAAAAGGGTATTTACCTTGGTTTTTAATAGGATCCTAGGTGCACAGTTTGTCAAAGGTGAAAATGCGCTGAAAATCTCACTCTATACAACACATAGACAATTTTATGGACCTTGCAAATTAGCATATCTACCTAAAATCCCTCAATAAGAAATTTAATAAATGAACTAATTGTCTTCCTATTCCGATTACTCCTCTCTAAATGAGATTATACTCCAGTTTACAAAATATGTTCCAGAGAAAAGGCTCCATCTAAGGTTGGAGCCTCTAGTTCTGAGATAGTACAGAGCTCTTGGCCTCCTACTGTGAATGTTTGCTCTTCTTGCTTTGCAAAATCCTCACACTAAGTTAAATACCAGCCTGTAAAAATTACAAGCGTGTGGGGCTAAGGTACAAAGAATGGGAAAAGGGTACAGAGAATGGGAAAAGGTATAAAAATGTATAAAAAGGGTATATAAAAGAAAAGACAGAAAATTATCAGGCATCAGAATGGGTGCTCTGTCTGAGCAGCAGCCTGATGTCTCTGGGAGGGGTTTCTGCATTGCATTTAAAACCCTCAGCATGAACCAGCACTAAGCACAACATATATTTCAGGGCTTGCTTTCCCCTGCCACTTAGTGGCTTTAAATGGCAAAATATTTTTTGCAAAGACAAATTGCTCTGCAGGTACCATGCTGAGCTGCTGGAAAGGCTCCAGATGCCCAGAGGGATTCGAATGACTCCCTGCATCCCCATCAACAAGGCGAGATGGCTCCGAGCATTTATTTTCCACATATGAAAATTAGAGGAGTGTGAAATATTGACAACAAATTGCTGCACTGTTTCAAAATCGAGGCAGCCACACTGCTGAAAGGCTCAGAAGTTCACAACACCTCAGCTCTCCTAGGACCGAACCCTGAGTATTTTTTAAGAGCAGCAAAATGAAGACCATTTTCAATATGCACAGGCTGTTTCTGAGTAAGAAACAGCTAAAGCAGGACCGGTTCCCCAGCAAATATCCTCTCTGCCAACATGATGAAATTTGAATTAATCTGTGACCCTGCCTCAGGACAAGCCATTAGATTATCAAGCTGACAAAGAATTTTATGTTATAGGTTGATTGGAGACATGGATAAAAATCTGTCCCTGGCTCTTTTGCCCAGTTACAATCCCCAGTGCTCCCAGTTTGTGAAGATGCAGGGGGGGTCTGCAGTACCACGAACCAGGCAACAGAAAACCTGTATTTGTTCTCCAGTTCCTCACACAGGGATAATGTGGTGACCCTCTGGATGCTGATATTCCCCACTGGGAGAATAGCGGAGATCCCAGCTCCCTTCTGCAGCACGTGCTTCCTTCCCCTCCTCTCTCTACCAGGTACCCTAAAGTAGAGAAACCTTCTGCTCCAGGTTTTTAACCCTTTTCCCCCCAGAAAAAGGGAATCTGATTCACTAGACGCGGGTTCAACATGCATGTTATTTATTAGAATCAGCAGCTCTGCAAAGTTAGGCAAGAAGTTGCTTTTCAAGGCCCTGGGTGGCTCTAAACATTATTAAACATGGTCAGTAGAACATGCTTTTCCAACCATTGAACGGCTGTGAACATTAAATATTTTGGTTTAATAAGTGCTTGCTTTTTCAGCTGCTGAGTGGCCTTAATTTTTTTTTTCCCCTCATTAAAAAATGTTGTTTTTCCAGCTCATGAGCCACTGAAAATACGGTTCTGTTTTTTTCTCTTCCTTTTTATTTCTTTTTTTTTCTCTTTTTTTCCTTCTTTTTTCTTTTCTTTTTTTCCCTCTTTTTAAATTCACGGATCAGTTTATTTTTATTTTTAAAAAAAGAGTGAAGATTCTGGAGCCTTTGGCTAAAATAACTTGTTTTCAGCTACCAGGACAAGTATAGGGCAAGGCTTAAGATAACATAATAATCAAACCTTGCTTGTGTGAACAAGTTCCACTGAGATAAGGACATGCAAACTATCCAAACATCAGCAGATTGTCTCCCGTGTGTGCTCTGACAGGATGGATGAATCACACTGCTGCATGCCAGTTTTCCCACCTGCCAATCAAACCTGTCCTATTGTGTCATCCCTACAGATTCAGGGGGCAAGATATGAAGCAATCCTGGGGTCAGAGGTGAGGCCTGTGTGTTTTGGATTCAGAAGGAAGATAATGCGTTTGACTTAAAATTCGTTTCCCGTATTTGTTCTCTGAGGGAGCCCAGGTTACATAAGAAGAAAGGTAATTAGGAAGAAAGGTCTTTTGCTGAAGCATTAGACTGGAAAAGCAACTTCTGCTGTGCGCTCATTGTACGGCCATGGGAAAGTGATTTGTGCCGTGAGTGTTGCCAAACCATCCCAAACTTCTTGGGATGCTCACCATGCCCCACCTGACCTCCAGATGGCTTTCCAGGGAGGAGGATGCCTTCTGTAGGTCCACTATTCTCTGTGCTAGGACGACAAAGTCGTGAGAATCACACCTCAAGAGACATTAACTGCCTCCGTTTAGGCGAATTGATGGCAATCTTAGTCTTTCTGCCTAGTTCTCCCAAAATATTAACTCCCAGAAACCTGCTGGACGCCCAGGCTGCCCCTTACGGTGTTGCTATGTTCCTGCTCCCACAGATCCCTGATTTTTATGGTGGCTCTGCTGGAGGAGGAGACCTTGACAGCAGGGAAGGCGGTGGGCAGGAAGTGGCCAACACCTTGCTGAGCTGGGGATCTCTCCCTAGGGAAGCCGAAAGTGGCAGCTTTCCCCCGTGGCTGGGGCATTTGGCTTCCTGCAGCTCCTAAATCACCCGCTTGGAATGCTCTGTGCATCAGCCTGGAAGGGAGTCAAACCGTTTTACGAAAGCTGCAATTAGTGGCTTCCCACAAATAGCATCCAGCACTGACAAGTGGCTGCTGTGTAATGCTGTTTATGGGCTGGTTGCAGGTAATGGAATTTCATTGCCTTTCAGGTGCTCTCGCCACAGGAAGAACATATATTTTTTTTTCAGCTCTGTGACTTTTTCCACTAAATTGCACAAATCTTTATATTTGAGCAAGTGCATTGGAAACATTTTACTCTGCATTTATTTTGCAGTTCAAGTCCTTCGTGAAGGGGAGAATAAATATGTTCTTCTGGGAGAACTGGGGTGAGAAAGCAAAGAGAGCAGAGAGAGTGGGAAACAAAACCTTGTCTTCACAGATAATAAATCAGTGTATCTGCACTGCCTTAGCATACCTGTGCTGACTGTTACTGGCTGATGAGAGGATCCAAAATTCCCCCTCTTCTTCATCCCCAGCTGTGGCAGCTCCTACCAACCTCTACCTGAGCCCATATTTATCTGTGGCTTTCTTGGCAGATTGAGCATGTGATGTGGAAGAGTTTCTTGACTGCTCTGCACGGTTACATGCTAATTGCTAGGAGTGGAGCAAATCAACCTGAGACATCAAATGACCTCTTTAACCATGGCTGATTTAATGATATGGAATGATAGAATCTTTACGGTTGGAAAACACCTCCGAGATCGTCGAGTCCAGCTGTTAACCCAGAGCCACTAAACCATATCCCCGAGTGCCACATCCACACAAGTTCTGAACGCTTCCAGCACAATTGTGTTGTGTTTAATGTGGGAGCAGAAGGCAAGGGCAGGTTCCATTGGCTCTGGCTGGCTCATGCAGCATTGCAGTTCACCTAGGATGATACACTGCCTCTGGCAATCCACACTCCCTCTCCATGTGGTCCATGCTAAGGAGAGTCCTGCTGGGCTGCCTGCACTGGAATTTGGTGGGAAAAAGTTATCCCACATGAATAGCAGTGAGGAGAAAGCCTGTGAGATGTTGTCACTCACACCAAGCCTGTCGGGTCACGGTCAGAGGCGTAAAGGGAATTTGTAAGGAAAGCTGAGCACCAAAAGGCACAGCATCCTCTTGTGTTGGTGAGCCCTGCTGGAAATTGTGAGCCTCAAAGGCAAAGGAAGGCCATGAACCCAAGGAACAGGTGAATCAAAGGCAGAGGAGTTGCTCCAAGGGAGAAAATTTGAAATCAAGGTTGCAGAAAACCAAGGCTCTCCTAATGGGATAATGCAGGTAATACTATCACACAGCACTAAAACAATACAGACTAATTAGCTCAAATATTTGCTGACAACGTGGGTTTTGAGGAGAGGGGGGTATGGGATTTCATAAAACTTAATTAACTCATAGAGTAAATCAGTTTCATTCATTGCCACAACGGAGCCAATCAAGATAGGCTTACTGTTTGCTCATTTGGAAAACGATTAGGATTCCCATTTAGACTTAATTACAGTGCAAAGGTTGACAATTATCATCTTTGTGGAAGCACTGGATACCACAGTATCTCAGTTGAACACGTGCCAGTAATTATAGACATCATTTTCTTAGCAGAAAATGTAACCCACTTATTACCTGGATTTCATGCCTGTAATTACAGATAGAAGAAATATATAAAAAAAATTCAGAATAGGGCTAGTGGTGAGTTACTTTGGATCTTTTCATAGTAAATCACTTTGTGCAACTGTTTGTCACAAATTAAAATTTTGGTTTGTGCTTTATAGTCCTCACGGGAGGGAATTTGCAGACGTATCAAGGAGTCAAACCAGCCACATGGGTCATGTTTTGGCACTGCTAAGAGCAGCACTGCCTCAGATTGCTTTGGTCCATGAGCCCTTCCTCACACCTCCCTGAAGTTTCTCGGATTACACAGGCATGGACTTATCATTGTAGACACAAACTGCTGAGACAAACTTGGTCAGGCACTTTGGAAAACCACAGCTTGATCCGAACCACAGCCGAACAGACTCGCCCTGCTGACCAAAATAAACCACATTAATGTTAAAGTTTGCAAGCAGTGCTTGGCTACCACCATTTTTAATACTGCCAAACAAAAATGATAAGCAGGTAGAGATTCTTCCCTTTTGCCAGCCTAAATCCCTCCAGGAGGCTGTTTCAACTCATCACATCCAGGGGCTGCGCCATGGCTGAGATAAGAGAAAAAGAAAGTTCAAAACATTTTACAGATATTAATTACAGATAAGGCACAAGGTAAAATGAGGGCATAACAAACACAAGCTTGATTCAGTTTGATTTGACACCATTCCTGGGCCTCTGTTTATCCCATGGGCTTATAAAGATGGAGGGAGAATGTCCTTTGCAGGGAGCAGCGCTGGATCAGCACAGTGCTGAGAACTAAACAGGCATCGTCACATTTAATAATTAAGTTAAATTAGTTTATTCCCTTAGTTTTAATTATATTCATTTCTAAACCATGGTTAGTGAGGTGAAAGCAGGCAAGACTCCAATTTTCCTGTATTTGTTTCACACAGGACATGTCTGACCTTAGATTAATGCCCAAACCTCCTGGGGAAAATGGTATAAGTGACTTTGGGACCAGGGCATCACATTTTCTTGGGCAGGTTTTTGACTGCTTGCCAGCTGAAATGATGAGTTTGCAACAGACAGAGATGATTTGCAAGGAAATAGAAGGAAGAAACGAGTTTCCACCTATATATCCTCTTTATTCTCCATGATCCATAAAGGAATATAGCATTCAAAATCTTTTCCTGCCTTTGCTGTGCTTCTTTTGAAAAACTCTGTTTGCATCCTGAAGTGAGCACTGCCCCGCTAGGAGGGGAAAAAACACAACTTTATTAGGTCAGGTAATCCCTGCACCATAATCAACAAATAGTGTCAGTAGAACTTCAGGGAGCACACTTTTCTAGCTGATTCCTGTGGAAAGGCAGCTGGGAGTCTGAAGGCAGAAGAGCTTCTTTTTTTTTTTTTTGGTTTTCTGGGAATATTAACTTGTGTTTTCATTCGGTTTTTTTGTTTTTTCATAGGTGTAGATAAAAGGGAAGAAAAGAAAACAAAGTTTTGAGGGTTGGCTGTGTCCTTTTGAAAGTTTAATATTCAGGTGCTTTTAATATTGCTTGAATGCTGAGCATTTTGCAAGGAGAATAAAAACGGTCATAAAAATAATAAAACAGGAAAAATAAGTCCTTACATTGTTTGAGGTGCTTTTAAAGCTAAAGGCCTTTACTTTTATTTTGTTTCTCATGCCACATTCACTGGAGCTTTATGTAGCCATGGAGCCTGCGTGGTATTAGTGTTGCTTTGGAAAAGCTGAGAGGGTAGATTTTTTAATTTTTTTTTTTTTTTTTATGTCATAGCTCCCAGCTGCCTGGCAGCACGAAGTTCCTTCAGATGTCAGCAGAGAATTCTGCTCATGTGCAGGCAGAAGAGGCAGCTAAAGCCCTGGAATGCCAGAGCCCGCCTGGTGTGACAGCAGGAGGACTTCCACACGTGAGCTCTGATGGGAGCCCAGGGCTGGAGCTTCTTGCTCACTGCAGGCAAGTCAGAACAGGGCAGCCGTGCCCCTGACACAGTTTTCGGCACAGGATGGATGAGCTTTCTTTTGAACTGCTGAACTACAAATTCCCCCCCTGGCCCAGCTGCCGCGCTGGGTGGGACGAGGGGGAGAAGAAAAGGAATGAGGCACCAATAGGTGTGTGCAGGTGTGGGTGGTGGGAGCAGCTGACTTGTCAAACCCACCGGGGTTCGCTCCACCCAGCAGAGTGCAGTTGGGAAATCTGGCAGGGTTTGATTGCCTGGTACCTGGAAAAGCTCATTTGGAATGCCTGGTATCTCCAGCCGAACCACAATTAAGTGATTAGTTGCAACGATCAGAGGTTCAAGGAAATACGCAGCATTGAGAATTATCCTTGCTTGTTTAAAAAGTAAGGATAATATTTTTTTAAAAGTGCCCAAGGAGAGAGGAATCCTCTGAATAGAAAGAAGAAAGAGGCAGTGAATGGAGCAGAGATTTGTAAGCGTATACCAAATCAGGCCTATTCACTCATTTCAGGCAGAACTTGTTGTGCCACTTCAGTGTTTATTCATCCACTGCCGGAGTCCCAGATATGAAGACACAGCAACTTATTGGCACACAGGCATTTGTCATCTGGCACTAGAGACATGTGAGATCCCAGGCAGGAGCTGCAGTGCTGTACATAGTTCCTGCCTCTGCAGCGAACAAGAACCAAAATCACAAAGATGGGGGTTTGAGGTTCAAAGCCAACGCTGTAATGTGTGGCTGCAAATCACTGACCTTGGGAAGATGGGAAAAAAGATTCAGGTGCAAAGGATCAAGTGCTGAAAACAACCTCCTGCAAGATTCACAGAGCTGTATTTATATCAAACTACTTCAGCAGCAGAAACCTTGGGTTGCATTTACTTTCCTCCCTCACCAACCTTCAGTATCGTCTTTGTCTTTTTTGGAAGACAGTGCCAAAATTGTGTATTGTCCCAACCAGAAGCAGTCTGAACACCTCTGTTGTTTCAACATTTCTGAATTGGTTTCATAAATGGAAGAAGTTATGACTTGTCAATGTGAGTTTTGAAAAGCAAGTTGATTTTCATATCCTTATCTGAATTCAGCCTGTCTGTGTACGTTAAGTGATTAGTCTGTTTTTGACTCTTGGAGATGCTGCCAGCTTAACAGTCATCACCTTGGAGAGGTGTAAACAGCATGAGATGTCAAGGAAAGTCCATTTCATGTTACAAAAATTTCTGGAGAAGAGAATTTAAGTGGGGTTTTAAATTGTGAGGATAAGTAACCGAGACAGCTGTAGTGTTACACAGATGTATTAAAAAATTGTCAGTTTATTGGAGTACAAAACTGAGCAGAAAACAATTTTCTTCCTTTGCTTTTTACCACAGGTATTTTATACCAGAATCTTTAGCTGTGCTATTCAAAGGTGAGAGTGACAAGTGTGGTGGCTGAGAAAAATTCTTGCCTGGAGCAGGGATTTGGTGACCAATAGAGAGGACCTTGGATGCACAGATCTGAGATATATTGGGGTTTGCATTGAGCAAGGATGAGAAGCAATGCCTGAGCTCATGCTAAGCTCCTCCACAGGATGACTGTAAAATTATTTTTGAGAGAGATCCAGGTAAAGCTTATGCATAAAAATTAATCCAAGTGCTCAAACCCAAACAATCCACTTTTGATACAGAGCACATTCTCTTAGTGAACTGGGGAGACACAAAATTAAAGGTAAAGTAGCCCAGATCACCTTGGCTTTGGTGTTTGAGGCTTTTGAGTGCCTTACTTTAAAAAAAGGTATAGAAATAAGAGCTTACTGAATATGCTAACAACTTGAGAGTATTTGGAGGGGAGAGAAGCTTGTATGTGAAAAATATCCTTGGGAACCAGTGCTAGACATTATGCAAAGTGAAGCTGGCAGAAAGGATGGGGAGCAGAACAGAACCGCTAAACAGGTTTGTTGTGGCTTAACCATGTTTTCTGCAGGAGGAAACCTCCCGTGCTGGGCAGGAGAAATCTCTGTGGGAAGAGGCAGACCCAGCTTTCCGTGGGAGCACCTCATCCAAGGGCAGGATCCAAAGAAAGAGGGGAAGTGATCCAGTGCTGTGCATTGAGGTATTTGCTCTTGGCTTAGTCAATCAATAACTTCTCTTCAAGGCCTTCCAATCCTCCCTGAAGGGAACCCTGGGGGTGCCCACCCCGAGTCACACCTGGTTTGAGAGCAGACAGATCCTTGCGGGGGGAAAAGGAATGTCCAATTTGTTCAGCGAGGAAGTATGTTCTGAATCCCAGCGTAACCTGACTCCCTGGATCAGGGGAGATAGTGCACGGGGTTTGAGAGAGAAATATATTCTGTCCTTGAAGTGGTTGGGAAAAAGCAGCGATCTGTGTGGGAAAGCTGGAGAAATGGCGGGAGAGAAAAGAAAAATTACATGCATTAGTGGTTTATGCCTTCCAGACATTTACAAACTCTGGGTAATGCAACTCAGAGGGAATTTTAGTCATTCCAAGGAGGCTGCATGATTTAAGAGGGCAGGAGGGTTGCAGTTTGCTCTATGGTTTAACCCACAAATTAAACTTCCATCACGCGGCAGAATATCTGGAAGGAATTTGGGGGTACATTTTTAGGAGCACAGACATTAATAAGGCATAGCTTTATTGCCTCAGTGACCTATCACCTCAGCATCATCTGGCCCTGAGCTGCTCATGGGGTGGAGAGGTTAATGTGTAAAACACACCACAGCTTCAACAGATTTGGGGAAACCAAGACAGTCTTGCACTTGTTGCACTTCTGATTTTTTTTACAGATGACATTGCTTTTTCTGCTCCGTGCCTTAAAGATGACCTACGCAATCCATTTTCCCTTGCTGACCTTCCAGAGAGAGTTAAAACCAAGGCACCATGCAGATGAAGGGCCAGTGCCCATCATCAGGCCATGATCTAATTAAATTAAAATTCTGTTACAAGTCCCTTTAATATGATCTCCTACCTGTTTCTTTGAGTGATATCTTCCAGTCCTTTTCCTAAATAGCTGATACCTTAGGAAAGGTCCTAGAGTGTTCCTCATTGCATCCCACTTGCAGAGGCCAGTTTATTTTATTTAATACATATTGTTATCTCAAGCTTGGGATGAGTTCCCTCAGCATTTTCCTTGATAAACTGTATTTCACATAGCATCTTCCCTTTTCCATTCCATTCCATTCCATTCCATTCCCTCCTTATATTTTCTGTATTTTGCACTGTCCAATATGCTTTTCTACCTTGGTTTTTTACATGTACAGATCAGACATATATCAGTATCAATAAAATCCCTCAATCTGTTTTGTGATGAACAACAGATGAGAATGGCAGCAGTGGAAAAAAACCCAAGCATTCTCCTTCCTCGAAGGCCATTAAAAAAAATGGAGGAAAAAATATTTGGAACTGGGATGAGAACTTCAGTCTACTGAGGGTTTAATTTTTATCCTTATTTTATTAGGAAAGGGAAACAGAGGCAGCAGGACTTGGCCAAATGAGTCAGTTGTTCAGCCTAAGCAGATGTGCTGGCACGATTCTGGCGTGTTTCAGAAATACCAAGACTCATCTTGATTGTGAAATACTTGCTGAAGTGCATTATCAGAGAGCCTCAAAGGGGCTCATTTCAGAGCCAGTGGTTTGAGCTGATGTGAAGGAAAAGTAGATAATGCCTCATACTTCAATCAGATCATGAGCAAGGACCCAGAACAATCAAATTCAGTTCCTTTGCCCTTTGTGCCTTGCTTTGCATCTTCTTACAGCACTAGGAGAAAGTTGCAGCCAGTGGAAGCTGGAGCAAACTTGGAGTGTTGCAGCAATGAATGGGACTGAGAGAAACTGGATATGGACTCATGGGGAGATTTTAACAGCTCTTTATGATCTGATGGGGGAATAGCAGAAGGACAATTGAATTCCTGTCACTTCAGGTGTAAAGTGGTTTTAGTGATGATGAAAATTTCCAAAGTGAGGAACTCTTGATTTGCTTCCTTCTGACCCTCTTGGGACAGCTCATCAGAGCAACTGGCTCGTGGTCCAGGCTGTAATTTGGTTCATGATTAAAGTCCTCCCTCTGCTGTGTGCTCTCCCTGCCCTCAGCCCTCACTCCAGAGGGAATCTAACACAGAAAACTGGTGACCATTCCTAACCTTGAATTGCCAAGAGAAAGAGTAGGGTTGCAGTTGCAGGTGTTGAGGGTAATTCAGCAGCTGATCGCAGTTCCATCTCCAATCCAGGAACTTCGGAAAGCCAGAACGAAATGTGTCCTGTGTGGCATCCAAAAGGCAAAGTAAAATTTCAAAATACGCCAGGAGCTGCCCAGCCAAGGCAGGAGGGAAGTCAGTGCAGGCTGCTGAATTAGCTTCAGGAGCAGAGGGAGTGCTGGGTGGATGCCTCACACTCATCTGCTGCTGCCTTGTAACTTCTGGAAGAGGAATTGTCACCCTCCTGCTGGTTCAGGTGTGCTGCCCTCCTCCCGTGACAAATGCATGGCCTTAGAAGAGCCCTGAAGGCTTTCAGACCTTCCATAGGCAGCAGTCAAGTTCTGAATATATTTTATACCCTAGTAAGGTCTCACAGAGGAGAATATGTGCTGTGATGAATAAAAAATGAGGCATGCAGAGGGTAGTCTAAAAAACCCCCATTTTAACGAGATGTTTTGATTTTTCTTATGGATAAGGCTGCCACTGTTATTTGAAAAATGTTAAAATCAGCTTTTTTAATAACTTTTTTTTAAAGGAGGGGGTGGAGGAGTCTAAATGGCAGGTATTTTCATTGTGACCCTTTTCAGAAAAATGCCTTGCAAACATATTTCTGCAAAGAGCACACAGGCTGCTTCGACAGTAGCCAAAGCAAGCAGCAAAACACATGAATGCCTCCAGACTGCTCCCAGGGTTTTGTTCCACTGCCAAAAGCTGAGACACACACTCACAGCATGAGGCAGCAAACTCCTCTGGCTTCATGTGCTCACACATGAGGGGGATTTAACAGAAGAGATTGTTATGCTCCCCTCGCTCCTTCCCTTCTATTTCTCCCTTAAGGTCTTGGGCTAAGAAAATAATATGGAAGTAATTCTGAATCGAGTGATACTGAAGGCAGATGAAACAACTTTGCCAGTTGCAGCACATATTTATCAAAACATCTGTGGCTGTGCACACTTTGGAAAGAACGGTTTCAGTGTGCTCCATCAGGATGCTTCTGTCTCGTGCCTGTGGATGGCCGGATATTGGGAGATTTCTTAGATACTGTGCGTGTTTCCTGAGGCTGCTCAGAATATAGGATCAAGATGCTGGAAGGACTTTTGGTGTCTGCTCAGGAGGATCTGGATAGATACAGGTGTTTTCCTTTATTTGTCTTTCTGGCACTCAGGGATCTTGGGATGAGCTCTGTGTGTCTTGCTGGTGGCAGCTCATGCCCTAAGAGATCAATCCCACCATCACAGGACAACCTTTCCTAACTTCCCTTTCACCTTGCCTGTTCCCTGAGATCCTGCTCGGCTGATGGCAGTTCATTGTCTCCAGGGCAAGGAAATCAGCTTTAATTCCCGACTGCAAGGGTTTGGTTGCTTAAATGTCTTCACTGGCACTGGGAGGCTCACAGCAGTTCAAAGTCCTTGCCCACTGTTTGGTGAATGTAAAGCTCTGCAGAAAAAAAGTCAGAGCTTGTTGCTGTCACCCTGGAGGAGGAAAACTGCACTTGTCCCTTGAGCCCTTGTGCCACCATCAGAGTTGCTCTGATCTGCGTGGACACTTTGATGGACGTGGCCATGAAGCCAATGTGAGCTTTTCGCTCACCAAATCCTCCTTCCCAATCCATGGAGACACAGGCCTGGGGTCTGCAGAGCAGGTTTCCAGGATGGGCCTTGAGGAATGTGCCCAGAGTGTACGAGGGATGTGTGTCTGCTGGCAAACAAAAAATCCTCAAATCTGTAAGGGTGGAGATAAATCATGTCGGAGAGAAACTTTGATCGCCCATGTGTAATTTTCTCATATGCAGATGTCAGCTTTCATAAAGCCTATGAGTTCAGTTTCAGATTAATGTAAGAGTTTTGCCCCCATTTATTTTGTATCACTTAAGAGAGGTTGACTGGGTCCTTAAAAGTTGTCAGCCCAGATTAAATCAACCTTTAAGAATCATCTGGAAGAACCTTGGCACGAACCTGTACTTGGAAATTTTCACTTGAACTGTCTTTTGTTCCACATTTGCTCATACACTAAAACAGGTGGACAGTAATGCTCTGTCATCTGCTATTCTTGGGTTACGTGGATCATAAGGGATGTTAATTAGATGAAGAAATGATTTCTGAGGGTTTATTTGGTGAATTGCTTCTGAGGGTCTCCTGCCTGTGCAGGAGTGGGAGCGAGTTATGAAAGCTTTGGAGCTGTATCAGTAAGTTTGAAGCCTCTTGCCCAGATCTCTCCACTCTTCCCTCCTTTTTCTGCCTCTGAACAAAGGGCTACAGATAGAGATCACAATCCTCTGCTAGGAAAAGCTGTCTCCTGAACACGTCCGTGCATGTAGAATATTTCCCAGAAGCAAATGCGTTTTTCTAATCTCAAGACTTTACTTTGTGCATTGAGATCAGATCTTAAGCAATAGAAATTCATTGCCAGACTTCCCCTCTGCTATGTACAAATTCTGCATATCAAAGGTACCGGGGACAGGATTCATCTGTGCAAAACTGATTTATTAGAATCTATGAGGCCAGGTTTTATCCACGTGGCACTGCAGGTCAGCAGCACGGTGTGACTGTGTGACGGCATCACTGAAGGGCATTTCACTTGTTTAACAACTGAACAGAGTCAGAAAAGGGGAGAAACATCTTGAATATGATGACCAAATGGGGGTGCAGTGATTTCTTCCTGGTGTTTCAGGCATCAAATAACTCCTTGGCTCCGTCTGATCAGCTTTGAAAGTTACTATATAAGATTAAAAATTTTTAGATGCTAAAAGCTTCTGTTTTTAAAAGATCTGTTGTGTTTAGCATTGGGAGCCAATACTGCCACTATTGTAACAACCCTCCTGTTTTCGTGAACCTGTGTTTCCATGGGGTACCCTAAGAATAATTCAGTTGTACAGGGCTTAAGGGTGACAGCTTTGCTGTGTCTGCTCCTCCCATGAGGGCATTGTCCCCCCGACAGCTGAGCTGACCCCAGCGCCTGTCTGTTAAATGTCCCCAAAGAGTTTCAGACAGGAGGGATGTCCTGGCTGGGGAATGCTGTGTGGGTGACCCTGAGCCCCAGCTGAGGCAGACCTCTGTGCGCTGATGTTAAC
Organism: Origma solitaria; assembly: GCA_013397895.1. Taxonomy (NCBI): domain Eukaryota; kingdom Metazoa; phylum Chordata; class Aves; order Passeriformes; family Acanthizidae; genus Origma; species Origma solitaria. The sequence continues at coordinate 259,086 of VZRL01000323.1, read as the reverse complement.
CCTGCTTGTCTCTGAGCTGTCAAGTTGTCACCAGTAGCTTGAAGAGCCCTTATCTCCCCTTTAAGATGATGCAAATCACAAGATCTTAGTTTCTATCAGGCTGACTTTAATTTCAGCATATACTGGAACTGCCAAACTACAGTAAATTATACACAAACATGCCAAACCATCAGAACCCAAAGACTTTTGAATTATCATTGTATTTCAGATGCAAAATCCTTACTATTCAATCTGTGATATAAAACTAGGTACCTAATCACGGTCTCTGTTAGATTTGATTTATATTAAAATAGTTCACTTGCTTCGCTGAGTAAGCTGCTCCTGTGTCTGGTTCTGATCTCAGGATTTCAGTCACGTAACCTCGAAGCAGATAGAGACCAGTGGAAGTAACTTCTTTAAAAGTAGGATTACACTTCTTTAAAAGTGAAATTAAACTTCTTAAAAAGTGGTCTGAATTCAAGTGGCATGAGCTCAGAGAGTTGAATTATCCTCTCTCTGTGTTTGCATTCATGACTGTTAAAAAGACATAAAAGGACTTTCAAAAAGGGATGAAGGAGAGATGTCATATGAGGAAAATGATAATGATATCTGAGGAAGTTAATTTGATTTCTGGAGTGTAAAATAGTAAGCCAGTCAGTGAGGGAAGGCTACAGGCAGAATTATGGATTCTTGGGAATTTATATTAATTCAGAGGAAAATGAAATTTGGGACGTGCCCATATGGAAGGTGGCCTGAATGTCTAAAACAGATCTAAGAGTTTGTAGGTAATTTTGGATTCAAAGAAACAGAATGGTCCCACTCACACTTTGGGGGTCTGTGTGGGTGTATTAACTCAATGCTGTTTATTCACAGAATTGCTTTGAACAACCTGAAACACCAGAATCAGTTATTTGCAGAGGTAAAAACCATGATTCTGCAGGTGTGCAGGTGTCGGGGTGAGATGGGGGACAATTAAATCTCATTCACCTGATGGATGTGGAAGGAAAGCCACAGAAGATGAGGATACCCCACCCAAAAGAAGCTCTTGTCTTGCCGCCAGCGTCCAGGAAGCCTCTGTGGTGCAGATGTGAAATTAATAGCAACATCTATTTATTTGTCCTGTCCCTTGGAGAAGCTGTGAGTATCAGCAGCCACACAAAAGGGGTGGGGGGCGGGGAGCAGGGAGGAGAAACTCTTGAAAATACCAAATATTATCTGTCCTTCCTGGTGTAGTGTCCTAGTTACTTGTGGCTTCTACTGCCTAAACTCCATCGAAGTAAAAGCTCAGTGCTGCTATTTTGTTGTCTGTCCTTAGATGTTGCAAGTTTAGGGGCTGATCTGCTCGGAGTGGGATTTTTTTATTGTAAGGGTTTTATTAGGTCACTTTTTCGTCTCATTGTGGGCAACAGAGAAACCAATGGTTCATTCAGGCTGTAAAAATTAAGGGAGTTCTTCATCAACAGAAATGATCTGCAGTAACCTCTGAACACCACCAGTGGTGACAAAAACTGAACTGCTTTTAAAACATAGGTAAATGAGTGAGGTACTAGTGCTAAGGAGATGTAATGACCCTAATTAGGGTTAATAATTTTACAAGAGATATTAAGCTTTATTAGTGCTGGGGGCAATTTTACCCTGTGGTTCTTGGATCTGACCTGTGGTGTCATCCTCTAATAGAGCAGGAGTGTAACTACACTGGTGTTATTCTTGATTTGCACTGTTGGAGAAGAAAGATGGAGCCAACACATTTTTGGGGCGTATTTTGTAATGCCTTATTCAGGTTTTATAGAACCCTACTGGCTTCCTCCCTCTTAAACACTTGAAAATTTTCTAACATGAAGTGTTGTTTGGAAGGCTAAGGGAATTCAGGCGGGAGGAGGTGGTGAGGCAGCCAAAGGTGTGTGTGATAAATTAATGTAATTACTCAGGTTTGCACTACAGCTCAGAGACTGCGCTGTGACAGCAGTGGGTGCACATGAATGCAGTAATAATGGTTATATATCACCAGTGCAAACAGGGATGGACACAAAAACACTATCTGAGACCCACACTCTTTCTAGATACGTTGCCTTGCCACATCTGGCCCCGTGATAAGAGAATGGGGTTTTCATGCTATTTTTACTCCAGACTTTCCTTTCATAGGACTTTTGTTTGACTTCCTACTGCCTCTCCCTCCTCCTCTTTGCCTCTGACTGCACTCCACATGTGCTTGGGCATGACAGTGAAACGTGCAAAACCGCATCAGCAAGCCAGTCATAGAAGGAGAGAAAATGTAAAGATTTTTTTTCCTTTTTACCTTCTCAGATTGCTCCCCCTGACTGTTCCTGCTGGCTGAAGGACTTGGTTTGGCTATTTCAGTCTGCTGAAATTGCTGCTAAAAAGGGCTTGCCAGACTTCTTGCTCTGGTCCTATCTTTGGACCCTCCCTGCAGAACAAACCTCTCAATCAAATTGTTTGCCTTTAGATTCTCATATATCTCAGCAACTCATTCCCTTATCCCAAACTTGCCCACTTAACTCTCAACCACTGATCCTGTACTGAAGTTCATAAGGGCCAACTTAAGGTGAGATATGCCATTTCCAGATGTGGCAGTGGTTCCATTGTTCATCTGTGTCTTTCCACAAGAGTTCACTGTGCAAGGATCTCTTTGTGGGGCCAGGTAACCTAATTATAGAAAAATGTGAGAACAAGGCCCCTGCTTTCTGCCTTAACTCTTCCACATTGGTAATGAAATCTAAATTTGAGAGGGATTCTAAGAGCCATATCTTTGATTTTCGACCAGTTGATCAAGGAACTTGATCAAGCAATGCTTTATTCCGCTATGGGATTTCTCAGCTGATCATAAACCCCACAAATCACCACCAAGGAATGTGTGAGAATGACCATTTTCCTCCCATAAGAGATATTTAGTAGAGAGATCCCCATGATATGATCTTTTCTACTTTCCAGTTGTGCAAGTCTTGCATAGTTTATGTTCAGGGGGGTGCAAAAAGTTGTTCAAACTAATTTTTTTTTCCTTTCCTCCCCTCCTTGTCAGAAGTGTGAGCACAACATCACACTCCCATGACCTTTTGTAAAGAGACTCACTCCCACCTTAACAAATACCTAGGGAGAAGTCTTCAGTCTGTATTTATGCAACATTAATGTAAGAAAATCAGTGCCCTTCTTTACACCCGGAGTGAAAACTTTGGAAAGTGTTTTTAATAGATTTTTGTCTTACTGACTGGCTTGCCCTGTGGGGCAGCACTAAGGAGTTATGAGCAACTTGCCAATGAAATATTTCACTTTGAATCTCTGATTCAATATATGTGTGAGTCCATCTGCAGTGGACTATTTTAATATTCCTTGATCTGCAATAATAACTACAATTAAAGCCAAAATGAAGTTTCTATTGCTCATTTTCCGTTTTTTTTTCCCCTCAAAGCAGCTCTGTGTAAATGTTCTCATGAAATATTATGAGCCTGAATGTTTTCAGATGAAAATACCAGTCCAAAATAGGAGTTTGTCTGAAAATACTCTTAAAAATGCAGAACCAAATGCTTGATGTTTCTTGGAATTCCCAATAATTTGAGTAGTTTATGCAGCAGCTTCTTCACAAATTGTTCTGAGGTAAATATTCATGGCCAAGAGCAAAGTTGTACATCAAAAATATCAGTGAATAATGGATGGAACACACTAGAGCATAATGCACATGCTCACATGTAGTCTCTTGCGGTAAAAATGAGCACTGCTGTGTTTTATACCTTAGTGTCTGTAATAACCACACTCAGGTAGGAATTCAGTGAAAGTCCTGTAACATCTGGGCAGCCCATTTGTCAGCCCCAAAATTACAGATCTTTTTTCCCCTCCCTGTTGTTTTTATGCACTCTAACTAATAAGGACTCAAGTCTTGAAAGTAAATCTTTTTCCTCTGGAATTAAAATAAACAGCATTCAGTCACAACAGCTTTAACTTTTGTTCCCTCTTGTTTTGTCTTCTGCTTAAAACAATAATAACGATGATATAAACCATTCTGTCTTGTTTAGGCATTTCCCGAGTCAGTACTAAACTAAACACAGAAATTACTTTCTATTGGCCACTGGAGTTATTAGAAATGCAGAAATTCCCCTATTCTAAGGGCATCTAGAATGGGGTACTGAGAACACAAAATGTTCTCAGTTAAATGGATTTTGATTTTAGAGCACCCCAGGCCTACTGGAATAATATTTTCATGGGGTCATCCAAGAAGACATGCAAATTATAGTGAAGCCCAGTAACTGGAAGGGATATGTTTTCCAAATTCATACATTTCTCTGTGTCTCCCTATAGATTAATGATTACAAGAGATTTGTTTTTTAAGGTAGGCAGGTTGAATGGCATAAAGTGGAATGTCCATGTTAGAAAAAGAGACAGAATCTTGATGTTATACTGACTTTTTAAAGTGGCTTTTCAAAGAAATTATTGTTTCTGAATGATTCTATAAAATATGTACCAGCAGTATAAGGGACTGGGCACAGTGTCCAAAGAGGTCCTGTCCATTGTTCTGACCGCATTCTGCATATTTGAGTAGGAAAACAAAATATCTCTAAACACCAAAGCTTTAGGTTTAAGTTTTGAACAAAACTTGAGTTAATAACTCCTTTATTCAAATCTATCCCAAAGGGAGGGAAAGTAATAGATTCATACTGAACCATTGGAAATGTACTGGAGTAATTTGCTTCCTTTTATTCTCTGCAAAGGTTCCTAAGCTAAGGCACGTGAATGGGCTAATTTGTTGAAAATGCCTTTTCTTCTTTCTCTTTATATTGCCTTTGGCAATTTTAAGCCTTCAAAGACAGCTATGGTTTCTTAGCAGTCTGCACTACTGAAGTAAGACTTTAATCAAGCTCACTAGTATCCAAATATGATGTGCAGCTGTACACTGTGAAGCTGATTGATTAATTTTTAGCCTCCCTGGATACCTCAGAAAAAGAGGGCATACCGGAAAGATGCAGGTATTTTTCATTTAGGTATTTACTGTCCTTTTCCCAGCGCGACCTCATTTGTTCTACTGTGATAAATAGAAAGAGGGTAAATGGACATCCTAAATCTAGACAGTGAATTTCATGCTAGTCAAAACAAGATTTTGTGTTTTTTCCCCACAGTCTTAAGGATTAGGATCGTTTAAAAAAAAAAAAAAAAAATGAAAGAAAAAAAAGAAAAAGAAGCTAAAAATATTTCTCTCATAGAAGCCATCTTAGCAAAAACTGGAAAAGAAAGAGTTTTGCAGATCAGACTGCTTTATAGTTATTTTGAGATTTGTTTAATTTAAAGGAGGATCTTGAAACTGAATCTTCTGTCTCAAGTACAAAAATATGGCATCAGCCCCTTTTTTCAAATTCCCCTGTCGTGGCTGTTCCAGTTTGCTGATCTTACCCACCCAGCAAGTTCATTACTCTGGCTCGTCTCTCTCTCCTGAAAGTTTTCATGAGAATTGTTGAAAGGTTTTGTTTTTGTTCCACTGTGGAATGAAAATCAAGTGTCAAAACCATGAGAGCTGGGGTTTGGGGGTTCTTTTTTCCCTTTAACGGAATGAGATTGCTGGTTTTAATCTGCTTCCATGTACTGAAACAATTCCTTTATTCAAACTGGCATTACTGAGAGGAAGACTACTGTAGTTTGGGTATTCTCTGGGAGCTGCAACCTGCCTGGGAAAGAAACATCATCAGGTAGGTTTTACCTGATTTAAATGCCATTATTCCAAGGACTTGCTCAATCTGTGTACCCTGAAGTGGGAGCCACACCACAGAGAATGGAAAGATGGATGGCAGGCTTGGATGAATACCCTGGTTAGATTCTCTGCATTAGATTGTCATGCTTTTCCTGGCTCAGACACTAACATCTAACACATTTTTAATACTATTGCCTGTTGAGATCCTATTAGAAAATGATTCAGAGTCTGGAAAGTTAGGGGGGAAAAAAATTAATTCCCTAGAAATAATATGGTCATTATGTGCACACTGAATTCAATATGTATCTTGGATTTTTTATGGCCTCTCTACCATCCTGCACACCAGCTTTTTAAAATTGCAGTCACATTCATTATGAAGTAAATGCCTAATGCAACTGATTCTCAAAACAGTTTGTAATTTAAATTCCTATTGGAAATAAAAGTAATGACCCGCAATAGCTCATTAGTGGCTTTGCAAATGTTCATTATTTCCTTTCTCTTTGTCTTTCTCCTGGTTTTCTCCCCTTACTAAAAGACAGGGGAGTTTAAAGGTTTAGACTACCTTTACAGCTATCCATCTCTAATGATCCATGAAAATGAGCATTCGATTCCTGAATGAGGAAATCATCATCCCCTGGTGTTTTTGAGGGGATAAGTGTGTTCACTTAGCACTCTGTGAGGAAGCTGGGTATTCCAGATGATTTCAAGAAATTATTTTATATTTATGCCTAGGGGAATTTTAAAAATTATTTTAAAATATCGAAAGAAATAGAGAGAAGGCCAAGAAGCCCTGAAAAGATGGATAGGGACAATTTGGATTTTGAGTGCATGTTGTTTTAAACGATACCCTGGATGCTGCCGCACTACCAAAGATTTGTCTGGCTGTCCCTTGCTTGGAGATGCACAAGGAGAGATAATTCCATGATTCTAAGGAGAGGCACACAGTCCATTTCCAATGGCTCTCTGCTGGATGCAGACCTAGCATCTGCTGTGCAGATGATCCTTGGATTTCTGGAGAAAATGACACAGGAGAGAGTCAGCGTGGGGTTGCAGTGACATTTTGAGTTGTCTACTCCCACGAGCAGAATTTAACAGTGCCTAGACTGGGATGGTGTTACCCCTAATAAGAAGCTCACCCTTTAAAATGTTGCCTTGCTCATCTGGTTGATGATGCCCTAAAGTCCCCAGTGCCTCAGCACCACTCCTTGTTTGTCTCCTTTATGCTGCCTCATGTGGCAGCATTTGCTGTCGCTCTGGAAATTCCGAAGTGTTCCCTGCCCCAAAATCCTCGTAGCAAAAATTCCGTGGGATGAATCCTGCATCCCACATGGCTCAAGCACGCTCTGCTGCAGGATGTGCTGGGAGAAAAAAAAATGAGGGCAAAATATCGTATTTATCTTTAGTTTCCCTCTTCCCCAGTGATTTTTTTCTCCTCATTAGCAATCAAGGCTAGGAGACTGTCAGTGTGCTGCTGATTGCTACTGGGGGCAGGCCTTAAGGCAAACCTCTTTAGAATATAAAGTAACAGATTGCTTGCTCCTAGAAGGCTCTCAGAAGTGCTCACCAGAAGTTAAATTTCACTGAGTACTTTCTACGTATGCAAAGGGATTACTTTGGCAACACATGCATGAAACAAAACCTGGTAACGTGCTTAAAAGCATTACCTATTGTTGGAATTTGGGTTATTCAGTGCAGTCATTAGATCACACCCAATAATTCTGTAAAAACTGATTTTTCCATCTTAGGGCCAATTCATTTTTACTGCATTGCTTCAAGCAGGTTTCTCCAAAGCACAGTGCTCCTCTGTGAGCCACCAGCACCGTGGTTTGCTGATGTTTACATTAGGTCATCTAAGAGTTAGGTTTGACTGAGTTTGGACAAAACTAGCTCATTTGACCTATGATGCATTGCTTTTAAAACATAACAAGGAATGTTTTCTCTCAACCCTCTTATCTGCTTCTTGCCTGAGCTCTGAGATCACTTCTCTCTGGCTGGTGAGGCTTTCTGGAAGCAGCTTCTTCCCTCTGAGCAGGAAGGAATCTGCTCGCAGCCTGTTTCTACCTCTCTACAGAGAGAAACAAAAGGTCAGTCCCCAGTTTCTCATAACTTGCATGCACTACATTGTTTTCTTTTTCCATTTTTTTAGCTCTATTCTTATTCAGATCTGCTTAACACACCCACTGGCTGCTTCCCCCTCCTTTGGTGTGTGCTCTGGTGTGTCACTCCTCAGCTTTGCCCTTTGGGGAGGTGTCAGATGTGATGCTAACCACCCTTTCCAAATCCCAATTTAAAACAGTATCGTTCTCACTTTGTTCGCTATAAACTGACTACACAGTACCACCTGCTGATGGACCAGCATCACAAACCTGGCTTTTATTACTGTTTTATTTTTTTAAGAGGCAGAGCTTTCTGTGACAGCATTGCCTTCTTGGGAAGGGGCCCTGTGTAAGAGGCAGGAATGCTCTTGTGTTTGTGCAGTGCTTTAGCCTCTGTCATCTGCTACCACTTAGCAGAAGGATAATGTTGTGTCAGAAGGAGACTTGTGCTTTAGGAGAAAGAGTGAATAGTGCCCATTTTTTCAGAGCCTAAAAAGGCAGGGGGAAAAAAAAAGGGAGCATAAGCCAGCAGGCCTAAGGCTATTCTTATTTACATCGGGATCCCTATAGGCCCTGTATGGCTTGCAAAGCCTAGGAATCATCCACATCTACTTCTGTCACCCACCCCAAAGTTCAGGAATGAACTATCTGCATATCAAAGTCATTATACTTCATTAGTCTTCATTAACATGAGAGCTGATATTGGTCTGATCACTTATTTCACTTATTATCACTTATTTCAAAAGATTTTACTACTGAGGCACCAAGGGGTTGGCCTCCCCAAAATTCAAGAAATAACCTTGTGTAATTTCAATTAGGAATCAGGCTTGCACCGATACCCTTTGTCAATACAGTGAAATATTGATTATAGTTTTGCAGTTGTTGATTCTGAATCTGTCGCTCACCCCAGAATGTTCCAGTAACTTCTGGCCTAATAAAAGCTTGCAGAATCTGTCCCTTCTGAGGGAACAAACTCAGTGTAAGCGCAGCCAGATAACTGTCAAAGAGAAACAGAGCAACGCCAAGAAAAAGAGGCGACAGAGCCAGATCTTGGGTATTTTGCAAATCCAGATTCTCGTCTCCTTCAATTATCCATCGGGTGATTAAGAACAGTCTATCCTATGGGCAACACTGCTGCATTCAAGAACTTCCTTTTCCCCCAATTTGCATGGATTTTCTCTCTCTTTTTTCCTCTTCTCTTTTTCTTCTTTTAAGATGTGAAATGCTCTGGTGCATGGGTTTTGGTTTAGGAAGGCTTGCTTTTTTTCTTTTCATTTCATCAAGACAGAGTTCCATTTGTTCAGCATCTGCACAGGACAACATCTGGAGCCCCAGGAAATTCAGCTGCTCTGGGTATGACGCTTAAATGAAATTACTTTTTCATGCACTTCAGAAGAGTATCAAGAGCATCTCTCTGACCAAACAGGGCCTTTTGTTCTCCTCCAGCAAGTGTTTCTCATTAAAAATGTCATCTCCCTAACAAATTGCTTCATTGCCTTTGCAGCTGGGGTTATTGTTTTCATGGTTTTGTACTTGTGTGATTCTCTAAGGGAGCAGAAAGCTGGGAGAAGCAGGGCTTGGTTTCTTCTCCCTCTGCCCTCTGCGTGCCATGCTTTGATTTCTCATTTTTGGGGTGCAGTTTCATGCATTTACCTCTTTGCCCTCTTGGCACAGCACTCGGGCTGCCCATGTGGGGCAGAGCATGGGGCACAGGCAGCAGCACAAATCTGTGGGGACTGTCCCATCTCTGCTCATGGGGACTGTCCCAGGGGGCTCTGAGCAACCCAGGCTAGTGCAAGGTGTCCTTGTCCATGGCAGGGCATTGGAACTTGTTGATCTTTAAGTTCTTTCCCAACCCAAACCCTTCTATGACTCCAACTTTTGGGGCTGTTGTGCTTGCAACACATCTGGGGATGGAAGGTGAGAGCAAAGAGAAAGCAAAGTGAGAAATGTCCATTTAAAACTGGAATATAAATGACGGCTTTTAATGAAATAGACCTCTTCCTTTTGTAAGAATTACATGGTTGGGTAATATTTCCAAGTGTTTTTCCCAGGTGGAGTACATGGGGCTGTTGAGTCTGCAAGAAAACCTAAATTATCTTTAGAGACTCAGGAAGTTTGTGGTGACTTTTCATGGGAAGTCTGCTCAGAAATAAAACTAGAGACTAAGGGAAGGAGCTGGAGGAATTCAAAGGGAGACAGCACCAATCTGTACATACTACAATTCTAATAGTGCAGAGTGTGTGAAGTCCCTTTTAGTAGTGAGCAACACTGTGCTAAGCCTCACCCAGCAGCACAGAACTGAAAGATCTATATAATTTCCTTGAAGAGCCACTTAGAAAATGTCAAAACTTCAAAATACGTTTTGCAGGGAGGACATTATTTAAAGCCCAAGCATAAACCCCTCATTTTTCTCACCCCTGACTTTTCAATTGCCTTCTTTCTATATTTTGAAAAGCCTTCCTCCTGACCCCCTACTGAAGAGAGATATATGCCAAAATCTTAAACTCACAGAATGTTTTGGGTTGGAAGAGACTTACAGAGGTCTGGTCATCTTTGAAGTCTAATTTAAATGGCAAGTTGTAAATGACCTAGAAGCTCCATCTCACTGGCTTAAGTGTTCCCTGCATGGTAACACACCATCTGCTTAACCTGAGATCTCTTTTTTTGTAGGTGACTACAAATTAGTCCTTAATAATTTCACTGGCCCTATAAACTTGCTGGGTAATCAATTTACACAGGCTTACTGCCCACTTTCACAGTTCTAGTGCTGGTCCCACAGTGTTTGCAGTTTTTCTTAAAGTGTTGATTTCCTGAGTCATGTATTTCCCTGAGAACGCAGGTTTTCAGTTTTTCAAGTGGCAGGAGCTGCAGAGAAATGTTGAAAGTCTCCTGCCTAAAGAATCATAAATGGGAATGTAAGTACTATTCCTTTATTTTTATATTTCTTCACAAATCTTATTGTAATTTAGACATTTTGATGTTTAAAACTTCAGCTTGTCATTCCAATCTCTCCTCCATTTAAGGAAAAGATAGGAATAATTACAAACAATTTTTTTTCCTGTTTTAGTGAGTTATTTCTCAATGGGATGGTTTCCTAGGTTTGTTTCTCTATTTCATGTGGGACACGAGCAGGCATTTAGCTCACAAACCACAACAGTTACCTTTGGTTGTCTCGGGCACAAGTGATTTTACCATGTCACCTCTCCTCCTCCCACTCGTAAGCAATGAAAACAGTTCCTGTGTGTTAAATATAGCACAGGCACAGCCTTCCTGCGAGGCAGCTCCGTCTGTAGCAGAAACATTGGGCACCACACCGTGGAAAATAAGTACGTAGCAGTTGTAAATATACATGTATATTTATATATATAAAACGGTGCTAGAACCCGCAGTCTGTAATTTGTGGGTGACCTTTAACTACATGAGGATAAATGGTTACAAATGAGGACCTCTGGTCTTGGCTTTTGTAACCTATTTTGTTACTTCTGTTAGTAAATCAAAAAACATGTATATCCATGGGGTTTTTGGAGTGTAACATTTGGCTTAGATTTAAGCTGGGATAACTGAACAAAGTGGAAAACCAAACAAATAAATATGATTATCCTGCAGTGTTTTGTTTTATGGAGTCAGGTTCTGAAATAAGCAAAGCATGTGGGATACTTTAAGGTCTATAAGACAGGCACGTGCTATTCCCATAATGAAATCTACTCCCTGAATTAGGTCTTTGTGCTATTAAGAGGTTTTTCTTGTGTTTATTTTGTTACAAGACTGCATTTTTGCTGGAGTCAAGCAGCATGTTAGGCTTTGGATTTTCAGAGGCTCTTGTGTGATGAGGTTGGTGACATAAATCCCTCTTCTTGGAGGACCAGCTATGGTTAGGGTATCAGTCTCCAGCATTCAGGGTGTTCCAAGAAGTTTGGTTTTGAAATACACTAATGAGGCTAATTTGGGATGGGGGTGTGCACAGAAATTCAGGAATGGGATGGAAAGAAATACATTTTTTACCAGTAGATTACTTGCTACAAAAAAAATCTGTGTAGCTGGGGGCGATGGTGACTCCCTGAGAGCAGCAGGTATGGAAATCTGGAAGGAGGTGCATCACTCAGAAATTACATATGGTGTTCCCAGTCCCTGTAGCTGGTTTTTCCCCGTATCCTTAAATGCACATAAGACCTTTCTCCATTCTACTTGCTCAGCACAACAGAGAGAAATAAGTTTCAAGAAGTCTTCCAAGACCTTAAATAGTCAACAACCCTCTGGGCTCTTGATTTCTCCACCCCAATTTCAGTGGGTTAATTTCTCTGTGGCAAGCTCTGATTGCTACGGTGCTGTGACCCACCTGTCTTTTTCTTTGTAGCCCAGATATTCATGTCACAACAGAAAATAAATGTTGGGCTGCATTAATTTGTTAGCTTATTACCCATTTGCTTCAAGATTTTCCTGAACAGGGAGCAAAAAGGCAAAAAAACCCAACAAAACAACCCAAAACACAAACCAAAGGTAAAAACGCTGATGGACCATCTGTATGTGGATTTCCTTTCTTTCATTCCTCTTTCATTCTTTCTCCATCTACATCTCCACTAAGCCTAATTTAAAATCTTTGCTTCATCATTTGGTCTGTACCATACACACCTGGGTTACAGAAATTAATCTTTGCAAATAGTTCAACTGTCTGTAAGATCCCCAGTCTCACTTCATCTCCCATTCATATGGAATTCTGCATCTCCACAACCTCCTGAAGTATTTCCCAGCAGTATTTTCCATGCTGAAAATACTGAGCTTCCTGATGGTTTATCCTTCTGGTTATCACAGCAATTTAATACATGACTGCTGCTCATGAGAAAAGAAAGGTCAGCAAAAGCAAGGTGGGGATATCTCTGGTTCTCGTCTTTTTTATGGTTAAAAATATCTCTCTCCTCAGATGTGAAGGGATGGTGATGCTGTGAATATCATCCTGCTTGTGATGAAAAACGTTTTCCATTGTGTCCCAAAGGTGCTCTAACTGGATTTGTCTCATTTCCTCTGCAAGTTTGTTCCACAGCTGCGTCTCCAGCCAGGAGACTTTGTCTCTGGCTTTTGCACTTTTTGTTCTGGACTTTGTGATCTGTGCTGTTGTGAAGAAGAAATAAGTTTAACTGTCCAGGCAGTGCCGAGATGGAGAGCAGGTTTGCAGTGTACCAGACACTGCACCAATTACTCCAAAGATGAGCCCTGAGGACCTCAATTAGGAGGAGGAGGAGAGTCAGAGCAGGTGGAAATCATGGGCTGGTTTGTTGCTGGTGGAGTCAGGCAAAAGAGCAAGTCACAGGGGAGTCTTTGCTTTTGGATTCTATTTCTCTTGATTACTGTGCCTGAGTCATGGATACTGTGCACACTTCTAACATGACAGATCTGAGGGTTGCAGGTGCCTTTTCTCTCAGTTATTACATTGTGTAGTTTCTATTATTTTGTTTTTAATATACCTTTCTTGCACAAGATTCCTTATTCTGGCTTCTGTGCCTAAATCCTCCTCCCTGAAGCGGTGGGAACTCTCATTTCCAGGAATTTGTGGCTGTCTCAGTAAACTTAAGAGCTCACTAATATTAAGGATGTCTTTCTGCCCTCACCTCCTTCCTTTATTTCCCTTTTACTACACCCTCCATTTGGGCAGACAGGTGCTCATGTTCAGCTGCAGTCCTCTGGGACCTACCCTGATCTTCACTGTGGATGTAGTTTCCATCTTTCCCCTTTGCGGCTTTGGCACTGTTCCCTACTCCCACAAACCAGTTCCTCCTGATTTACATCTCCTGGGGGCAGCTGAATGGGTTTTCAAAGTTGCTTATTAAAAACTACCTCCCTTATGCTCCGTTTCCTTCTGCCGCCAGCTGTTTGCCCACATTTTAGCAGAAGGGTGACTGCACCTTCCCTGCCCTCCAAATCCTGGCTCCAGCAGTCCATCCCCAGCTGACCCTGTCCCTTCTCCTTGCTGCCTGGCCCTACCTCACAGCACTTGGCAGCACACCTTGTTCTGAGAGGTGTTTCAGTTCCTGATGGGTGAGTGACTTGGTTCAGAGTTTGGTTTGGATGAGCTCCCATAAATTGTAATGCTCGACTGTAGGTTATCCAAACTATCTGGGCCTCTTGAGACTGCAAATTGGCCTGGAAGATCCAGGCTGTTTTCCGAGCTTTTGGCACTTCCTGATCCCAGAGAAGCTGCAGATAGCATGGCTGCAGGCTCTTGCATGAGAGGTCAGCGTTTTGGCTGCTTGTTTTAGCTGGATCCTGAAAAAGGAGTGAGCAAGCAAAAAAACCCATTTAAAGCTAGGTGGTCCCATCAACCAGGTGGGGACATGAGGGAGCTGTAAAGAGCTCTCTGATTCCTTATATTTGAGATGTGCATTGCCAGGACGTGCTGGCATTTGCCAAGGTGGGGGATGGAGTGACTGTGGATTGGCACAACATTGGATTTGGCACCTCAGTGCAGTAGCCTGGGGTAGGTCTGGGTGGAAAAGGGGTGCTGCACCACAAAAAATGGCCACCAGAGCTGGCTTTGTTCAGAAAAAACCCCAGAACTACAGATGAAGCTGTGACTGACAGATTAAAGAGCGTATTTTTGCTTGCGCTACAAGCCCTCATGACGGTGTGAGCGCAAACAGCTCCAGTGTCACGGCTAATGCAATATCCTGTCTGTAGGGAGAGCAGGAGATTTGGACGTGATCAGACTGAGCAGTTCCTTGGCAGAGCCTCAGCAGCTCCAGCGTGCAGTAGTTCAGTGGCTTTCAAGCCAAAACTCTTGTCCAGATCATTAGCAGCCACTGATGAACCTATTCTCCTAGACTTTGTCTATACAGTTTTTAAACACATTAGCACTGTCCACTTATAATCACTAAGGCAGGAGGATTGATGGGGAGAGAGAGAAAATCCTGTCTTTTACAAATCTCTGTAAAGATCTAGCTGTTAAAGAAAAAAAAAAAAAGAAGTGGTCAA